>OX401414.1:7644360-8066860 GCA_947846245.1 Cerastoderma edule
CTACTTTTTCGAATCGTATTGATCAAGAGCTAAGGCGAACCGACATTTTTAGCTTGTAAACTTGGACTACATTTTCGTATCGTATTAATCAAGAGCTTAGTCGAACGGACACTTTTATGTGGTAAATTAGGACTACTTTATCGTATCGTAATGAATAAGAGCTACGGTGAACCGACATTCTTAGGTTGTAAACTTGGACTACTTTTTCGTATCGTATTAATCAAGAGCTATGGTGAACCGACAATTTTATGTTGTTTACTAGGACTACTTTTTCGTATCGTAATAATCAAGAGATACGGTGAACGGAAAATATTTAGCTTGTAAACTTGGATTCCTTTTTCGTATCGTATTAATCAAGAGCTTAGATGAACCGACAATTTTATGTTGTTAACTAGGACTACTTTTTCGTATCGTAATAATTAAGAGATACGGTGAACGGACATTTTGATCTTGTAAACTTGAACTACTTTTTTGTATCGTATTAATCAAGAGCTTAGATGAACCGACAATTTCATGTTGTTTACTAGGACTACTTTTTCGTATCGTAATAAATAAGAGCTACGGCGAACCGACATTTTTAGCTTGTAAACTTGGATTCCTTTTTCGTATCGTATTAATCAAGAGCTTAGATGAACCGACAATTTTATGTTGTTAACTAGGACTACTTTTTCGTATCGTAATAAATGAGAGCTACGGCGAAACGACATTCTTAGCTTGTAAACTTGGACTACTTTTTCGTATCGTATTAATCAAGAGCTTAGGTGAACCGACAATTTTATGTTGTTAACTAGGACTACTTTTTCGTATCGTAATAAATAAGATCTACGGTGAACCGACATTCTTAGCTTGTAAACTTGGACTACTTTTTCGTGTCGTATTAATCAAGAGCTTAGGTGAGCCGACAATTTTATGTTGTTAACTAGGACTACTTTTTCGTATCGTAATAATCAAGAGCTACGGTGAACCGACATTATAGCTTGTAAACTTTGACTACTTTTTCGTTTCGTTATAATCAAGAGCTTAGGCGAACCGACAATTTTATAAGGTAAACTGGGACTAGTTTCGTCGTTAGTTGGGTGACACAATGGATTTTAACAGATCATAAACTTCCGTTCATTACAGTCTCACAGGGACTGTTACCGTTAAGTGTTTAAAGATTCACTTTGATGAGTATTGATTTTGAAACGTCACCGACCTATGATAGGTCATTGAAAGCCCCCGTGAGGATCTATGGAAAGTGTTGTCAGATCTAGGACAGTTTACCTTTATGATGCAAAGCCAAATACAATGTTTTTGGTAAATTAAAGCCTGTTTATAAAGAGATTCATTCTATAAAAGAACTTGGATGACGTTCGTCTCTTTTTGTTGATCGAACTCGTGCATATGCGAAAGCAGCCATGACTTTAAACAAATATTTATTCGGTACAATTTTAAAAATACCGGGCTTATAGATAGATACATTGACTGTAGTGATATAACTGAAATACTGCTGAAAATGATGTTTAACCCAAATCCATCCGACCAACCAACTTGGGAAGACATCGAATGTGCTTAGTTGACAAAAAGGAAGGTCGATGTAGATTATCTATGTTTGTATTTGGACACGAATGCTAGTTCTTTGCTATTTTTCTAAACCCTTTTAAAATTTCTACATTATCTTATTTTTCGCATACGCTACAGAAGAAACCAGTGTGACAGAACGATAATTTGCTCCTTAAGAACAATTTTTGCTGTAGCTCAGGCTTTTACAAATACCATAACGTAAATATAGGTTTGTGCTATTTTTGTCACCAACCGTTGTTGTTCATCAACATCACTCTCCGATTTCCATATTGTGAATAATGGCAGTGTGATATTGCCTATATTAGCGTACAACTAGCCTGAATGACAAAAAAAGTGTAGTTACAGAGCAGCATTTGGTGGTTGTCCAGGCTGATCCGTGGCGATTTTGTGAGCAGTGCAATACATTTACGGAGATAAATCTTTCGCGCCACGTAATAGTACAATTTGCTGATAAAAAATTACATTCAATTTGGAGAAATCATTAAATCTTGTATACAGAAAACTGTTTAAACACAATTTGAAAATGAGGGAACAAAAAACATTTTGTAACACAGAAAGGCCAGGGATCGGTCGTCCAGTGAAATATTATTCAATGGTTAAATACAGTGAAGTGAAGTAAACTGGGGTTATACGATGGGCAAACAGAATCAAACCTAACACACCTCATTGCTTCTCACACTTTCCGTCAATAATATTATTCCCGCATATGGCATTTTGTGACTAGTCCAAATATTAAGAAAGGATTTGATTGATCGGCGTTTGACATCGCTCTCAACAGTATTTCAGTATTACAGCGGTGGTCAATGCACCAATTTATGTTCCTAGAATTTAATCACCATGTATCTTATATCATGACGAATCTAAATATATAGAAATTTCAAATTCGGTTTGATTGATGTCTAACGCTTTATTTAAAGGCCCATTAAAGGAGATTAATGCTATATCGAACTATATTATTTGGTAAACATTTGGACAGATTCAAATAGTTATCATCAGAAAACACCATCAGCACAACTTAAATGTGAAAGTAAACCAGAAATAACCCAGATTAACAAGTTTTATAATTCTGATTTCCTGATTCTTCACCTCTGACCTTGACAGTTGATACACACATTTTTGAACCGACCAATCAGAATTCGTTATATTGAATATGTTAACAAACAGGTTGTTGATAAACATGATTGAATTGGAGACAACTATATTTCGAGCACAACACAACTTATTTTATACGAGTCTATTTAAAAGGGTCTCAATGCATTACTAAACTAATTCTCATGACTTTTATGAACATAATAAAAGAACTCCATATATTTTTTCAGTAATTTATTTGTACTCCTCTCCTTTGGTGTGCCTTTAACGGTGCTTTTATTATAATGATGTGGTTAATGCACATATACATGCTCCTGGTATATCTTCGACAGTACTACACAATATTTTTTCCAAAACACTGACTTCTTTCCCACTTAAAAGCATTAGTAGAGGTAGTCCGAATGATCCAGGCGTAGGTATTTCGTTAACACGTTTACAGCTTGGATCATCCGAATTATAGTAAAGGACGAACATATAGTATGTTAGTCAACATTTTTTAGAATACTTTGTTCTTGAAACTGATAAGAAACTATTGTGGTAAAAAGACATGGCTCGTTATTAGAGGCCATGTCCCCATTTGAAACAATGGTTTATAATATCTTTTGCAGCAATTGTGTCAGAGAAAATGTAAGACATTACGTCTAAGGTTTACATGAATAATCGGAAGTCAATCCCAGTAAACTAACATTAGATATACAGTCATCAAATATGCAGTCATCAAATGTGAATAGACGCTTGACATGATATCTATAAATTATGATCAAATTCTTCCGTATATTGAATGGTCATGGTTCGATTTGTTTGTCGAATATTGACCTTAATGAATAAAGAGTTATTGAGGTCAACAAGACCTTAGGGTGTAATGAGTGTTAAGGTAGAATGCCTAAAATTCGCTTTTTTGTAATCTATTCTTCCGTCGGATTACTTCGGTCGTTCTCGGTATACACCGGTGGAGGTCGGAGCTATTCGGTATAAACCGAATAGTTCCGGCCTCTATCTATGTTTACATCACCCAACCGGGCTGATTTGGATTTAAACTTTTCGCGAATTTTTATAGATGCCTTCCATATAGAATTTCCCTCATTAACATATCAACTTACTTTGTTGTATCAACTGTACACAGCTAAATTATGTCCGGTTTCGGAAACCCTTTATTCTGGTCGTTCCCTGGTGTTTCAAATGAAACGTATTAATAGTAATACTCTCGGTGACCTTTGTGTAAGAGCAATGCCCTTTTAACCATTTACCAAACGCCAGATTTCTGACTGTCACAAATGGAAAAAGTTTACAGACGACATTTCAAAATTTGATGAAAATGAAAACTAATCTTCTGATAGGACAGAAAGCATTGTTGCATAATGACAAAACGACATTGACTGTTGTGATATAACTGAAAAAGTGTTGAAAATGATGTTAAACCCAAATCGTCACGAGCATTGTAGTCAGTATTTTCTTTTATCGGTTTCGTCTGTGTTTCTGATGTCTTATAAGGTTCCTGTGTGGACTAGGAATTGACCTGACGGTCATAGAACCCGGGGGGACGGGTTTGACCCCCGTCGGCATCTCTGATTTCGTGAGAGTGTCCATTGGCACGACACTTCAGAGAGCCATCCTAGTAGTAGGCCATCTGGAAAAGCCGTACATTACTGACAAATTGTCGATACGGAGTTAAACCCCATACACAGATGAAGTCTTTTATTTCAGGTGTGGCAAATATTGACGTGATTGACCTATTTGCTTGATTGAATTTTGGCTGAATAGCACTTGTGGATGTCAATGGATCAAAAACAAGCGTGAACTCCATTGCAACGTGCCTGTACATTTTAACAACTACTGTCCAATTAGTTAAAGGCCAATTTTCCATTGCCTTCATATACCAAATCAAATGTTGTTTTAAGAACCATTGTAACAAAAGGAGAAATTGCTCGATACGAGCAATTTCTCCTTTTGTCACAATGGTTTCTTCCAAAAACTCTCAAAAACTGCATTGTTAACCATATTTAATAATTATCGTCTGCTGATGACATATATTTAGACCGTTCCAAATTGAAAGCAACAGAAGACGTTAATTACATTCACCAAAACATCTCGAGAGGGAATTAGTTAGTGGTGTGAGTACCAAGATTGATTCCCCTTCCCGAAGATTGATTCCACCTCTATTGGTATTGTTCACAAACATTCAACATATGTTGACCTGCCTGATTAGCATGAATTACACGCTATATTGAGTATCTAAAAATAGAGCCGTCCGTAATGTTCGACCACCTGGTTCGTCAATGTGCAATATTTGCTAAAATTTAATGCGAAATTGGCTTTATCGTTTATCGACTGTGTTCGGAAGACTGTCGAGTATTGAATATACCGCTTCATAATTATTCATACATAGAGGGAAACAGACGGTGAATGTTGGTGAACAATACATTTAATTATGATTGTTTTCCCAGACTTGACCAGGTACAGTATAGAGCGATTCTCGGTCAAGCTTAACCAAGTCCTTTAACGCATTCCCTCTTATGGTAATTTAGGACTGGTATAATATAACGAAAGCAGATAGTTATATATAGCATTAAAAACGATACATTTTTTAAAATGATATTTGGTAACAAATGAATACATGTACATTGTTTATCATACATTGTAATAAGAATCAATTCAGAATAGGTGCTAGGTTACATGTTTGAATTACAAGTGTATATCTTTAAATGTTTCTTGTTTCAATGGTCATAGTTTTTTTTTTTTTTTTTTTTTACGAATAAACCCTTCTATTCTATATTCTAGTCTTATAAGTAATTCATTCTTTTGTCACTGTTGTTTTTAAAGAATGATAAGGAAATGTAGGACGTTTCAAAATCCAATTTTCTAAAGTACCTTAACCACACGTTAACGATACGTTAACGTGAGGTTAACGCTACGCTAACGTGAGGTTAAGGTACTTTTGATAATGGAGTTTTGAAACGTTCATAATTTCCTTATCATTGTTTCAAATGGAATTACGCATGTACGAAATGGTTGCGACATTTGTTGATATTTGATCTCATGAAATAGGATGGTGCAGGCACGAAAAGGTTATGAATAGGCCTACTTTTGATATTCTAAAATATAAAACCTTTGAAATTTGATTTCTCCAAATGGGATGGCTCATGCATGAATGTGTCGCAAACTTTATTTATATTTTATTTCCCGAAAGGGAATGGCTCATTAGCGAAATGTTTGCAATATTTGTTGCTATTTTATCTCACGAAACGGGATGGTTTATGCATGAAATAGTCGCAATGTTTGTTGGTATTTGATCTCACGAAACGGAAAATGACTCATGCATGTAATAGTCGAAATATTTGTTGTTATTTGATTTCACAGAATGGGATGGGGCATAAACGAAATCGTTGCGAATTCCTTTGATTTTTGATCTCACAAAATTGGGTGGCACAAGAACAAAATGGTTGCGACTTCTGCGTAAGTTCTATTGATATACGATTTTGCAAGATGGGGTGACGCATTCACGAACTTTCACAGTCATGTCTTCTTAATCTCAACCAGATATAAATTTAGCCGGCCTTAAATACATTTTAACAAGTCATAATGCCCTCCTCATTACCCATAGTGCTGTGAAGGGAATCTAGTATGTGTTGAGCCTTTTTTATAATATAACAAAACAAAACATACCCTTTATTTCACCATCAATGATTTCATATATGGGACATTTTGAAAAGTCAGTCTCATTATGTTTTTAACAAAATAGTACAAATGGTCAAACAGTAAGAAAGGTATTTTGTAAAACGATTAATCTTCGCAGATAACGTCATTCATGTTTTTGTAATCGAAAAGGAAGTTATGTCGTCTTCGCACTCAAGTATCATATAACCTGTTTTCTAGGTGTGAGAAGGCCAACAAACAGGTAATGAATACCCCAAAAAATAAAACTAACTTAATTTCCTCGTGTCGTATTTACACTCACATAAAAAGCGTTTACACTACACGGATGTTACTTCATTTCACTCAACCAAAATGAATAGCAAAAGCAAATGACAAATTTGAAATATGAAATAACATCTTCTTTGAGATTTAAGGCAAACAAAATTATGAAGAAAAGAGGAAATACTTTTTCTTTTGTGACGTCAGTTTCTTTAGCCTTCTGCTGCAAGCGAGACATTTTGGAGTAAAAGATAAAACAAAATGAATATTTGATCTAAGGAACAGTATACCATAGTCTGCCGAAATGAACGCGTTTATTTCTTTTGTTTTTCAGTTAGCCCCAGGACTGTGTGTTAGACTTCATTTCTAAGATATAACACTCCCATTCAAGAAGCCGTATATTAGACGTGTGAAAATATAACAAGGTATCGATTCATTGAACTCACGGGTTCCAAACCTTTGATGGAAGACGTTTACAATGACGTCATGAAAAATGGCGTGTCGGTCGATTCTTACATGAACCATGTGGATATAAATAATGTAGACGACGATGTTGATATACAAAGCGGTGCTAAGACACGATGCACCAGGATACGGGATACAAGAAACCATGTACTCGAGATGGCTGATGATGACTCAAACGGCGCCGAAGTCCATGTCGATACTCTGGATAGCTTCATTAATGAGGTTGACACTAATTCAGTCGATATTAAGAAATTAGACATTCATGCTAACAACAGAAATGTAGCTGACGCAAATGGTATTGAGAAAAACACAAAAGAATTCATTTACGATGAGAAAGACGATTCTCAAATTCGTGGAAAGAAGATCAAACCAGTTGATAATGATGTAAAAGGTAAAAGTGAAACAAAAATAAACGGTGCCAACGTAGACATTTCCAACAACCATGTAGTAACTGATACTAAAATAAATAATGTCAAAGTAAACACAACAAAAAACTTTGCAAGCGTCAAAGTAAACACTGCAACATTAAACGTCAATACGAATATCTTCGACGCCAAAGCCAGTAATCATGAAGACCCTATCGAAACAAACAATTCAATGAACGGCATAAGAGAGGCTGTTGTTGATGTTGACGACGCTCCTGGCTTCGTTGAACTAAAGCCATTCGTAAACCAGGTTGGGGGTCACACATGCGTCCTTGAGATCGACCGTCAGACGATCTGTAAACCGTACGTACAGAGAGAGGTGTGGTTCTACCAAAACGTTCCCGGCGCCATGAGGGAATTCACGCCGCTCTATTATGGTATGCGACCTTTACCTTGAAACTTATGGTCTTCAATTTGCAAACTATTGGGCTACTTTAGTTTTAATGGTCTGCCTTTCGGACTTCGCATTGTGACTATAAGATTGCAGTCATATAGCACTGCAATGGTTTATTGAGAAAGACCGTGAAATTAAGTGCCCATATGTATTTTGTCGCGCTGGGTATAACCATCGGTATTCAGAAAACTGGGAGGCTACCTCTCACGAAAAGCCAGATAAGAGTAATAGTTATCTTTCTATATGCCAACAGACGGTAGATTTCTCTACATATCATGTTGCTGTTGAACTATATCTAAGTTTTTGAATCTTGCAATATTTAACATAGAACAAATATTCTTTAATTTCTTTTAACATAGACCAAGGTGTTGGATGCTTAGGGGCTCAGACAACCCAATTTTCCCTGTGCTTATTTGGAACTGTCCCTTTATGCTATATGAAGATGTAACCGTTTTATTATTCCTGTCCATACGCTGTAGTGATAACTAATAGAGACATTAATGGCATTGCATTCCGATTGGATTATTGGGGATAGCTCAAAACCCGGTTTAAGAGTTTGTTTTTCTCACAACAGCTAGAGTTCTTAATCTGGTAAAACCTTTCAATCTCCCAATCAGAACATTGAGTTGTTAGCCAAACGACAGAAGCAACATATCAAACTATTTCTCAGGCACATGATTCATTTCTTCATTTAAAAAATAACAGGTGATGTTGATGTTACATACGGTGTCGTGAATGGAAAGAAAAGACTTGTCGCGTGCATACCTGCGCGTCTTATGAAGAAACACAGACACTTGAGTAGTGTTCGTGACGTCACGAATGACGTTTCGAGAATGTCCAATTCAAAACGAGGCAAAAAGAGAGGTCATGGGTGTCTCGAAAGGCCGAATCAACCATTTATTGGAGGCTTTAACAATTGGTAAGGATTTTTTGGTTAAAATATATATCTTTATAGAAGGAGCCTTATAAGATTTTGATATTTTGAATAGTTTGCAAAATCGCCTCTAATGGGTTGGTTACCTTTATCAAGCGGATGAGGCAATGGCATACCATTGTATACATGTAAAAGTAACTATGGCATCAACAGCAACGCCTACTTCGTAAGTGCAAAGTTTCAGACACGTTTTTCTGAACTTTAACAACATGACTTGATTTACAAAAAAAAGAAAAAAGGTTTTATGAATTTGAGAATTAAATGCATGTGAAAAATGCGAAGGTGTCCATTTGAACAAGAGGTGGATGGTGCTTTTGCCATATATAGACTATTGATTAAGCGTATATAGGATTCAGTTTGATAAATGAATTCTCGACACGTAGAACAGAAAACCAATCCTTTGGTACATTCTTTTTCTAGTGAAAACGGCGTCGAAGAAACCCGTACTACGCCAACATCGTCCGAATCTTGCCGATCAATGTCGAATACATCCGAAAATTGCCGAATGCAGTCCGGTGATGCCGACTACAACCGATGGAGTGTTCAATGTCTTGAAAGGCAGATAACTAGATACGGGTTTTGGGCTAACAATCAACCACAGAGTATCCTTCATAATGTTTGTTTTGCATCTTGTTGTTGTAATGTCTTTGGTGTTATTGTTGTTGTTATTGTTGTTGTTGTTGTTTTTGGCTGTTTACATCGCGTCAACACTTTTTCTGCTGTACATATGGCTAAATTAACGAGGACTTTCTTCTTTTATCACAATGCTTTCTTGACTTTTCTTTTATATACACGTGTGCGTTTAAGTGTTAAGAGGTGATCCAAAGTTTTAGATATGACCGTTGAAATATGTTTTCCTTGACCTTGATATAGAGTTCATCATGTTGGGTAATCTCGTCTCAGAATACAAACATCCCTGCATGATGGACATAAAGATGGGCAGGCGG
This sequence comes from Cerastoderma edule, assembly GCA_947846245.1. Classification (NCBI taxonomy): domain Eukaryota; kingdom Metazoa; phylum Mollusca; class Bivalvia; order Cardiida; family Cardiidae; genus Cerastoderma; species Cerastoderma edule. The sequence continues at coordinate 7,654,090 of OX401414.1, forward strand.
CAATATGGCGACGATTCGTCTGAAGAAAAGCGGAAGTTGCTCGAGAAAAGATGCGCGAAATCCACTTCCAGTACTCTTGGTTTCCGGATATGTGGGACGCAGGTGCGGGTATATTTGAATTTCTGTTTTTTTCTTTCATTTTGTTACCGTATTAAAAAATTTTGGTGCTGCCTAGCTCATTGTCGATGGACGAAAGCACGTAACGGACTGGTCAAACGGAGACACCACCAGTCAGCCTGCATATATTTTAATCCGTCTGTTAAGAGATTCGAATCCATGATAGAACATAACAGAAGGTTAAGCATATTAAGTTTAGCCATCTAACCACACGACTACAAAGATATTTTCGTAGTATATCTTTATGCAAGATTGACATTTACAGAAATATATGCTCATTAGTGAAAAGAAAACTCATGGAAAATGCGCATAAATTATTTCCTGAGAATTATTTCTGTGCATAGAAATCACTGACGCGAGTACATACATGTACAAGTAAATTATATTATCATAGATTTATGTTGAGGCAGTTTACCCATAATCCGCCATTTTGAAACTCATCCATTCGTCGGATTACTTTGGTCTTACTCGGTATATATCTGTCTGTGCCGAAACTATTCGCTTTAAACCAAATCGTATACGAACCACATTTGTTTTTCAAGGTGTATCAATGCGCGAAGAAGAATTACGTCATCCATGACAAGTACTACGGCCGTTACCTTGACAACGAGGGCGTGGCCAGTGAACTCGGATTTTTCTTCCACAACGGACTCAGCTCAAGACGCGACGTCATAGCCCTGATCATTCAAAAACTCGAAAAACTCCGCTCTATTCTCCAAACGGAGACGAAACTCAACCTGTTCTCGTGCTCACTCTTGCTCATCTACGACGGACACGTGTCACGTGATCAACAACCGGAAGTAACGAAACAACCGAAAGTGACGACAAAACCGGAAATGATGCAAGATCTTGCCAGAAGTAATGCTTTAGGTCAAAATGATGGTGCTAAGATTATCAGTCATATTACTCGTACAAGGAAAAAACTTACAAATCATGACATTGGCTCGGCGGAATCAGGTTTGTCAATATCTAATAGTCAACGGACAGATGACCCAAATCGATCAGGCGCAGATCCGTTGTTCGATGTTCGATTGATCGATTTTGCTCACGTGAGCGAGAGAAATCCTGACGAATCACGTGATGATGATGAAGAGGATAATATTGTGTTCGGATTGTCTAACCTGATAGACGTTCTACGGGGTTTGTTGGTCAGTAATTGATTGTAACGTGATTGGTTTATTGTTGGATGACGTCAGTCATCTAACAACGCTATAATTCCGAAATCGTTTGGTGACCTTATTACAAAATGAACCGCCATGGGAGCAACTGACATCTGAACTTTTCCTACACTCGTCAATATTTTAAAAAGCTGATCATGATATACTGTATGATATGTATTTTTTATTCAAACTTTATAATTGAAAGATAATGGGTGGTCAATCATAAAGCTTTAGAGATATCATAATCGTATCTAATAGGAAATGGGGGCACTATTTTTTCCTTGACCGAATATTGCTATTTCTAGGCCCATTAACAAGCCAAATAAGGAGGTCATGTGACATGATTCGTCCGATCACATGGAAGAAAGCCCCGCCTAGTTTCCATCTTACCGCGAGACATGTGGGGAAAACCCCATGAAGTTACTATCTAGAAACGAAAACGTTTCATGCATGATTTGCAACCAGTCGACGACTTAATTTCATGATAAAACATAATAAATCATGTATCATTTTGATGGAATTTCCCATCCCTATGAAAAGGAAATGTTATCGGGCGGCGATACTAAAAAAATAATTCATCCTTTTGTGCTTTATTTTTTAAAGAAAAGGAAATATGCTTCAATGTATCTGATCAGATATCAACGTAAGAAGACATGATTACTTAATTAAGTACTTTAGAAAAAATGCATTTAAATTACATCCGAATCTGGATGAAATCTTGTGGTGGCAGTGGTCGATGCAGCGTAGCAAAGGGAGATCACTGTGAGAAGATTGGGATGTTTGATACAGTCTGATACTTATGTTTGAAAGCGTATACTTGATAGAAAGGGTTACAAAAGAAACTATTGATTCATATTTGGTCAAACTGTTGCATAATCAAATATCTATATCAGACTTCTGAAATTGTGTGTTTTGTTCAAGATTTGCCATTCAAATCATGTTTCTAGCCAAGGTGCCTGGTCGGGGATAACGTGCCTTCTATTGTCAGCATTTAATGCACATTTTGTTTGTTCGGTTTGTATTCCTAAAATGCTTAACATGCCTCTGTGTTCAAAGAATGATCCTTTACACATGTTGCCATATAGATGTACATATATTTATATAGTGTAGCATGGCCGAATACTAATTCCGCTAACATACGTTGGACAATATCAGCAAAACAGACTATTGATTTTACAACGCCTGGTGAAACATTTTTTTCTTTTTTCATGTTTTATAGGGTATTTTATACAATCATTCTTTTAGCAATGTCAATCATTTTTTCAATGGGTATTTTATGTAGCATGATTACAGAAATTATTCGTTATAATAAGTGACTTGTGCATAATATGCTCGAATCTTCCGTAACGAAATTGGGGATTGAATCATTCGGTTATAGATGGATTACACGTATACACTGTTTTCAATAACACCTAATTTCAATTAACATAGCTGTTGTATAGGACTTAAGGAAATTGGAGAATCCCAAATCACATTTGTGGGTAGGGATTGAATTTTATGCAAAAAGAAAATTGGCCACATGATGTTATATCGTTGCGGTTAATTGACAAACGCCATAACTGCATATTATGCATGTACAGGACCAACCTTAGTGACAAAAGGAATGGCACCGGATCAGCAAAAAAGATACATATCAGCCAGAATAGGCTCTAAATAACAACTTGTCTCTAAATCATAAGGGAGATAAGTACTGTTTGTCAATCAAATTATGATCGAGTCCTCGCGGTCATTATCTCCCTTGCAAATCGATATTCCTTTTAGCATTCAGCAATGCGACAAGTTGAAGCTATTCTGATGAAGGGTTTGTATAAACAAAGATGTGGCTTTTAATATGGTTACTTACGTTGAATTTTAATAGTGCTTTTGGGAAATTGATTTTATCAAAGAATTATTTTAAATCTGAGGTTTAAGCAACTGGATTCATTCGGTTTGTTCTGAAAATGTTTGGTGGTCTCCATGGTGAAATTATTTTTAGATGTGGTCTTTAAGATTTTTAATATACATTTATCCACATCATCATAATGCGCGCTAAATGACCTTAGCTGTCGATGCACCTTAAAACACCATTCATTCATTCATTCATTCATTTAAGATCTATAAGATCTAACATGTGGCCTATGTATCGGAAAGTGCATATCAATACAAAATATCAGTGTACCATAGGATACTCTGAAGGAAGAATACCCATAATCCTTCATTTGAAACATTTTCTTTCTTCGGATTACAACGAATAGTTCCGACCCCGACCGATCTATGTCGAGAACGACAAATGGTGGATAATGGGTATTCTGTCTTAAAAATATCTCTTTTTTCTTAAAGTTTCTGTGCGTCATAGGATTATTTTTTGAAACTTTCGAAAATAAAGGAATAAAGATTAATTTAATGTTTCAGCAGAGAAACCAATAGCATTTAAGATGAATTTTGACATTTTTCATTTTGTAAAAATCCGAGGGAAATCCGACATAATCTAAATATAGCGTCAAGCCGGTCACGTGACGCTCACGAGATACTAAGACTATACACGCTGAAAACAAACATGGATGCTGACGCTTGTATCTTCTTAGTTAGTTGTACATCGTCACGTGACAGCCCACGTGACTTAACTTATTATCATATAGCTGTAGTAACATACAAAAGTCGAGGCTGTGGGGGTTTTCCATCAATATCCTCATTTGTACCGCAATTTCGGCGAATTTATTTTATTGAATATTTGTTAGAAGCATATGTGAATACGGGGCTTACTGCATATATATTTAGTGTATGACGTCCAGGATCTTTAACAATGTTCTAACACAGGGATGATCAGAAAACTTATAACTTTGGAAAAAAGTTAGAATTTCACTTTTTGAACTGTTTCGTGAGCTTTATTCATGTCATTAGATTTAACAAAAACTGCTATATTTTTTCTATGCATTTTTTTCTTTATATCTTACTTTAAAACATCTTTCTTAGAACTGGTTATTTTTTCATGGTGATTTATTCATTGTTAATTGATTTTCTTATTGTTTATTGTTAATTATTCATTTACTTTGGTTTATTAAGCGATGTTATTGATTTTGTTTTCAATTGTTTCTACTGTTTGGCATTAAAATCACATCAAAATTATTGCTAAAATAAAATGAAGAAAACAGTTAAAGTACGCATAAGATCGACATAGCTTGCATTCATCAGACGTTTTATTGCAATGATTAATATGCATAATAATGACATTTGTTTTAAAGTGAGGCAAATAAAAGTATATCTATTCTTATAGTTGTTTGTGTTTAATTTATAATTCCGGATTTTTCTATAACATTTGGGCTCTACGAAGTTTCCAACAAATGTTCAGTCATAAAGCGGATGTCAGTGCACCTATAAAAGTAGAATACCCACAATCCGCCATTTTAAAACCTATTCTTTCGTCGGACTACATCGGCCGGTGTCGGAACTTTTCGGTGTTTAGCAAAAGGTTACGGCCAAGATTGGTGTATACCGAAAACGACCGAAGTGGTCCGACGAATGAGTGAGTTCTTCAAAATGACGGATCATGGATGTTCTATCTTAATTGTTCATGTTATTTCTTTGTCACCACTGCACAGTACTCTTTCCAGGGCGATGTTTTCTTTCCCACGAAATAAAAAAAACATCTTGCAATACTAGAAAATAAGGAATTTGTCAACAGGAGAAAATGCTCATATGATGAACAATATTTCTTTGTGTCCCAATTTGTTGGTGAGTCGGCTGTTCAAGAAGCTCATTTCCTATCGTACAAAAATGCTCAACCTTATCGAGAAAATCACAAAAAAAAAATAAAAAATAAATAAACAACCCTAAGAGGTTGAAATAAACAAATGACACTCACGTTTTGTTCATAAGCTTGGACTCTTTATTGCAAAAATCGAAATGACTTTAATCATTGAAGTCTTCCTACCTAGAGCCATCCTATTTTGTGTTGATCTGACGTCATGCATGGATTATGATATTCAACGTTGATTGGATGAGTTTAAAAACCGCATCAAAATAAATTGAGAATTTATGTATATATCTATGTCTTTATTGCTTATTTCTTACCAAATAGAAAAGTTTATACATATAACGTAACATAAACAAGATCATGATGATTCGATGAAAATGTATAAAGTGAAATCAAAAGTAATAAAGGGCTACTTAAATCAGAAAACAGAGTATTAAAATCAAGAGCGACTGGTTGATTTCAATATCATACGATACAACAGATTTGAATTGAATGAAACCACACCAAAAAGAAGATATTGCTCAAAATGAGCAATTTCTTCTTTTGTCACAGTGGTTTCAACGCGCTTTCACATGACAATGTAAACTTTCATTGTTTATAATTGTCGTCTGATGATGCTTTGGATTTGGACCATTCACAAACTCACTAATAAGGGAAAGGGATGGTGTGTTTATTCATCGGCACAATTGATCCGTGACCAACACATGGTTTACTCAAATATATACATATATACATGTATTCATACATGTTATCCGAAATTGTCAGTTAGTCAAAACTGTGTTACCGTGCCTATAACCGAGATTTTTACAGGTTTCTAAGCTCAACGCGATCGCGAAATCAACGATCTTCAGATATGATTGGCCTATAATCGACCAGGTAAATATTTCTGATTCATTTTTGGTCAATAACTGAAGAATTTAGTGTATACGATATCTAAACATTACTATTCGGTCGGGTCAATAACCATGGGTTCGAAGCAATGTTGTATCCTGACCATTTAGAAGACAGAATGGTCAAGTTGTGATATGATATGACCAGTTTTTGAGAATCGTAACATATACAAGAAGGAGTAGTAGGGCATTAAAGATGCTTGTTCACAGATTTTAGCAAACTTGGGAGTTACAAACTAATTTCTTCAAAACTACCCAAAAGTTGTACTGCTATATGTCAAACAATGGAGAATAGTCATTGGAAGCAAATTTAGATCTGTTTTAATTATTTAAAGTGTATATACAATGAATTTACATTTATTTTAATTCAAAAGCGTGAAATCACATTTACATACAGACATAAATGGTAACGATATTAGAGTGTATTTGCTTTCGTTTATATACATGTACATAAACGTAACGTAAAATTCCTTGTTTATGTGTTTATGCATGAGCATAAATGGTAACGATAGTTTGTTAACTTCGGAAAACTCACAACTGATAAGAAAACATGTAAAGAGTAACATCTGATATCAAACTTGCATTAGAACATTTTTCCAACTAGCATAGGGCAATATCTGCTATTCAAATATGAGTTTGCGGGGGTAAAAGTAGAGCAATAGTCGTTTATATTGCTTGTTTTAAAAAGCAAATTGACACCTGTATCGGCAAAATTACTCCAGGCATGTACAGAGTAACATTTGATATCAAACTTCTAAAAGAAAACAATTCAACCAGCAAACAGCATGATGTGCAATTTGAACTCACTTTAAGGGGACGGAGCCCTTTTCTATGGCGTTTTCTAAAGGTTCAGCAAGAAATATTTTCAAGGGTAAAAATTAGTACAACGATCGTTTCCATTGCCTGATTTGACCTGCTTTGAGACGCAATTTTATCCTTGTAACGTTCAAATCACCTCAGTGCTTTCTGATGTCAGAACAATTCCAACAGATAAGAGAAGGCCATTGGGACATACTAACAAATTATTGAAGGAAAAAAAGCCTGAATAGAATATCTGCTTGATTCCAATTTGGTTAGTCTGAATTCTGGTTAATCATTATTCCATTGTAACAAAGGGCTGTGATACAAAAGCATGGTGTAATGTTTTTATTAATGATCTGTCTTGTCTCAATGAATTTTTGAGATTGATTCTAGTCTGGTTATGTCATTTACCAAAGTTTATAATCTAAGGGCAACATTTGATTAAATAATTGACTCACAAAACGAATGCCTACTTTGCATTTCTCTTTCATCAAGTGTTACTTTGCAAACAACAATAGTTCATTCCAATGACACAGTGTTTCAAGTGTTCTATACAAGTGCTAGTATTATATAATGATGAAGGACTTGCGCAATGTTGCACTGAGTCGTCGATCTTTTCCATGCACCTTATATGAACGACTATTCAGCTCTTGAAAACCACGAATTTCTCAAAGAGCGGTCGAAAACAAGAACACATCTCTCGCTTATCTTATCGCACGCAAATGACCATCTTTGGTCACATGACCTGCTCGTAAAGTCACGTGTATTCGCCGAATGGTCATGTGGCATTTTTGGATCTATTCAAACGCTTCACAGTGATCTCCCTTTTAGGGAACTGTTCACTGCCACCACAAATGTCGGTGACTATATATGCTTATAAGAAACGAAAATGGCGTTTAAAGATGGCAGTGAGACCCCAAAACAATCACCTATTTGTGCTTTAGTTGTAAAGAAAAACGAAATAATTTTCAATTCAACTGGTCAGAAATCAACAAATGAAGACATTTATACTAAATAAACTACTATATCCGGTAAAAGAAATGAATAAGAATGTGGATGAAAATCTTGTGATGGCAGTGATCGATACAGCGTAGTAAAGGGAGATAACTGTGAGGAATTTTGGATCTATTTAAAGGTGATGTTGCCCATGAAGTTCCGACACATTTGATCAACGCGCCAGTACAGCGATGTGGTGTGTGATTGGTTTAGCCTTATTGGCCACGGCTTTTGCTGCGGACCTGCCGACACCTAAAGCGAAACACCTTAACGATGGCTCGCTAGAACTTGTCCTTGAAGGTAAATATTTTATCCCATAATGCTGATATAAGGCACTATAATATTTAGTGTGTGGAATATTAAGTATTCAAAATACAAGCATATAGATAGATAGAAAGATATTTTATTCAGTAATGATGTTATTAAGTTATCATAACATTTAGTAGGAATATCAAGTGTTCAGTTTATTAAGTGTTCAGTATGGAAGCATGCTTAGAGAAAGATAGATCAACATTGTATTCTGTAACGATGGTTTGCTAGAGCTTGTGATTGAGGTTATGTAGTTTAGCCCGTCTTACTTAATTATAATGGGGATTTTTATTGAGGGATGTCACATGTTTGATACCAAAGCACGCGTATTGATAGCTAGAAAGATACTTTATTGAGTAATGATGGCTCGTTAGAGTTTGTACTTAAAGATTAGTGGTTTAGCCAGTCTTACTTCCTTATAAAGGTATTTTTGAATTGTTGGATGCCACATGTTTGATACCTAAGCACGCTTATTGATAGATAGATAAAAGATATTTAATTCTCTAACGATAGTTCGCTGGAGCGTGTGCTTGAACGTAAGTAGTTTAGCCCATCTTACTTACATAAGTTATTTAGCGTGAGGAAGATTAAATGATCAGTTTACAAGCATGTCTATTATTATATACACAAAAAATGTATTCGGTAACTAACGTTTGCTTGAGCTTGTGCTTGAAGGTGATGATGGAGATGTAAAAGAAAAATAATTGAAATCTCGCACAGCACAGGTTTAACAACCAAATGACGGTAAAAAAAAATACCAAAACGCAATTTAATGGGACTTTCATAACAATTTTCATGACATAACCATAAGGGAAAATTTTGCTTCTATAACGTAATTTCTCCGCTTGTCGTTAATCATGCTTTATCATAATTGGAAAAAAAAACATCTTCATTCTCATTGCAATACCAATTTACGCCTGCAAATTCTTTGAAATGAAGGCATTTTAAGTCGTTTTCGTTTTGCTAAAGAGGGGACGAAGGCATTTAGCATTGTGTAGATAAGAAGATAAGGACAGTCAACGTCTGAGAGATTCGACATTTGGTCGGCCAATCACTGTACTAGTTTCTGACACGTGACCCAAAAAAGGGTCACGTATTATCTCGCAGCAGACGTGATTTACATAAAGAAGTTACATGCCACTTCGAGCCCTAGACACTCTCTCTAGTTGAAGGAACTTTTAATGCAAACGACAGTTACACGCTTTATCAAATTGACAATAAATCTTCTTGAAAATGCTTCACCGGTTAATCATGAAAGATTTTAAATGTTTGTAACAGGAAGGAAATTTGCTCATGAGAGGCAATATTCCATTCTAACATTTTTTGACAATTCAAGAATTTTGTGTAACGAAATACGTAGACTTTAGCCGAAGCGAAAGAGCTTTTTGTCGATTAAGTGGAAAGGATTTTGAGAAATTTTAGAATTCACCTATTATGGCAGATAACACATTTCACAATTCAGAATGGTTGACTTCGTCCAGGGACATAGATAACAATGCCTCTGGTATCTACGGAATAGTTGATTCGTGACATCTGCAAGATTTAAAGGAAATTGTAGTCACCCATGTTCTTTAGACAGGAGTGATAAATAGGCATACTACCGTGGAATTGGTTGGTGAAATAAATGCCATTTCTTACTTGTATTTTACGGCTATCATTAAGAATATTTGTTCACGTCCAAATTAAATAGTTAAGCAGTCAAACAACTGTGACAGAAATAGGGTTTATGTATAAATACTCCTTCTACAGTCTCGCTGTGAAAGCCGGATTTTATGGGTGATTCGGTAGAGTGGTTGGCTTTCTCTCGTAGTTAAGCAACGTACTAAGTGGTTAGTGCCTGGATGGGTGACCCACGTCGGCTTTACTCCGAGAGGGACCTTATACACGTTATAAAATTGGTGGCAGCGGTGGGATTTGGTTTGATATCACCATCATTCCCGTACCCTTAGTAGTGTGTCACATGTTCTCGATCCTTGTTTCTGCTATGTAGCAGTGCTAGTAATGGCAGTGACACTGGTTAGTTCGGTTTTGGGTACGCGGCTATACATCAGTGGAACTCCCACATACTTGCAGCTTCGGCTCATACTTGCTGGGTTTTCGGACGGTGTATACACAAAGCCTGGATCGTACTTGCCAAGTGTCGGTAATATCCCATGTATGTCTTTGTGACATTTGTGACTTCGGGACGAAGTCAAGAGAAAGGTGGGAGAAATGTGACAGAAATAGGGTTTATGTATAAATACTCCATCTACAGTCTCGCTGTGGAAGCCGGCTTTTATGGGTGATTCGGTACAGTGGTTGGCTTTCTCTCGTAGTTAAGCAACGTACTAAGTGGTTAGTGCCTGGATGGGTGACCCACGTCCGAGAGGGACCCTATACACGTTACACAACTTATTAATATTGTCAAGATGTCTCAAACTGTTAGTATAGATACATGGATTGTTTCGTTATGTTTCGTTCACAATGGCTCTTAATCAATACCCCATGGCCCTGCGTGGCCAATGAGGTGGGGTTGCAACCCGGGGGTCCAGAGTTCGAGTCTCGCCATTGTCACTGGTACCGGGAGAGCCGTTTTGCAAGATACTGAAGTATGCGTTATGCCATATGAAAATCTCTCTCAAATGGGATGTTTTTCTTACAAATTGATATAGCCTTCGACGTCAATACTAACATGAATTAGTAGATGTTAGTAGTAGCAGTAGTTTCTGGACTAAGGTGTGTCAGCACCTTAGTCCATTGAATTCACATACCACTTTTTGAGGGACGGTACCTTATCGATTCACAAACAGCGGTCTGACCCAAATTACTCATTAAACATCCGCCTTCACTGTGCGGACTAATACCTTCTTGGAACTAGGAATGTAGTCCGGATTTACGCGCTTTGTTTTGCTCTTTATTATTATAACTGTTGCCTCATGGGAAATCGGAAAATGCCCAAATGTTCGAAAAAAAGACTATTGTTCAGTCTCTGTTCACAGAAATAATGATTATAATAATGGTGGTAAAAGGAGCAGCTGTTTTCTCGAGATGTTGCCCAAAGAAATGTTCAAATGTATCCTCAATCATCATGCTTTATACGCACCTCAGTCCTTCAGCGCTTTGATTATTGTTGACATTCTATTATGATTGGCCATTGAAATGCATTATTGTCAATATATCTTCAGAACTTGCCGGGCTTGTATACAAGGATATCACCTATGTTCACGGTGGCAAGAAACACACCGGTCCATTCTTCAAATCAGGTGAGAAAACGTATGCAGGTGACTTGCTTTAAACGACCATAGTAAAGGGAAAACATTATCGCGGTATTTTAGACCACCAACGGTTTGATTCGGACAAATAATGTCTTTCTTTTTTTTGATATTTGATAGTCTTCGGCACAAGGGGGTAGGTTCACTAACTATCAAAAATGGCCCAATGTCAAAAATGGATGAATTCATCACAGACTTGTGTCTGAGGCATGGGTTGACTGAAAACAAGTTTGTCTTTTAGATTTCTGATTCAAGAATTAGAGAAAACATGTCCAAAATCTTGCAAAAACGGTGAAAAGTACGAAACCATGATACCTTTGGAGGGTTATAAAAAGTGATGTGTTTGTTAATATGATAAAAATTTATGCTTTTCAGCAAAAAACGTCATATTTTTTTGTTAACACTAATTCTCATTTTTTGCAAAATTTGAGGCCAATAAATGGGGTTAGTGAACCTACCTCTTTGTCTTTGGTCATTTACAATAACATAGGGTATGACGTGGACAAAAAATAAATATACATGTACATTTTCAACGGACATCGAACACAATATACTAAACATGAACTTTCAAGAATGACGATACTATAAGAATTGAGAGGTACTCGAAGGTTACCGAATAGCAAAAGTATTTAAAGTTTCATCATGAGCATTACATATCTCCGAAAGATATCTGCAAAGGCCTATATTTACCGATCATATTGACGACCACATAAATTGTATGAACGTATTGGACTCAGGCCGTGGTACTTTACAAACATGTTTTATATGGAGTGTACTAAGAATAATGTTGAGCCAGGCATAGAAATATAGCTCAAGAATTGCTGATGCGATGTAAATAAAAAAAGGATTGTCTTTCATATTGACGACCACATAAATTGTATGAAAGTATTGGAATTAGATCATTGGTACGTTACAAAGATATTCTCTATCTATATAAGTGTACTAAGCATACTGTTTGAGCCGATATAGCAATATGACTGAAGATTTTCTGAAGCGATGTACGGCTAATTGAATAGAACCTGACAACTTCTATATTTCTATTTCACTCTGTAATCATTTTTTGTGAGAAGCTGATGGAAAGTGGTACCACAGAAACAACAACGTACTAACGCACAGCCATGACAAGCCGATCATCTACAAACTTGTGGCGGAGAAAGCTGGAAAACTCATTTCAGCAAGCGGTGCTGCAGCCTTAGGTAAGGTTATTTTCTCATGCGACACGGGCTTCTATTTAACCCTTTACCAAACGTCAACTTTTCGACTGTCCCAAATTGAAAGTGTTTGCAGACGACATTTCAAAGTGTGATTAAATTGAAAAACAATCTTCTGATAGGGCAGAAACAATTCTGGGAAAAGGAGAAATTGCTCGTAAACATTAATTCTTTCTTTTCCCACAATGTTTTCCAGAGTCGTCTGCAGCAAACCGGTCAAGTGTCGTTATTGTTTGATAATTGGTTAAGGACGTGTTTTAGCTAATGTACTGGTATATCATTTCATTTTCCCCCTTGCCTTGCCACGCGTTAACCCTTTCAGAGCTGGAACCGACTTTATGCTTATGCAAACAGATTAGATCCAGGCCAGCCGCCAAGTAGATATTCAAAAGGGATAAATTTCTCCGATTTCATAGGTTCCACGATGTTTTACTTAATGCAGTCGACAATTCATGACTGACCTCGTTTTATCGCTAATTGTAAACAAATATTATTGCCATAACTCTTTTTTATAAAAATCATGTGAACAGGTTACCGTATCAGTAACTCTTTAAAGGCAATTTGAAGTATTTAATATTAATTGGCATTTTATGTAAAACTTACACAATTTTACTCTAAATGGGCGTTATTCCCACTTTAATGAACCAAGCATAGATGTATAATTCAAAGACTGTTGCCGCGATGTAAAACCCTATCAAACAAAGAGACAAGGAAAGTCAGATCTTTTTTCAAGAAAAATTAAGACCCTATCAAACAAATAAAAAAAAAACATTTTAGAAAAAAGAAAAAAATTGAATTGGATTATTTTCTATTACAGAGACGACGGGCCTTGCCATTGCGCCACCTAGACCAGTCCGTGCTGGTACATTGAGGCTGTCCGATGATTTCAACTTTTTTGATAGCTCCAAATGGAATCATGAGGTCTCCATGTATGGAGGTTATGTAAGTGGTCAATAGTTATGGGAATACTTTCTGAAAGCAGCTACATTAGTGCTCTATATTTGAAGGGCATAATCACAATCCTGACGCGTTTATGTATGTGTTTAAAAGTAATGTAGATTTCACATTATTTAAAGGAACTTTCCTACAGATTAAGGATTAGATCTACAGTTCACGACGGCTATATTGTCATGTAATCATAAATATATCAAAATGGTTAAGTCTAAAAATAGGTGCATACTTTTGTTACCTAAAACTTACAAAATTTTATATTATCTGAAACACTCAAGATTCAATATTCTTTTTTTTAACTTAAACTGTTAACTATGGTACGCTTTAAAGCCGTCACCATGGCAACAACATGTTGAAAAAGTATAACAATTTGATTGTTATTTGTTTATGGTAATGTGTCAAGCAACTCTATTATACTACTTCCGTAAAGAAACGTAAAAGGTCCAACTTTGGCGTTTCGTGAACCATGTCCTTTAACATTTTGCTAAAATGGTAATAATAATTTGTACACTACCTATACCTAACTACTTCCGCTCAAATATAGACTCGCCAATTCATCATACGTAAACGACAGTTAAACTGTCATTTATAAATATGTTTTTCCAGAACTGGGAGATTCAGGTATACACAAACGATAAACTCAACGTCTACACACAAAACGGAAACCTGTACATCAGACCGGTAAGTCTCTTTATATGCTTCTCTTTGGACTACACGTATCATAAGTAATACTGTTCTATCTACAGGGAACATTCAAAATCATACACACAATTCTCCCTTTGTGTCAGACATACACGTCTGGTGAATTATCTCTATGATTCAGACATATACATCTGATAAATTATCTCTTTGATTCAGACACACACACGTCTGATAAATTCTTTCTATGTTTCAGACATACACGTCTGACAAAGTATCTACATGTTTCAGACATGTATATCTGATACACAATCTCAATGATTCAGGCATACATGCCTAATATATTCTTTCTAGACATACTTGTATACGTCGGATATATTCTTTCTGTGTTTCATACATATACGTCTGATAAATTCTCTAATGTTTAAGACATACACATCTGATAAGTTTTTATTTTTCAGATCTAAACGTCTGATACATTATCTCTATGATTCAGACATACATGCCTGATATATTCTTTCTGTGTTTCATACATATACGTCTGATATATTCTCTCTATGTTTTAGACATACACGTCTGATAAATAATCTCTATGTTTCAGACATACACATCTGACAAATTCGGTGAAGCTTTCCTTACCAGTGGAGTCATGGACATGCAAAGTAAGCTGGTTTGAAGAAAAGAGGAACATTTCCTTTACTCACTTTATTATCTCTTCTCTTATCCCTGTAGTGTTGGTACCCATTAGAACAATTTTGTCATGAGAAGCAATAATGAAGCATTTACTGTAGGTTTTGTTAATTATAGTGTCACCCCTTTTGAAAGGGCAAGCCGGCTTATGAGACCCTTTTCACTGATTATACCAAGTACCTCCCTGTTACAATGCGTGTATGGTTTGGAATGTTGGATATCAAAGCCTAATGTAGACCTATATTCCAGTTAGTACTGGTGTCCATTCCCGGACTATCATTAAGAAACAAGGAAAGACCAACACCTTTTTACTGAGACTTTGACTTAGAACGATTTCACATTTTGTCATTTTTCAAGGGTCTTGTGTGGCCAAGAGTTTAGAAGTAGAACGCGGCGGTCAATTTAGCTGTTTTTGGTGATTGGAAGCACACTGAATACTTAAAAGTTATCGTATGTGGTTGCTTTTAATCATATCTTTTTTTCAGTGGTCCTGTTAGTTTTTTTTTATTGTTTCTAGCCAATACAACAAAGGTAATTCCATAATTCATAAATAACAAAAGTCTGATGCTTCTACCTAGCTCAAACATCCCTTACTGGCAATTAAACTTATAGTGTCAATCATCGACTGCCAGGTATCGCAACAAATCTGGAATACTATTAACGCAATGTAACTACAAAACCATACAAATAACATGGTGTGAATGTAGATTTTTGTATTATATTGTATTGCATTACGTTGTATTCTATTGGGTATTGTATTGCATTATAATTGTATTTTAATTGTTTTGTATTGACTTGTATTGTAATGTATCGTATCAATTGTATCGTATTTTATTGTATTTCATTGTATTGTGATGTTATGTAATGTATTGTATTGCATTAGATTATATTGCATTACATTGCATTGTAGTTTATTGCATTGTATTGTTTTGTGTTGCAATGTATCGTATCTATTGTATTGTATTATATTGTATTGCTTTGTTTTGCATTGCATCGCATCGAATTGTATTGTATTGAAATGCATTTTATTGTTTCGATATCGCATCGTATCTTTTTTTATCGTATTGGATGGTGTCTTATCGTCTGTATTTCAGTTTATTGTATCGTATTTTATTTCATCGTATCGTATTGTATTTCATCGTATCGTTTTGTATTTCATCGTATCGTATTGTACTGTATTACAGCGATCTGGGGAGCATGTACGAATGCGGACAGATATGGTTGTCACAGGGAAGGAAAATACGGCCTCTTGCCGCCAATCATGTCTGGCAAACTTAAGTCCACAGCCGCTATTCGATTCGGCAAGGTTGAGGTACGCGCTCAAATCCCAAGAGGAGATTGGATCTGGCCCGGTAAGATCTGTTCGGAGGTTGTTTTAAAGTTGATGTCAACATTATTTAGGTTTTATTTAGATTTTATTGAGATTTATAGAGGTCCATTGATAAAAAACAAGCGTAGTGTTTTGTTAAAAATGTCTTACGTAAAGAACTTACGTAAGCTCAAAGCAGCAATGCATCTTATTTTTATATAGAAAATAGCAATATTGCAAAAGTAACACGTCATTTGATTTGTCTTTCCGAGACGCCTCCGATGACGCGTCACATTCGAGTATTGATTTTATTTGTCTTTTGAAATCTTAATGCATATTGGTTTTACTTATAGGCTCATGAAAGGAAACTTATGCTATATAAAACCATCTTGTTTGGTAAACGTCTGACCAATAGGAATCACAAAAAACATCAGCACAGCTTAAACGTGAAAGCTAACGAGAAATAACCCAGATTAACCAGTTAAATGATTCAAATTACCTGATTCTTCACCTCTAACCTGGTCACGTGAAACACAAATATTGAATCGACCAATCAGAATTCGATATTCTAAATATGTTAGCATACAGATTGTTGATAAACATAGTTGAATTGGAGACAGCTATATTACAAGCATGAAATAAGTTATGTTAAAGAAGTTTATTATATAGGGTCTCACAGCGTTCCTGAATTAATTTTTATGACTTTCATGAACATATATCTTTTTAGAAAGTTACTTTTACTCTGTAAAAATGTACTTTTTTTTCGTTTGATTCCTTAGCTATCTGGATGTTACCAAGAGACAGCCATTATGGAGGCTGGCCAAGATCAGGAGAGATCGACATTATGGAATCTAGAGGTAAAATTTGTGTTTCAGTTCTTGCTTATACCCATTTCACTCCCTAACAGCCTTGATGAAAATCATTGGAACAAAATAAACGAAGTGTCCTTTTTGGCACCGTTTTCCCTTGTTTGAATTCGTTCCTAAGTGTATAAGACCAACCTATACATGCTATGTAATTGACGTCATATATTGCTTAGAAACACCAGACAATGGTTTACCAGCTTTCAATCGTACTGCTTTTAGAGTCCGGGCTTATACAATGCAGCATTTGGAACGTTCAACAACTGCTTCTTATGGTGGCGTCGCATCAAAAAGGGAAGTGATCCAGGGCGCCAAACTGTACTAGCAACTAAAAGAAACCACAACCATTTTGCTGCCTACATGACGGCTAGTGCTGTCCGATATATGTACTTGAAAATTGCTAGTATAACGGCGACAGCCGCCATAGGACAACGCCATAGCGAGGCTGTATCCAAAAATAGAATTAGGGATATGCTTATGACAAACTTGACCAATCAAACTTTCATCTTCAAACTTCATTTTTAAATTGATCAATTATGCGAGGGGTTTATGAATGCACAACCTCGATTTGATCTCGAAGAGTTTAAATTCCGGAAGCGATTTGTGTAAATCCAAAATGGCGGACGTGTTAATAGCTAATTGTAATAGAGTGCATGATAATACTTTGCACTTATATTTATTTGATTTAGTGCCTGACAGCGAAAAGATTAAGCCACCATTGCACCATTTTCAACATTCTGACAGTTCTAAAAATAAAATTGCCCTCCCATCGCCTAGATAACGAGCATGCGTACGACCGTTACGGTGCGAATCTCGGCGTGCGCGAAGTCACGGGAATACCCGAGTCGTAACGATTGTAGTGTGCCATTATCAACAGTCTTACATGTTTTCTAAATATAGAACTTGCACTTCTCTCGCCTTGGTAACAAACATGCGTACGACGGTAACGGTATAGATCGCGAAGTCAAGGAGTATTAACGATAGCAGTGTGCCTTTATCGACAGTCCAACATTTTTACTTTCAATATGTTTCCTAGAAATTATCTAAAGAATCTAGGAATAAAACTTGCACTTCCGTTGCCTAGGTAACGAGCATGCGTACGACGGTAACGGTGCTGATCACGGAGTGCGAGAGGTCTCGTCCACGCTTCACTGGGGAACCGATGCTGGTCAGAACAGGTTTAGCATGACTCACGGCGATAAGTAAGTGCTTCATTGAATATTTCATTGAATTATTGATATTTATTTATTCATAGAGCTACATTAGATAAATCTATGAATAGCTCAGGATTAAAACTTTTACAGTTATGTAAAAACAGTGAACTTAAAATCGTGAACGGGCGTGTTGGTGATGATGCGACCGTTGACAATTTTACCTTCTATTCCATTCGGGGCTGTAGTTTAATTGATTACGCTTTGTCTCCTTGTCATTTATTTTCGGTTATCAATAATTTTATTGTTCACGATATGTAAACTTGCTATTCTCATGCACCTATACAATTAACTTTATCAGTCTATGCCCCACGGACAATACATTGTGGGAGGAAGAATATACTGAATTCCAAAAAGATAATAAAATCAGTTGGAAGAATGACCTAGCAGAGGAATTTCGCAGTTCCTTTTGTTCACAATTACATACTTTTGATGATGTTGTAACATTATTAATGAGCAGGTCACGATAGACAGGGGTCTAGAAACATTTTCAAATATTTTGCATGAATGCGCCCGTAGCACGTTTGGAACAAAATATACACATAGTCATTGCAGGAAATTATCGTCGAGTAAAGAACATAGCTAAAAGAAAATTCAAAAGTTTACAAAAACGCAATTTACATAACCTAGCTGTTCAGAGTCCGCAAAGGTTTTGGGCTGAGATTCGTAAGTTGAAATCAAATAGTAAAAAATGTCAAGTTGACTCTGCTACACTTTATAACCATTTTAAAACACTTTTTGCTAGTGATAATGTTTTTCATTGTTATGTAGTTAATTGTATTTTAAGAACAATGAGCTAATATGCTTAAGTTCTAATAAAATATGTTCTGTTCTGTTCTGTTCCGTTCTGTATTTGAAAATGAGACTGTTGAATCTGCTTTAAACGACCAAAATAATGAGTATGTCAATGTTCCTGACCTCAACAATGATTTTACCTTAGATGAGGTACAGGCTGCTATCCGCAGTTTAAAGGGAGGTAACAGCTGTGGCGCTGATAACATATTGCCAGAAATGTTTTTAGAATGCAATGTTATATTAAGTCCGCACCTATGTAAACTATTTAATTATATATACAATCAAAGTTTATATCCGGATGTCTGGACTAAGGGTATAATCATACCCGTTCCGAAAAAAGGTGATCTTTCCAATGATAATTATGGAGGTATTAATTACACTTACAAGCATTGTTCAAAGATATTTTCCCTTATCTTAGACAATCGATTACGTCGATGGGCAAAATCTAATGATGTTTTAAACGATCGTCAATTTGGATTTCGTAAACAACGCAGTACTGTCGATTGCCTTTTTATGCTTACATCTATTGTTGATAAAGTAATTTAACATGAGAAAAAGTAATTATATTGCGCTTTTGTCGATTTTAAGAAATCTAGTTTATAGGAATGGTATTTGGCAGAAGTTATTAGAATATGGAGTCTCTAGTAAGATAGTAAAAATGTTACGATGTATTTATAAGAAGGTTCAATCCTGTGTTCGTTCACACGGTTGTTATTCTGATTATTTTAATAGTTATTCAGGTGTTAAACAGGGGGAATCTTTGTCACCTTTGTTGTGTATCCTCTTTATAAATGACATGTATGTCTATGATGACCTTGTATTACAAGATGAATCATTTACTTTAGTTTATCTCAAGCTATTCGTTCTTCTTTTTGCAGACGATACTGTTTTATTTTCTTATACGAGAGATGGCTTACAAAGTTTGTTAACGCAATTAAGTACCTATTGCCAAAAATGGGGTATTAGAGTTAATACAGACAAAACGGTTGTCATGGTTTTTAAACAAGGCATGCGCCCCGAAAATGTCAATGTTTATTTCGATAATGATCTTCTTAAAGTTGTGACGACTTTTACGTACTTAGGGTGTGCCTGTCTAGTAATGGTAGTTTCTACCAACCCCAACGAAAATTATCTGAACAAGCTCACAAAGCAATGTTTTCTCTTAATTCCCTCTATTACAAAGTGGAGTTTGATGTGAGAGATAAGTTAAAGCTTTTTGACACAATGATAAGCCCGATACTCAGTTATGGTTCTGAAGTATGGGGTTTTCATAAATCACCAGACATAGAAAAGGTCCATTTGAAATATCTGAAACATATTCTACTCCTAAATAGAAATGTTACAAATGCCTTCATTTATAGCGAACTAGGTCGTTTTCCTATGTCTGTAATAAAGGAAAATAAGGATTTTAAGCTAATGGTATAAGATTTCTAGATCACCAAACTCATTAATGTATAAAATTGTATATTGTAATGATGGAATTGAATACCATTATTCATGGGCTAAACATGTTAAAAATTGATTGAGTGATCTTGGATTTCAGTACTTATGGAGGAGTAATGTTGTAAATGCCGGTCATTTGTCTGCTATTAAACAGCGGATATATGACCAACATTTACAACAGTGTTTTAGTGATATCAACTCACAAAGTAAACTCGAAACTTATTCACTGTAAAGAATTCAATTGATCTCGAACCATTTCTCCTTGTAGTATCTAATCCTCTTTACGTACAGGCTTTAAGTAAGCTTAGAAGCGTAAATCACTCATTTTATATAGAGATAGGTCGACATAATGATATTGCAAGGGAACGCAGGAAATGCGTAAAATGTTGTATGAATGTAATTGAAAACGAATTTCATTTTGTTTTGGTATGTCCATTTTATAGAAATATAAGAAACGAGATTTTGCCAAAGTATTATTTTAGATGGCCGACCCAACAGAAGTGTATCAGTCTTTTGAGTACGCAATCAACAGTATTATTACAACAACTCGCAAAGTACTTATACACAGCTTTCAAATCCCGTCAGATTGATAATTAAGACACTATCGTTTAGTCAGATGCTGATCGACAAGCATCATTTATTGCATATATCTTTCATTCTGTCCTAAATTCTTGTTTGATTGTTTTTGTTTTTTTTTCATACTTTTCTCATATGTATGTTATATGTAATACTTACCATTTTGTACCGCCTTTATGGATATAAAACAACAATTGTTTTTCGCCAATGAAATAATCTTGACTTAGACTTGAATTGATTGAATATTGACTGACAAGGTGCTTGATTAATTAATCAATTAATTCGGTGACTGGTTTATTGAGTTGTCCTTTCGTTTATTGAGTTGGTTGATTTATTTGCTTGCGTGTGAGGTTTTGATTGATTATTGATTGGTTGATCAATCACTTGATTGATTTATTGTTTGATTAATCGCTTGCTTGATTTGTTCCTTAATTGAGTGTTACGTTAATTATGAATAGATTTAATAGTTGATTAATTGACTTATTTATTGATTGTTTGTTTGATTTATTTATTTATTGACTGATTGATTGATTGATCAATTCATTGATCAATTATTTGATCAACAGCTTAATTGAGTAAGCAATGGTTTGATTTTGTAATATATATCTAGATCATGTATGGAGTGTTTGTAATGGGACAAAGCTCTGATCTTTGTTCAAAGTTTTAGACGGACGCTTTGCATGTGGTATCTGCAACTAAGTCTGTCTGAGTGAATCATGTTTGGGCACTGTTCCAACATGTACACACCGCTATAGTCATCAAAGTAAGTCGTTGTTGGGCCCTTTGCATCATGTACAAACCACAGTAAACTTCAAAGTAAATCGATTCGGGATGATTTTGATCATGTATGCACCAATGTATTCTTCTAAGTGAATCGTGGTTTGTGCGCTTTTCATGATGTACACACCACTGTATTCTTCTAAGTTAATTATGGTTTGGGCACTTTTCATCATGCATTCACAAATGAATTCTTCTAAGTGAATCGTGGTTTGTGCGCTTTTTATGATGTTCACACCAATGTATTCTTCTAAGTGAATCGTGGTTTGTGCGCTTTTCATGATGTTCACACCAATGTATTCTTCTAAGTGAATCGTGGTTTGTGCGCTTTTCATGATGTTCACACCAATGTTTCCTTCTAAGTGAATCGTGGTTTGTGCGCTTTTCATGATGTTCACACCACTGTATTCTTCTAAGTGAATCGTGGTTTGTGCGCTTTTCATGATGTACACACCACTGTATTCTTCTAAGTGAATCGTGCTTTAGGCACTGTTCATCATGCATACACCAATGTATTCTTCTAAGTTAATCATGGTTTGGGCACTTTTTATCATGCATACACCAATGTATTCTCCTAAGTTAATTATGGTTTGAGCACTTTTTATCATGCATATACCAATGTGGTCATACACATGTTACTTTTGAGATCTTGAATTCCCATTGACTCCAATGTTAAATCAGGCATTTTCAAGACTCTGTTGAATGAAGAATAGTGTTTTTTACGCTTAGCTATACACAGGAACATCAAGTTTGGCCATTTAACTCTAAACTGTAATAAAATGGACACCTCAATCGTCTCATTTTGTTCTACGGAGCAAAGTGTAGTAGTACCGTCCGAAAATCAGTGCACTAGCTGTCAAATCTAGCTGAGGTACCGGCATTTGTGTTCATACATCCCAAACAAATAGTCCTGCAATAAGCAATCAAAACAAACTTTGGGAGCATTGCAGGACTATAATCTATACAGGAAACACATCAGTGTTCTACCAGCTCATCTCTTACAAGCAAAACTATGCACCAGAACTAAACATTTTTAATGGGACTACTTTTGGGTACTACGACCCGGAAGTACTCCGTAACAGGTGCGAGACCATGTATTCTCCTAAGTGAATCGTGGTTTGTGCGCTTTTCATGATGTTCACACCATTGTATTCTTCTAAGTTAATCGTGGTTTGGGGACTTTTCATCGTGCATACACCAATGTATTCTCCTAAGTTAATCATGGTTTGAGCACTTTTCATTATGCATACACCAATGTACTCTCCTAACTTAATCATGGTTTGAGCACTGTTTATCATGCATACACCAATGTACTCTCCTAAGTTAATCATGGTTTGGGCACTTTTCATCGTGCATACACTACTGTATTCGACTAAGTGAATCATGGTTTGAGCACTTTTTATCATGCATACACCAATGTATTCTCCTAAGTTAATTATGGTTTGTGCGCTTTTCATCATGCATACACCAATGTATCCTCCTAAGTTAATCGTGGTTTGGGCACTTTTTATCATGCATACACCAATGTATTCTCCTAAGTTAATCGTGGTTTGTGCGCTTAATCATGCACACACACACCACTGTATTCTCCTAAGTAAATCGTGGTTTGGGCACTTTTTATCATGCATACACCAATGTATTCTCCTAAGTTAATCGTGATTTGTGCGCTTAATCATGCACACACACACCACTGTATTCTCCTAAGTAAATCGTGGTTTGGGCACTTTTCATCATGCATACACCAATGTATTCTCCTAAGTTAATCGTGGTTTGTGCGCTTAATCATGCACACACACACCACTGTATTCTCCTAAGTAAATCGTGGTTTGGGCACTTTTTATCATGCATACACCAATGTATTCTCCTAAGTTAATCGTGATTTGTGCGCTTAATCATGCACACACACACCACTGTATTCTCCTAAGTAAATCGTGGTTTGGGCACTTTTCATCATGCATACACCAATGTATTCTCCTAAGTTAATCGTGGTTTGTGCGCTTAATCATGCACACACACACCACTGTATTTTCCTAAGTAAATCGTGGTTTTGGCACCTTTCATCATGCATACACCAATGTATTCCCCTAAGTAAATCGTGGTTTGGGCACTTTTCATGATGTACACACCACTGTATTCTTCTAAGTAAATCGTGCTTTAGGCACTGTTCATCATGCATACACCAATGTATTCTTCTAAGTTAATTATGGTTTGGGCACTTTTCATTATGCATACACCAATGTACTCTCCTAACTAAATCATGGTTTGAGGACTTTTTATCATGCATACACCACTGTATTCTCCTAAGTTAATTATGGTTTGAGCACTTTTTATCATGCATACACCAATGTATTCTCCTAACTTAATTATGGTTTGAGGACTTTTTATCATGCATACACCACTGTATTCGACTAAGTTAATCATGGTTTGGGCACTTTTCATCATGCATACACCAATGTATTCTCCTAAGTTAATCGTGGTTTGTGCGCTTCATCATGCACACACACACCAATGTACTCTCCTAAGTTAATCGTAGTTTGGGCACTTTTCATCATGCATACACCAATGTATTCGACTAAGTGAATCATGGTTTGGGCACTTTTCATCATTCATACACCAATGTATTCTCCTAACTTAATTATGGTTTGAGGACTTTTTATCATGCATACACTACTGTATTCGACTAAGTGAATCATGGTTTGGGGACTTTTCATCATGCACACACACACACACCTGTGTACTCTTCTAAGTTAATCGTGGTTTGTGCGCTTTTCATGGTGTACATACCACTGTATTCTTTTAAGTTAATCGTGGTTTGGGCACTTTTCAGTATGCATACACCAATGTATTCTTCTAAGTAAATCATGGTTTGAGGACTTTTCATCATTCATACACTACTGTATTCGACTAAGTGAATCATGGTTTGGGGACTTTTCATCATGCACACACGCCTGTGTATTCTTCTAAGTTAATCGTGGTTTGTGCGCTTTTCATGGTGTACATACCACTGTATTCTTTTAAGTTAATCGTGGTTTGGGCACTTTTCAGTATGCATACACCAATGTATTCTCCTAATTAAATCATGGTTTGGGCACTTTTCATCATGCATACACTACTGTATTCGACTAAGTGAATCATGGTTTGGGGACTTTTCATCATGCACACACACCTGTGTATTCTTCTAAGTTAATCGTGGTTTGTGCGCTTTTCATGGTGTACATACCACTGTATTCTTTTAAGTTAATCGTGGTTTGGGCACTTTTCATCATGCATACACCAATGTATTCTCCTAAGTAAATCATGGTTTGGGCACTTTTCATCATGCATACACTACTGTATTCGACTAAGTGAATCATGGTTTGGGGACTTTTCATCATGCACACACACACCTGTGTATTCTTCTAAGTTAATCGTGGTTTGTGCGCTTTTCATGGTGTACATACCACAGTATTCTTTTAAGTTAATCGTGGTTTGGGCACTTTTCATCATGCATACACCAATGTATTCACCTAAGTGAACTATGGTTGTCATGATGTGTTTATGCCTCTGTATTCTCCCAATGTAACAGTGATATAACGATGGTTCCTGTTTTCATATTTCTACAGACGAAGCAATAGCAGATGGAGTGACGATTTCCACGTTTACACCTTGGATTGGACAGTTGACCATATCATGTAATTACCGAACCCTCTACCCTTCTGTCTGTCTGTCTGTCTGTCTATTTATCTATATATATGTCTGTCTGTCTGTCTGTCTGTCTGTCTGTCTGTCTGTCTGTCTGTCTGTCTGTCTGTCTGTCTGTCTGTCTGTCTGTCTGTCTGTCTGTCTGTCTGTCAATCTGTCTGTCTGTCTGTCTGTCTGTCTGTCTGTCTGTCTGTCTGTCTGTCTGTCTGTCTGTCTGTCTGTCTGTCTGTCTGTGTCTGTAGGTCTCTATCTGTCTGTCTGTCTGTATGTCTGTCTGTCTGTGTCTGTCTGTCTGTCTGTCTGTCTGTCTGTCTGTCTGTCTGTCTGTCTGTCTGTCTGTCTGTCTGTCTTTCTGTCTGTCTGGTTTTTTGTTAAGTGTGTCTGTCTGTCTGTTGGTGTCTGTCTATCTGTCTGTGTCTTTTTGTCTGTCTGTATCTGGTATCTCTACCAGATTGTCTGTCTCTGTGTCTTTTTCTTTTGCTGTGGCTTTGTCTGATTGTATGTCTCTTTACCAGTCCGTCTGTCTGTCTCCTTATCAGACTGTCTGTCTGTTTGTATGTCTGTTGATGCTATCTGTCTGTTTGTATGTCTGTTGATGTTATCTGTCTGTTTGTATGTCTGTTGATGTTATCTGTCTGTTTGTATGTCTGTCTGTTGTGGCTATCTGGCTGGCTGTATGTCTGTCTGTTGTGGCTATCTGTCTGGTTGTATGTCTGTCTCGACCTCCACGCTCTATTACTCTATCACTCACACTCCCGAGTCGTACTCATAATTATTTGCCTTCGTCCTAATTCGCTCCACTTATAACATGTACAACACTTACTGTCTCTATGTAACCCTTTACCAAACGCAAAATTCTGACTCTCCCAAATTGAAAGAGTTTGCAGACGAGATTTCAAAATGTGACGAAATTGAAAAAGAACCTTCTGATAGGACAGAAAACATTGTGGGAAAATGGAAAGATTGCTCGTTATGACACTCGAAAATTTGGCGTTTGGCAAAGGGTTAGTGCATGGCTACATCTCTGTTTTAAAGCGTGTCTGTCGATGGAGTGCCAGTCCTCAATCGCCCCACACCACACGAGGGTTACTTCCGGTGGGGAAATCTACCCGGAAATAACATTTGGGCCAGCGGAGAGAAGAGTGCTCCTTTCGACCAGGCGGTAAGATTATGATTCTCTATCATCAAGTGTGTTATTGTGTTCATTGTCATTGGTGTATCTTTTTTTCTCATTCTTATTTTCTTTCCTTTTTTTATGCTGTTTGTCATTTCAATTTTCTGTAAACATGTGTGATTATTTAGGTGGACAAAGAAAATCAAACAAAAAAATATGCGATAGAGTACCATGATCTAACCTTAAATGGACTTTCTCATACATTGTACTTTGTTGGCAATATACGATAAATGTTCAATGTTTTCGTCTTGAAATCATCAACTATTTGTTTAATCAGTTACGTGTATTAAAACATTGCGGCAATTTATTCGCAGCCTTGGGTTTCTGAAACAATCACCATCAATCATTTGACAATTCTGACTCCCATTTCTTTAATGTATGTTTTTTGTTCCTTTCGTTTGTAGGCTGTTTAACACTTCATGTTTATTCAAATGAAACGAACTTAGGCTTTTTTTTTTATATCAAACAGCAGTCAGTTAGTTTGGTTAAATTAATGAATCGAATCTGACTTGATAAATAAATACAGAATAATAACATGATGATATAAAATGAATCAAACCATTTCGCCCACTTCAGTTTTACCTGATCCTTAACGTCGCTGTTGGTGGTACAAACGGATTCTTCCCCGACAGTTGGAACTATAACTCTGCCAAACCCTACAACAACAACTCACCAACCGAGGATGCCGATTTCTGGCGAAACCGCGCCAGCTGGCAGCAATCGTGGGTCGGTGATAACGTCGCTATGAAGATCGATTACGTAAAGATGTGGGAATATTAAAAAAAAAAAAACGCTTAGAAATGTGCTTTTCGTTGTTTCGTTATGATTCTCGTTTTGAGTTGATCCCTTACCGTGGCCAAGTGGTAAAGGCGTCCGCCTCGGGACGGGGAGGTCGAAGGTTTGAGCCCCACGGGGGCGTTTGTCCGGAGAATGTTTCTCGTGGGATTTATTCCGAATTGGTCGGTTCGTGAGCCGCGAGCTAGTTAAATTTAATGGCTACCGACTTGATATCCGCTTGACACCTGGCATAGTGATAGAAGTTGGTAAGTACTTGGTATAATCAGTGAACAGTGTTTCATTCATAGGCCAAACTAGCTGGCCTTTTCAATACGGGTGACACAATAATAAACAAAACTTTCACAGTTTAACTTTCATTATGAATAAGAATGGCATGAACGTTGTGAATTATCTATGATGAATTGAAATATTTAAGAATTTCAAATCGCTCCTTGATTATCACTTAGAAATAATTTTGAGTGACATTATTTTGAATTTTTGACAAAATAAGTTGGATATAAATCGTTTAGTACTTGAATAGGAACCGTTTCAAACTTAGAGAAATCCTTTCAAACTTTGTTCTAATCTTGAATAGACACCATTTTAAAGTTAAGAACAAACGGATCAAACAGGTTTTGAACTTCACTGGAAACAGAATTGAACGTGAATAGAAATCCTTTCAAACATTGGCCTAAAACGTTCTGAACTTGAATAGAAACCCTATTTGACCTTTGAAGAAATCGTAACATAAAAATAAACTGTAACAACCACAAGAAATTGCTGGTAGTCACCACGAGTACAATGTACAACCCAGAAGGTCCCCTGGCGTTACTGAAGTACCTTTTATTAACATTTATACGACTTATGCGAACAGCCAGCTACCAAATAAATTGGCGGTGTGGCCGTGATCTAAACTGTTTGCTACTCTGAGTAGCTTTCTTCATCAAAATAAAGCAGAAACGTAAGGTTTGGGAAAGCAGACGACACAAAAAACCTATTCTTAGAAAATTACTAAGCATTCTAAGGATTAAGACTGCTGTGTTAATCAACAATGCCGACTTACACATTAGTTATCTCCCAATCTGTATACAACAGTTTCTTCAAGAAAGAGCTCAGTTGTTTTCCAATCTAGTGTCTATGGTTATATATGACGTCATTATACGAGTAGCATGTTGATGGAGGCGGTGTGAAGCTCGTTTAACGTTGTACGTGACCCGAGGTCCCGGAATCGCTCCACCCGGAAGAGCTTCCTGTCGAAGTTCTCCGCTCCGATCGCGTCCAGCACTTTGTCTCGTAGGACGCGAGATCCCGCCGCCACGCTCCTTGTCTGAAATGCGTGTAACGGTCACGTGATAGTTTATAGCCTATGAAAACGTTCGCGAAACGTTTATGCAACGTAAGGGTATGTGACAGTTTATCATAAGTTAGAGCAAGAGAACAAGCTTTTACAGACACGGATGCATTTGTAATTATCACATACAGACCTACGGTTTACTTTAATTACGAAAAGTGGCATGTAAAACAAAGCAAATAAAAAAAAACACAACATCTCGGAGAACGTGTAATTCCACTAGTACAGGCTGGGGTATCACGTGACTAATGTTAACACTATAATGGCTGACGTTAGGGTCACGTGACAGTTTATATTGTAACGTTTGCGAAACGTTTATGCAACTTTGAGAACCTAGATGCATTGTTATAGAGTATGTTGGTATATAGGCCTAGATAAAAAAACACCAACTGATCAGTGGACGATGGTTTTTCGTGGACTTGATTTTGTCTGTGAGTGGTGAATTTGTTCGGTTCGCTACAATGTGAATTAAAACGAAAGAAAAACTTTTTACAGACACGGAGAATGGATGAATTTGTAAGATACGCACATACAGAGCTACGGTTTACTTGATTTACGTAAAGTAACATGTCAAACATAGCGAAAAAAATACACAAACTCTCGGAGAAGGTGAGATCCCACGAGAACGCTTCCTGTTGAAAATATGAGAGTTCATGTGACAATTTTCACTAAAAGTAATCTCAAAACGTTCAACCTTGTTGCTGTGACAAAGCAGCTTTAGGTTATGTATCTATTTATTTGTGTTTGGCAACGCTTTGTACAGGTGCATGAGGAAATATGTTGTTTCAATCATAAAATTCAATATAGTCTCAAACGTATTTGAAATACAAGACATGTTTGGTAAAGTTGCTGGGGTTGTACACTGTTACAATTGATGTAATAACACTTGATCCAGGGGTCCCGGGTTTGATCTTTCTTAAACGTGTCATTTGCCAAGATACTTCGGAGCTTTGAGCTAGCAACGATGAATCCTTATCTTTAGAAAGCCGCAAAATATAATGTAAAAGGGTTGGTTTGGTGTTTTACCCCACAACAATACATTAAATGCTTGCTTCACACATTTGGTTTATATGCACATAGTTTCAGAGCTATTTGCTGTGTCTCCATCATAAAGAAGGCTGCAAGTTCACGGTTCAAAGAGTTCAGTTTTACAATAATATTCCTTACCTTTCCAAGTATTCTTTGTCGTTCTTCTTGTTTCTCTTTCATTTTCTTTTCTTCTCGTTTGATTTCCTTTTCCGTTTTCTTCCTCCATTTTCGTAATTCCTTCTTAACTCTAAAAAGGAACAAGAGGATAAAATAAGCATTTGGTTAAAGATGATAAAATGGGCATACATATATAACATTCCTCCTATCCTCAATAAATTGAAAAGGCTTGCCGGCTTGAGTCATTTGTTTCTACAGTATTCCTTCGAAGTATGCAAAACTGTCCTAAAATTATATAGATATCAAACAAATAAATTAAACATCCTAGCTACTGTGTTCTCATTACATATATCCGAAGAAACATCAGAAGCATTTCTAAATGTACTGACTACCATTTGTTCAATTTGGTCAATTTTCGTTATACATAGATAAGAGGTACGTGACTGCCCTTACAGTCCAGAAAATCGAGGAATGGATTGTTCCAGTAATACTTACTTTTTAAGGTTTGTCTTTTGCATCTTCTCTTTTGTTTCTCTGTCAACTCTGATTTCCTTCGTCATATCTTGTATGGACTTTTCTAATGCAGCATTTGCCTTTTCGATATCCTGTTTTATTAGAATATTTAGTATGTTAAAGTATTAAGTAAGTAATAATGCGACATTGTAAACGTTTAGCCATCCCAAAAAGCCATGAAACAAAGTTATAATTGATATTGGACGATCAAGATGTTTAATTGGAATCATGCTCTTTTTTGTTAACCTTGTATGACAAAGTCATATACATCGTTTAGAAAAAAAGTGTAGATGCGTACTTTTCTTTGGAAAATCTACTTTTTAGAGTCAGATGGTGCCCAAAGTCGACCCCGTTTGATGCAATTAAAGAATCTGAATCGAAAATAACCATGGACACTGCTTCTTTCTGTCGTGTCTGCCTTTTGAATCAAACGAGACCATAACAGCAACATTTAGATCAGTTTGATAAAATAACAATGTTCTCTTTATTTGCACATTTCCTTTTGCGCAGTGATGTTGCCTGCTGCAATGTTCGCACGAAGAGACGTCTGTATAAAGGGAAAGTGTTGCGATTCTCTTTAAGCTGGCGATAGTCTGTTAGAGATACGCTCAGTATATTCCTCCACCGAACATGATCCGGGTTTAGAAATACAACTTGGCGTAATGCAAGAACCAAGAAAAAAAAATCAATCAAAGAAACGGTCGAATACCTCTTGCGTCTTTTCCAACATTTTCTTGGCTCGAGTTTGGTGTTCATGCTCCAATTTACTTTGCGTTACAAACGCCTTTTGGATTTTCTCTTCTTCATTTTTCCTGTAACGATTAACAAGCATCTCAATCACTTACCAAACACGTATTTATTGTATCAGTCTGGTGTTGTGATGTTATTATTATAATTGTTTACGGGGGAAGGGTACTCGTTCATACCTTGATGTCATGTGCAAGCACCATGTGCTTTTCTTACATTACCTATCTTCTGATTTTGAAGATGGGTAATTGGTAATGGCTGCTTAAACCTAACGTGGTACCATCATTGCCAGGTCCGTAGCTCGACTGATGCACGTACGCACGTGCGTAAAGTTATCTTGCAAATTCTTTAACAGTGAACCCCTCGATATATCTAGGTATATTTGGTCTACTCTAGTTTTATATTTTTTTTAATGCATTTGAAGTTTTTTTCGCATTATATCCATTGCAATGCTCGTTTTTGTTGCAAATATGTTGCTAGACAGTCTAAATCTAGTTCGAGGCAGTCCCAAATCTTACAAAGGTAAATAAAAATAGATACACTTACGCGTCTAGTTCTATGGCCTTGAGTTTCTCCTTGGTAACGGTTTCGAAGTTTTCCGATGCCTTCTTCAATTTTCTTTCGATCTTCACGGTCAATGACTTCTGATTCTTTCTATTAAATATGATACCAATGGTCAATGAGAATGATTATTCAATGTAACGTCAAAATATCTATCCATCTACATGAGTTTTACATCGCATTGACATTATTTCAGTTATGTTGCGATGTCCGACGCTAAATGATGGAGAAAGACCCCACTCTCAATTGCCCATAAGCGCTGGTCAAGTCATGTAGATCCGTCGGCATTCCGTAAATCAGTCGGGAGACTAATATCAAACAAAGAATGGGAAAAGGAACAATCGATAACATGGTACAATAAAACCTTCGACAAGTTGCATTTTGCGATCCAGGAATTATCTTACAATGAGTAATCACTATGTTGAAATACGTTTGTTTTGTATGTATGGGACTTTAAATACGTTTCAATAAATACTAATTCACTCCGATGATGGTACACATATCCACTTGTCTTAGATCGCAATAATGACCATCATCATTTTTTTTCACTCAAATTAAGCTTTCAGATTTAAAAAATATCTTTTTAGTTTATAGGTCAATGCAGGGATACCTTATAATAAACCAATTTTAAATCGTTTTCTAGAAAATAGTCATTGCTCATTTTATCTGCATTCAATTACTTAATACAAAAATTGATTTTAATTGTCTTCATACGGTTATTGGTTGACGCAGAGCTACAATTCAAATCCATCCATTTCCTAGCAATACTCTTGTTTTTGTTTCTCTATTTGACATTATCATTTATCTGTTTGGAATTACAAGCCTATTTCTATCCAATTTCTTATAACGGAGAATAAAACAGTGACATTTACACAACTTATCTGGAATACTCACTTTTGTTTCTTTTCTAAACACACATATCGTTCTGTATAGTATAGTCTTTCTGTCTCATTCTCTTTAATAACTCTCTGTGAAGTAAAGGAAAAGTCAACATATTCATAACAATTGATTACATTATCAATTTCATTTATTAGTTATCTTACACCACGTCATGTATGATTAAGTTAATTAAAGAAGACCACTGATTAAACTGGTAATATGGAAATTATTTAGTTCGATAGGCCATACGGAATTCTGATAACCACCAACGAAGGTGTCTCTCAAAAAGGCTTGAGTCTTTCTGGGATTTAAACCTTCATACGACAGTGTCTTACAAGTTCACACTCATTACTCTCGAACCACAAGCCTAAGCAAAGCCGACTTTGCAATTGAGAACAAATTCGTATTGGGGGACAAATGTAGCCTAGGTGAAAGGAAAAAGACATGGAACGCTTACCTGGATTTCCTTTCTAAAAGGATCTGTGTGAAACGAGGTGTCTAAAGACCGTTTGAACTGAATTTCCTCTTTTATAGCGGAATTCCCAATATAAAACGATGTTTAAATAGACCGGGTATATGATTTCCATTTACATAGTGGGTAAACATATTTAAAAGGAGGTATATTTAGACCGTTTTTCCGAATTTTCTTTTTGATAAGGGAATTGCCTATATAAAACGAGGTTTAAATAGTCTGCTTATACGAATTTCTATATTTATAGGGGAAATAGCAAATGAGGATTAAGGTATATTTAAACTGATTTTCCTGTGTATCATCTTTTTATATTTAAATACCCTATGTGAAATGAGTCAATATAGACCGCTGACCTGAATTTCCTCTTTGATATGTTCCTCACGCTTTTCCTCGGCCAGCAACCGTTTCTTATCGTGTTCTATCTTCTCTTGAATTCTTTTTTCGAACTCTTTCGAATTTACTTCCCACCAGTTTTTCTCCTGTGTAGAGCATATAAAAGATATATCGAACCAGAGACCTTCGACACACGAGTCGGACATTCCACATACGCGGCATTATGTCAATAACATTAGCGGACGCTTTCGATTAGGGCTTAACTCATAATCCCAAATCAAATACATTTTCTAATTGGCTGAATCGCACCGTCTGGATAAATCATACAATTAATAAAATTGCGGAGGACAGTGGTAGAGCGTCGGCCTCGAACAAGAGGGCCGTGAGTTCGAATCCCGTGAGAGGCGGTGTTAACCTTGCGACTTTACATTAATCCACATTTAGTGCGAGCACTGGTAAAGTATCCAGGAAGTAGAATCGAGATTGATAAATCTAAGTTGTAAGAACTTGTTTGAAACTAATGGAATTGATAAAAATATTCACCTGTTGAGACTTCAATTCTTCCTCTTTTTCCACGAGCTTTTTTAATTTCTCTTCCTGAAAAATAATATCAAATGCAATAAATATGCATGACTTTAAAGGTGCATGCCCACCGAAGATATTTTTTGAAAGTCATAATGAAAAATGGTAATGACAATAAAGTTCTTGCGATTTGTAAAGGAACACTTTGTGACAAAGCGTGTTTTATTTCATAACGTTCCTTAAAACTCATTTTGAATGCGCATTTAAAATGATTGTGTGTACATGTATAAAGAAATTAGATTAATGTATCAAAAGGTCCCTTACCTTCAGTTTGGCTTGCTCCTCTACCTGTTTATCGTGTTCCTCATAATTCTTCTCTAGTTGTTTGAGTAACGCCGCCTTCTTCTCGAAATGTTTCCTTTGTTTCTCGAGCTATATATGAAAGACAAAATGAAACTCAGAAATTGCTGTGGTCATACATATTTCACTTTTGAGATCTTGAATTCCCATTGACTCCCATGTTAAACCGTGTACTTTCAAGACTCTGTTGAATGTTTTCCCTGTTTCTCGAGCTATATATTGAAGATAATGTGATACTCAAACATTTTTATAGATGTGGTCATACACATTTTACTTTTAGATCTTAAATTTACGTTGACTCCAGTGTTAAATCATGCACTCTTAAAACTCTGCTAAACTTAGAATAATGCATTCTCCCAAGGCTGGTTACGTCGACAAGGATGAAAGAAATTTAAGAGGTGAGAGGCGTTAGTTACGTTAAAGTTAAACAACCCTATCCATAAACGTTACCAAATAATTGTCAGTCTATACGAAGTAAATTAGATTGTTTATACAAGTTTTGTCATGTGTCGCTATGTCTAGTTTTTTCGATATTGAAGGCCTTGTTATGTGCGCATATTTGGGAGTCAATAGAGACATTTTCGATCAGATGTGTATTGTCGTTTGACTAACAATCAAAATCAGCTGTTGAAAGCATAAATCATTAGGGTGGCGTCAATTGATCTAAGCATGTACAGTTTATATGCGTAAATCTCAAAAGCGATGTTACGTGTTTAAATTAAGATATATGTCAATTCACAGTATACACACTTATATTGTGCGTACTTTGTTTAAATCTAACAGTGAACCGGGCATTTTCATAATCCTCATTGCGAATTATTTCTCAGTGAGATCTATGGGATTTATATGTACAGATCCTTGCCAAAGATGTAAAATATTGATTAATTGATATTAATCGATAAATCGATCAATTAAGAAAGAAAAACTTTACACCATCCACCTTAACCATCAAAATCTTTTGGCGGTCTTGCTCGCGTGTGATCTCCATTTTCGTCCTGTGGTTTTTCAAGTGTTCCACGGTAAGATGTATAAGATTTATATATACAAATCCTTGCCAAAAATGTAAAATTTTGATTGATTCATTTTTAATCGATAAATTAAGAACAAAACGCTACACCACCAACCTTATCCATCAAAACCTTCTGGCGATCCTCTTCACGTGTGACCTCCATTTTCGTCCTGTGGTTTTTGAACTGTTCCAGTTTAAGATTATCCGTGTTCAGTTTCTCCGTGTCCCAGGCGAGGGATCGCTCCAATCGGCCCTTCCAATAGTCTTTCTCCCATGTGCCCTTGTCTACCATCAACTTCAGGATCTTCTCATCCTGTATGGGAATGTGTGAGTATGTTGAAGTAGTACAAGTAGCATTTTTGAATTGTGATAAGTTCATTTATTTATTCATTCATTCTTTATTTCTTTCATTTATTTATTCATTCATTCGTGCATTTAAATATTCATTCTTTTATTTATTCATTCATTTTTCATTCATGTATTCATTCTTTTTTTTCATGTTTGATTCATTCATTCATCCATTCATTCAACTACCCGAGTCTACCACCAAATTGGGGATTTATTAATTTTTTCATGTATTAATCTATTAATTTATCTGCTATTCGATGGTTCAATGAAATACTGTAGTAGGTGCTTTATAAACATGAAACACTTACTATGGTATTGCATTGTAAAACCTAATCTTGTCATCTCAGAAATCCAGATGGTTGGTGTCGTGAATCGGAAATATTATTGGACAATGCATGGGAATATTATCCGGTATGCCAAAGGCGTATCGGATGATAATACGAAGCAGAGCCTGATAACCTTTACTATTCAAATATACCAAACATATATTCTATTTATCCTGTAACATATATGGATTCACACAAACACAAATGAAAATAATGAAAATAAAATTCGAAAAACAGTGAAAATAAAGTTTAAACGGAAAATCAATACTGACAGGTGCGCGCAGCGATCACGTAAAATAGTGACGGATATCAAGAATGTTATACGACACCCTGTTATCGGTCCGTAAATTGATCTTGTGACAGGATAAAGAATACCTTTGGGGGCACACGGAGTTTCTTCAATTTAACATGCTGTCTCTTCAGAGTTTTCCTAATGCCGTCATCAGTTATCGGCCTTGGCGTATTCAGATTGTTCTTCTCCGGTAAATGGATGTCGGAAACTACTGAGCGGTTCTCGAAATACATCGTGACGTCACTTCCGTTTGGCTCAATCAGCTGGCATCTGTTGGCAAATATAACTGGAAAACGTGTTGAAGTTTATGTTAAACTCCATTCCTACAAACTGAGAAACACATTAAAGAAAAAAGAACAAATTAGCTGTAAATTCAGAGAATTCTTTAAAGTCATTTTCGATTTCAGATCTTGTGTGCAGGCTGATATTTTCAATTTTAATTGCATGAAATACCTGTGGAATTTGTGACTGATCAAAATTGAAAGCAGAACCATATAAACGTTCGGATCTCAACGATGGACCGTGTTCTATTTGGAAATTTGAGAATTTATCCATGCACTATTACAGATCTATTATTCGGTTGAATTTCGTTCATGTTTTATAAACTCGCGAGAGAGTTTTGCGATAGGTCCTGAAAGAGGGGGAACTTTCAGCATGGGTTTTAAGAAAATAGTAGGGAGGGTCATGCGTAGTTTTGTGGTTTGTTCCACAAAGTCATCCTTATTATAGAATTAAATAGTCTTTTCCATTATTCAGAGAAGACTTTATTCCTGCTTAAAAGTTGGACTATCGCATGCATATCGAGGGGAGAATGGACATATTGTCAGAATGGTCTATACATTTCAAGACACTTTAATGCTAATGAAAATAAAAAAAAATCTCAAAACGTGAAAGAAATAATTAAATTTGACTTACCTAAATCGTGTCTATATACATTGCCTACAGCCTCGAAATAAATCCGAAATAACAAAACATTTCCGTTTCTCGCTGAATTATACTCTTTAGGAGCAAATTTTCGTGTGAAACATGTATAAAAGATTACGAAAGCGCTGTGATTTAAATCCCAATTCTACTGCGAGTGTGTCGATTTCTGTCGTTGTTATTCGTGTCCAAGCAAGTACAGTCCGATAACATGACATTGCCATTAAGTCGGCTAAGGAAATGAATGCATGTGCGATCTTTGCAGGAGTAACAGTTTCGTATTTAATTCATTGAACCAGATATCTTCATTAAGATAAAACGGAAATGTTGTTTAGACGAATTTCGAGATGGTCATACTCAAAAACGATGTTATCACGATGTTACATCTGAATTTCACAAAAAAAAACAGTTTTCGTATATCGGTACATTGTACTTGAAGTCTGATTCGCCTTGATCAAAACAATGCCTTCGGACTACACACGTAGTATCGACTTTCTGTTGCCTTTTAGAGAATTATCAGAGCATTGAGTCAACTAGAGAAACCCTACCTACATTCATTCACTCGCTTTAAATTCACCGTGCCGCATAAAAACAATAGAAAACAATAACGAGATTTGACCAAATTGTTGCAGAGTCTGGAAAACATTGTTGGAAAAGGAGAAATTACTCTGAACGAACAATTTCTCATTTTCCCACAATGATTTTTGCCCTATCAGAAGAATATTTTTCAACTTCATTACAGTTTGAAATGTCGTCTGCAAACTCTTTCAATTTGGGACAGTCGAAAATTTGGCGTTAGGTAGAGGGTTAAAGCTTTCAAAATCGGGAAATGCATAGTCATTTTCTTCATATATGCATGTTGTAGTGAACATATAGCAGTCGACTCGGGATACATTTGTTACAAAAGGATAAATTACTCGACAAGAGCAATTCCTCCATTTCACAACAATCTCTTCGAATCAATATTACTCAGCAGGAACCCGTTCATTATATCTATTTTTGTCGTCTGTTGATTCTTTGAATTTTGGAAACTCTTTCATCTCCAAACAGAACTTGAGATAAAAAGTTGTTCGATCGATTTCCTCAGAAAGTCATTTAATTAAGATAACGATCACACGGAATATCATCACGTTATACGGTACTGAACAAACCCGTTTCCAACATACATGTACATGTGTGGAATTTTGTGACTTGCCCAAATTGAAAGTAAAAGCAGGCGACAATTTCATGGTTCGGTGCAAGACTATAGTAAGTGCTTCATAAACATGAAGCACTTACTATAGTATTGCACTTAACCCTCGAATTGTTTAGCATCGTTTTGGATTTATATTTTTGTAATTTATTTTCAGAAGAAAAATCAAAACATTGTGAAGAAAATGGCCATCAATTGTTTTTTGAGCTTTGTGTATAAAAGGGAAATATTTAACGCATCATTCATAAAAAAGGAACACTTAACCCATTACCAAACAATGACGACATTTGACCACTTTGTTGCAGACGACTTTGGAAAACATTGTGGGAAAAGGAGAAATTGCTTGCTAAGAGCAATTTCTCCTTTTCCCACATGATTTTCTGCTCTATCTGAAGAATATTTTTCAATTTCATCACATTTTGAAATGTCGTCTGCAAACTCTTTCAATATGGGACAGTCGAAAATTTGTCGTTTGGGAAAGGGTTAATAGATATTTACCCTGACGACTACAGATTACCTACGATATCCACATTATCTGTGGTTTTCCGGAGATGTTATTCCAACATAAAATAGTTCAAATAAAATCAATAACCTCTATAGCGGGACTTGAAAATTGACTGATAAAAGGGTAATCTGTTACTATGGCTTAATTAACGAGTACTTTTCACAAACGTTGGTGGTGTCATGTAAGAAAGGGAGGAGAAAACGAAGCGAGTTTACTTTTAAGCCATTGATACTTAAAACATGACATAACATAACATTATGTTATGTATGTTACGCTATGTTATGCTTAAAACAAAGTCAGTATGAATTTTCAAAGAGTTATATCCAGGCTGGTTAATTGCATCCACTGGGTTTAAAATATACTAGTCTTGTGACTCCTGGGGTAGGGCCAATTTTAAAGGTGTCCCCTATTTTTCCATGTGAGGCAATATTTAAATTACAAAATTAAAGACTAAATTAGGAATGGTAGAAGTACTAAATGTCAAACCAAGGAATTGATTGTAAAGTTCTTGGATTAACTGAAATCAGAAGAAACAAATTCTAACCAAATTATTTTTTCTACTGTTTTATTTGATACAAATAAATATGGACTGTTACATATATACATGTATCTAGCAACACTTGGAATGTAGACACAATGTGCCTCTTTTGACACATATAGAATGTAAATAAATTGATAAATACACAACAATAAAAAATGAAATGCAACTTTTTAGTACTTAATAATCCTTTTCTTTTAATAGATAACAATTTCAAACAACCCTGGTGGCAAACGACATTTGGAAACGTTGATAGATAGAGAATTAATGCATGGGGTTAATTCTCCTTTTGGTGGAATGTATTTAAATGTAGTACACTCAAAAAATGTTCAAATAATTTATATAGTGGAAAGGATTTATCTGCATGCCTTAAACATATTAAAAATAAACTATCATGCAATCTGCAAATTGAACTCTTTCTTTGGAACAGGGTTAAAAAAATAACAAAGTTGTCAGACAAGCCTAAGCAATTCTGGATGTCACAAAAGTGTGCAAAAAACCTTTTACAATATTGGTTACAAACTATTGTGATAAAATGATCAACTGCTCATTATGAGCAATTTATGCTTTCATCACAGAGGTTTCTAAAGACTTCTTCAGCAGACAAAGTAAGTTGAGGTACCATGGAATAAAAAAAATAAGCCTGAATGAATGAATGGTGTTTAAAGGCCCATTTACAGCTAAGGTCATTTAGTGTGGAAAATAAGCCTTATATATTCAATATAACAAACAACTTACTCAATCTAGCAAAGGTAACCTTAAAATGGAAAATAAACCAGAAACTACAAATCAAAATAAAAACAAATGAAAGGCATAAAACACAACATATAAAATAAAGATCATTATCACAGATTCTTTAAAACAGATTCATTAAAATGAAACAGAACTGCTGTAAAAAGGAAACCAAAGGGAAACGTAACACATACAAAGTTTTTTCAATCTTACTCCTCATAGTGCGGGAACCGACTTCATGCTAATACAAACAAGTAAGATCAAGGCCAAACACCTGGCCTGTGATCTGACCTGTTTGCTACTCTTAGTATCTTTCCACATCAAAATTAAGTAGATAATTAAGGTTTTGGAAATCAGATGACAAAATCTTTTTTTCTATAAAATTGCCCATCATTCTAAAAGTTAAAGGTAGTTACAGATTTATTGAATGTTCAAGAATTCAAAAATACTAAAATTTCTAATTCTAAAAGGCAACTTTGCTATACATGTATTATAACATAGAGACAAGAAGTCTAAACATCTTGAAATAAAGGATTAATCAATCCTGCATATGTTTATCCATGACTTTAATTAAATTAACTAAAACTAAATGCAAATGAAAGATAGACCCTTTATTACAGGTCTATTGAATGAATTGATCAGAAGTTTTGCATCATTTTCAACAACAATTCAATTTCTTTTACCTATTCATCCACCCGTTATCATGGTAGTCCCAAATAAAACTGTTTCCTAACAACCTCACGCTTTTTCAACTTGAAAATAGTTGTTCACTGGTGAAAGATGAATTTATCATGTCATATTGACATCGAAAATTACACAAGCATGTACATGTGTTGGCAAAGGCTGAATTTCTATAAATGTTTCTTCATACTATTAAATATTACAGCCATAAACAGCTTGCAAATGCAGCAACGGACAATAACATTTCATTTGCTTTTTAAGAAGCTTCCCAATATGTGTATTATAAGAGCATACTAATGTATTATTCGTTATCTTAATGAATTTTAACTCTCGAATTGTTCTTCTGAGCAGATAGAAACGTCGTTCCCATTTCAAATTTGTTATACATCTCTGCCTTCTTCACTTTCTGATCAAACGTTTCACCACCATAATTGTTTTTCAGTGTATCCCTGAGTTTTTGCGATACGGAGGCCAAATGTCGAGACTGAAAGAAAATGAAACATCAAATACATTAAACCCCCAATTTTGTATGCTATATATATATATTTATTATCTATATGGGGTTTAAAGCCATGACAACAGTATTACAAGTATTTTAAAGGCATTCCTGGAATTCACAAGTCCTAGGAACTGCTTTGCATGAAAAAAAAACCCAGTGTGGATGTGAAAAAAGCAACAACACTTACCATTACCAACCAACAAATTTTCGACTGCCCAAATTGAAAGAGTTTGCAGACGACATTTCAAAATGTGATGAAATTGGAAAATTATCTTCTGATAGGGCAGAAAACATTGTGGGAAAAGGAAAAATTGCTCATTATGAGCAATTTCTCCTATTTCAACAATGTTTTCTACAACGTCGTCTGCAACAAAGTGGTCAAATGTCGTTATTGTTTGGGAAAGGGTTAAACAAGACAAACTGCATCTGTTGCATGGTATTCTCTTTTGAAATGCCCTCCAAATTGTATACAAGCTGGACATCGCATAATAACTGAAACACAGTTGATGTTGATGTGAAACACCAATTGAACAAAAGCTATTCTACCTGTTGAATAGGGGAAGTATTTTTCTTTCTCGAGCCCTCCTGATTCATAAACAAGTTGGGCATCTCAAAATTACCAAAAACCTTTTGTTGTGGTGTAAAAAAAAACAAATAAAACCTGCTGTTGTGATATAAAATAAAGCAAAACAATAAAACCTGATGATGTGAGGAAAAATAACAAAAAACCCTGTAGATGCGATGTAAAAAACCCACAACAAAATACAATAAAAAATGTTCATTTGATGAAAAAACAACAACATAAAACAATGAAACCTATTGCTGTGATGTAAACAAAAAACCCAAATAAAACATGTTGATGCGATGTAAAAGAAAACCCCAATTAAAACCTGTTAATGTAATGTATAAACATAATTCAACAAAACAATATCAAACTGTACCTGTTGAATGGTAAAGTCCTTCTCTTTTTGTATCAGCTCACTCTTCTTGTCCTTACATTCAATCATCTCCTCCATTTGTTTCTGGTAGGCTTCCACTTCCTGATTAATTCTGTAAATAGTATTTGTTTGTTAAATTTGATTGGGAATTGGTCCGTTTTACGGTACAAAACATATAAGGAAAAGGAAATCGCTGTATGGTCCTTATACATGTCCAATGATGAAGATGAATCCCTAGAGTCACCAAAATTATGATAGGATGAATTCAGCGATAAGCAGCCACCTCTGTTAAGCAGCCAATTTCACCCTGTCCCTTGGGTGGCTGCTTATCACAAGCTTGACTGTATACGGTTAACCCTTATAGTGCTGGAACCGACTTCATGTTTATGCAAACAGATTAGATCCAGGCAAGCCGCCAAGAAAATTGGTGGCTGGTCTGTGATCTTACCTGTATGCTACTCTGAGTATCTTCATACATAAAATTAAGCAGATGATATAAAAATCTATTTTTAGGAAATTACTCAGCATTCTAAGGGTTAACAAAGTGACTAATAAAAAATATATTTACAGAGATCTCAATTTTCAGTGAAATATAACAATAGAATACCAACTTTCTAATATTCTTCTTCTGTTCTTTTTCCTTCCTAACACGATCCTCATGAGCCTTTCTGGCTTTTCTCTCGATGGTTTGAGCGAGGGTTTCCTTGGCGTGTTTGTCAGCGATTTCTCTCGACGTCAGTACACTGTCTCTCCACTCCTCCATCTCAGCTTCCTGTTGCTGCTGCGCTAATTTCGCCTGTAACAACTTCTTTTCTCGATCTAATCTATAAATTAGTTAAAAGTTTACAATAAATTCTACATTGATTGTGAAACAAGTTTTTACAACTTAGATTAATCACTCTCGATTCTGCTTCCTGGACCATAACCAGTACTTGCGCCGAAAGTGAATAAATGAAAGGTTGCAAGGCAGATTCTGCTACTTAAGGGATTCAAACCCAAGACCCTCGCGTCGTGAGGCAGATGTTCTACACCTAGACCACTGTCCTCCTAAGAAGGTAACAATTGAATGTATTAATGAAGAAGGTATTTGACTAGGTATTTTACAAGAAAATGTTTCAACAACATTCTATTTTGACTCGCAATTTGTCTTATGTGTGAACAAGTATTTCTAAGATCAAAAATATCGTAACAGACAAAGAAAAAATATTAGAAAATTAATTCCCAGAATGTTCACTTACTTGTTAAGAGTGATCTCGTTCTCTTTTCGTTGTTGAATCTGTTCGAAGGTCATTTTGTGTTTTGTGTCTTTAACCTCCATTGACTGAGCCAACATATCGATACTCTCTCTGTAATACAATCAATACATTAAAAATTCAATACAACTTATCCCTTTCCCAAACAATAACGACATTTGACCACTTTGTGGCATACGACTTTAGAAAACATTGTGGGATCAGGAGAAATTGCTTGTAACGAGCAATTCTTCCTTTTCCCACAAGGTTTTCTGCTCTATCTG
This sequence comes from Cerastoderma edule, assembly GCA_947846245.1. NCBI lineage: Eukaryota > Metazoa > Mollusca > Bivalvia > Cardiida > Cardiidae > Cerastoderma > Cerastoderma edule. The sequence goes on from OX401414.1 coordinate 7,697,825, forward strand.
AGAAATATTTTTCAATTTCATCACATTTTGAAATGTCGTCTGCAAACTCTTTTAATTTGGGACAGTCGAAAATTTGTTGTTTGGGAAACGGTTAAGTAACTGCTTCACAAACATGGAGGACTAGCTATAGTCTTGCACTGAACCCTCAACACGCCCTAATATTATTGTATTATATGTGGCTTATCTGAAAAAGAATTCAGTTCATATTGATGTTGTGAGCTTCCTTTCTGCATCTCCCCAGAGTTTTAGGAAGACCCCAAACTTTACAATCCCTAAGGACTGGTCAAGACGGGTAGAACATTCGGCATTTCATAGGTTAGTCAGGATACAATCTCTCATGAGAATTCAAATGCCGTCACCGGAATTTGATCGCACGCGGAGAGTGTGTGTGATTTCAAGTTCTGTACTCTAACCATCCCTGTTTAACCATTATAGTGCTGGAACCAACTTCATTGTTAAGCAAAAAGGTTAAATCCTGGTCAGCCACAGAGTAAATTGGCAACTGGCCTTTGATCTAACTGTTTCCTACTCTGAGTATCTTTCCTTGTCAAAATTAAGAAGATATTTAAGGTTTTGAAAAGCAGACGACACCAAAAATTCATTTTTAGGAAATTACCCAGCATTCAAAGGGTTAACTGTCAACAAAAGACAAAATTGTAGGAAATAGAATAAGAAAGGTCAACATCAACCTAGCACCAAAGTATAAAACAAAGTATTGACCCCAGGATAGCTGAAGAGCCATGTGCCTAATGCAAGCATACTCACTGAGTTTCCTTCAGTAAACTGCTCCAGCGATCTTCAAACTGGGATCTCTCACTCCTATTCTTCATCATTGCCCTCTGAAGTATGAAAGAGATCACATCAAGCTATTGCACTTTTTTCAACGTTGTTTAACGCTATATCAACAATTATAAGTTATGTTACTGCTTTCCTGGATCCACCGGTACTAGGCTAGGGCTCTAAAGTGACTCGCCAAAGGTCATTCCCACAAAACCCAGAGGTGTCCATTGGGCTCAAACCCTGGACCCCCGAAGTTCTGAGTCTGTCACCTTAACCTCTGGGCCACACAGGACCCCTCAAGGTATTAAACATGATGAACAGTAAACCATGTATCAAATGACGACCGACTTAACAGATTACCCCATGTAGGAATTTGGGATTGGTCCAATTTGATAATCACAACAGACAACTATAAATAATATGTAAAAAAAAAAGATGCATTTTATTCGTAGTTTAAGGTATAAACCATTGAGAAAAAAGCGAGTAATTTTTTTCCTTTTCCCATGTTTTCTACTCTATCACAAGATTACTTTCCTCTTTTATCACATTTTGAAATCTGCAAACTCTTGCAATTAGGACAATCCATAATTTGGCGTTTGGTAAAGGGTTAAAAAAAATCACCCCTACCATTGACTCCTCTAACAGCCTTGCCTCTTTTTTCTGTGCTGCTGTGAGAACCTGATACTCCTGTTTCTGACGGACCAGCTCCTTCATCTCGGCCTCCTCCTGCTCCAATGCTTTCACATTGCTTTCCTAGAAACGAAATGAATCAAATTTATAATGGATCCGCAGTAATTCAAATTTATGATCTCTTACAATGTTTTCCGAAGGGTCTGAATGATTTTCTGATGTTTCTGTAAACTTTGTGAGAAATATAACATCCAAAATGATAAGGGACCATTAAACAAGAACTTCTTTAATCTATCTGCAGTTTAAATTATTCATTACCTATTAATCTGTAAGAGTCATTCTTAATTCTGTTTCAGAACAAACAACAAGTACTAATATAATACTTTGCGTGGATTGATGAAGTCACAAGGCTGAACTCGTTATTCACAAGATTCATACCTTAAAACCTATCACTTACGGTTAGTTTCCTGTGAACTATGCTTACTTTTGCTTCCCAATATCTATATTGCATAATATAATCATTTTCATACAAATTATCAACATTCTACAGAAGTTATAAACAAAACTCAAAAGTTCATGAATCAACAAACATTAAACAAGTTTAATATTTAATCAACTTTTTCAAGTGGTCATTCTTTTTAAAGAATGATCTCAAACTTATACCTGAATTCTCTTTTTAAGCTGCTCTTTCTCAATTTTGTCTGCCACCTTAAATGTTTTATGTTGCTGTATAGAGCTGAATCGGGAGTCCCACTTTTTACGGCTCTCATTCAACAATTTCTCCTGCTCTTCTAGAAGTGATTGTTCTTCTAGCTTCCTCCTTATTGTCACATCAGTCTGAAAAAATATCATTTTTTTATTTAATGATTGGGGCTAAATGCCCTGTTCACCAATTTGTGGACAAGAATGCATAAGCATCCTAGTCGATTGGATCCACACACGCTGTATTTTGAAGCCTACTAGTTTATAGATAGAATTTGCATGAATGCTCTTTTACTCCTATTTTCATCCTTATCAAAACAAGTTCTGAGCAGACTAACGCTATCATGAGAAGTAATCTAGCAGCAATGTCCAGATTTACACATCTTTAAATTTTGTTTATCATTTGGATTGTTGCCAAAGATCAATTATCCATTCTGCCTGGGTTATCTACCAGCACTACAGCATTCCACAATATAACAAAAAAGCCAATTTGGTGTATTGAGCCCTGGTAGCTGAAAACTTGTTGAATAAATGTAAAAGCCTAAAAGAACAAACAAACGGTGGTGCAACCAAAACATGTTACAAACATAACGCCAAACCTTTTTATTTTTCTTTATCCTGTTTTCTTCGGCCAACATTCGGCGCCTTCGCATCTCGCTGGCCAGGTGGGCCGCCTCCTCCTCCTTTCTCTGTCTCTCCCAGATTATTTCCCTTAGTTGTCTCTCTCGTCCCTCCAACTCTTCTTCCTCGTGCTTCGACATCATCAACGCAAGGATCTTCTCATCCTGATGGAAAGAAATTTAAGTTCACCTGATTAAGTCATATTTTTCTGACTAAGTACATGTATTAATTTTCTGTAATTGTGGTTTAATGTTGGTTTCAATATTTTCCTTCAGATATATAATCTATTAAGTATAAATTCATTTATTATAAATTATTATATTATATTACTTTATTATTATATTATCATTATATTATTATATTTTCAGTTACAGTTTCAGTTAAGTCGCATGATATAATATAGCTTAAAGTGTTTGCGGGTGGTTATGGTCATACACCTGTTACTTTTGAGATCTTGAATTCCCATTGACTCCAATGTTAAATCAGGCATTTTCAAGACTCTGCTGAGTGAAGAATAGTGTTTTTTACGCTTAGTAATATACAGGAACATCAAGTTTGGCCATTTAACTCTCAGAAACTGTAATAAAATAGACACCTCAATCGTATCATTTTTTTCTACGGAGCAAAGTGTATTAATACCGTCCGAAAATCAGTGCAAATCTAGCCGAGGTACCGGCATTTGCATTCATACATCCCAAACAAATAGTCCTGCAATAAGCAATCAAAACAAACTTTGGGAGCATTGCAGGACTATAATCTATACAGGAAACACATCAGTGTTCTACCAGCTCATCTCTTACCAGCAAAACTATGCACCAGAAGTCGAAACTCAAAATTTCTAAATGGGACTACTTTTGGGTACTACGACCCGGGAGTACTCCGTAAGAGGTGCGAGACCTTATAACAAAGTTGATTGTCAAAATATTATTCATATTTATTTAATTGCTATATATGGAACACCCACAAAACCCTAACCAAAGTAGTAAATAAAGATAGGAGGGACGGTATTCTAATGCACTTCATTTTCACATGGCCTTGAGGAAAGGGTCAAGAACTTGAAATCACATGGCCAACTCCATGTGTGATTGAATCCCAGTAACAACATTTGTATCGTTATTATGAGAAGCAGTCTTCTGGTTGACATAATTCTACCTTACTTGACTAGCCGTTATGGGCAATTAGGTAAGAAGTCTTCTTATATCCATTAAGGGCTACGCATTGCAATAACTGAAAAAATGTTGACAAAATGTCAAATCCCAACACAATTAACTTACCCTTGGTGTAATGGGAGCAGACTTAGCACCAGACTTTCTCAAAGCCTTCTGTAACCGCCGATTTGAAATGGGTCTTGCTTCCGAAATATTCGTCTTGCTTAGCATAGACGTCCCGGCTAGACTCAGATCTGAGGCACTGAAACTTCGAGAGACATTGGCTTTGGCACTGGCAGGTCTCCTCTCTATCTTTTTCTTCTTTAAAACGCTGGTACTGAAATATGTTTTTTATTTTTGCTTTGTTTAAAGATTATACCAAAGAGTGAATTTAATAACCTTCAAGCTTCCGTCACAATCAAAGTAAAATAAATAAGTTTAAAATTAATACAATGCCTTTTTCTTTTTCATGCTCACACATGTTTTTTATAAAAAAACAAAAAAACTTTTGATATGTTTCAGCTTATGCCATTATGAAAAATCAACACCTAAACCTCAACTTTACATTTTTTAAAAGTTCAAGGCCTTTTCCTTCGCATTTAGTAATAGAGCTGAAAGCTGATTGTTCACAGATGTGAAGAAAGTCTGAATTTATAAATTTATTTCTTTAAAACCGTTCAACAGCTGTACTGTATGATATGCATTTGCAAATAGCATTGCGAATCAAAAAAATTTGATAAAACCTCCCTTTTAAAAATATATTGATGGATAAATGACAGAGAATTCTTGTGTATCATGTAACTTTTCTAACCACCTGCCCCCAATTTTGACCACTGCACGACTGTCACACAATACATGGTATAAGGATGTAAGGGGTTAACCCATTACCAAACAATAATGACATATGACCAGTTTTATGCAGATGACTCTGGAAAACATTGTGGGAAAAGGGAAAAATTGCTCTTAACGAGCATTTTCCTCCTTTTCCGACAATGTTTTCTGCCCTATCAGACGATTGTTTTTCAATTTCATCACATTTTGAAATGTTATCTTCAAACTCTTTCAAATTGGGACAGAAGAAAAGTTGGCGTTTGGTAAAAGGTTAAAGTGGAAGGCATCAAATTACCTTTTAGTGGACCTTGCCTCTCTTCTTGAGAGCAATTCCTTTCTCATCCTTACACTTTCATCATGAAGGTCTTTAACCCTGAAATTAGAATAGATGTTTGATACACATTCTAAACATAAACTACAGCAGAAAATTTACAGAATAAAGAATGGTCCTACCCAGGTTTAACCAATGGTTCTACCCGGCTTAACCAATTGTCCTACCAGGTTTAACCAATGGTTCTACCCGGCTTTACCAATTGTTCTACCAGGTTTAACCAATGGTTCTACCCGGCTTAACCAATTGTTCTACCAGGTTTAACCAAGGTTCTACCTGGCTTTACCAATTGTCCTACCAGGTTTAACCAATGGTTCTACCCGGCTTTACCAATTGTTCTACCAGGTTTAACCAATGGTTCTACCCGGCTTTACCAATTGTTCTACCAGGTTTAACCAATGGTTCTACCCGGCTTTACCAATTGTTCTACCAGGTTTAACCAATGGTTCTACCCGCTTAACCAATTGTCCTACCAGGTTTAACCAATGGTTCTACCCGGCTTAACCAATTGTTCTACCAGGTTTAACCAATGGTTCTACCCGGCTTAACCAATTGTCCTACCAGGTTTAACCAATGGTTCTACCCGGCTTTACCAATTGTCCTACCAGGTTTAACCAATGGTTCTACCCGGCTTAACCAATTGTTCTACCAGGTTTAACCAATGGTTCTACCCGGCTTTACCAATTGTCCTACCAGGTTTAACCAATGGTTCTACCCGGCTTAACCAATTGTTCTACCAGGTTTAACCAATGGTTCTACCCGGCTTAACCAATTGTCCTACCAGGTTTAACCAATGGTTCTACCCGGCTTAACCAATTGTTCTACCAGGTTTAACCAATGGTTCTACCCGGCTTAACCAATTGTCTACCAGGTTTAACCAATGGTTCTACCCGGCTTAACCAATTGTCCTACCAGGTTTAACCAATGGTTCTACCCGGCTTACCAATTGTTCTACCAGGTTTAACCAATGGTTCTACCCGGCTTTACCAATTGTTCTACCAGGTTTAACCAATGGTTCTACCCAGCTTAACCAATTGTTCTACCAGGTTTAACCAATGGTTCTACCCGGCTTAACCAATTGTCCTACCAGGTTTAACCAATGGTTCTACCCGGCTTTACCAATTGTTCTACCAGGTTTAACCAATGGTGTTAACCAATACCAGGTTTAACCAATGGTTCTACCCGGCTTAACCAATTGTCTACCAGGTTTAACCAATGGTTCTACCCGGCTTTACCAATTGTCCTACCAGGTTTAACCAATGGTTCTACCCGGCTTAACCAATTGTTCTACCAGGTTTAACCAATGGTTCTACCCGGCTTAACCAATTGTTCTACCAGGTTTAACCAATGGTTCTACCCGGCTTAACCAATTGTCCTACCAGGTTTAACCAATGGTTCTACCCGGCTTTACCAATTGTCCTACCAGGTTTAACCAATGGTTCTACCCGGCTTTACCAATTGTTCTACCAGGTTTAACCAATGGTTCTACCCGGCTTTACCAATTGTTCTACCAGGTTTAACCAATGGTTCTACCCGGCTTTACCAATTGTTCTACCAGGTTTAACCAATGGTTCTACCCAGCTTAACCAATTGTTACCAGGTTTAACCAATGGTTCTACCCGGCTTAACCAATTTCCTACCAGGTTTAACCAATGGTTCTACCCGCTTAACCAATTGTTCTACCAGGTTTAACCAATGGTTCTACCCGGCTTAACCAATTGTCCTACCAGGTTTAACCAATGGTTCTACCCGGCTTTACCAATTGTTCTACCAGGTTTAACCAATGGTTCTACCCGGCTTAACCAATTGTCCTACCAGGTTTAACCAATGGTTCTACCCGGCTTAACCAATTGTTCTACCAGGTTTAACCAATGGTTCTACCCGGCTTAACCAATTGTCCTACCAGGTTTAACCGATGGTTCTACCCGGCTTAACCAATTGTTCTACCAGGTTTAACCAATGGTTCTACCCGGCTTAACCAATTGTCCTACCAGGTTTAACCAATGGTTCTACCCGGCTTAACCAATTGTCCTACCAGGTTTAACCAATGGTTCTACCCGGCTTTACCAATTGTTCTACCAGGTTTAACCAATGGTTCTACCCAGCTTAACCAATTGTCCTACCAGGTTTAACCAATGGTTCTACCCGGCTTAACCAATTGTTCTACCAGGTTTAACCAATGGTTCTACCCGGCTTAACCAATTGTTCTACCAGGTTTAACCAATGGTTCTACCCGGCTTAACCAATTGTCCTACCAGGTTTAACCAATGGTTCTACCCGGCTTAACCAATTGTCCTACCAGGTTTAACCAAGGTTCTACCTGGCTTAACCAATTGTTCTACCAGGTTTAACCGATGGTTCTACCCGACTTAGCCAGTGGTTCTACCTGCCTTAACCAATGGTTCTAACTGTCTTAACCAATGGTTCTAACTGTCTTAACCAATGATTCTTCCATGACTTTACCAATGGTTCTACCTGTCTTAATCAATGGTTCTACCCGGCTTAGCCAGTGGTTCTACCTGTCTTAACCAATGGTTCTAACTGTCTTAACCAATGGTTCTAACTGTCTTAACCAATGATTCTACATGACTAAACCAATGGTTCTACCTGTCTTAACCAGTGGTTTTACTCGGCTTAGCCAGTGGTTCTACCTGCCTTAAGCAATGGTTTAAACTGTCTTAACCAATGATTCTACATGACTTAACCAATGGTTCTACCTGTCTTAATCAATGGTTCTGCATGACTTAACCAATGGTTCTACCCAACTTAACCAATGGTTCTACCTGCCCTAACCAATGGTTCTAACTGTCTTAACCAATGATTCTACATGGCTTGACCAATGGTTCTACCTGTCTTAATCAATGGTTCTACATGGCTTAACCAATGGTTCTACACGGCTTAACCAACGATTCTATCCAGCTATACCAAAAGTTCTATCTTGCTTGACCAATGGTTCTACTTGGCTTAACCAGTGGTTTTATCCAGCTTGACAAAAGGTTCTACCGAGCTTTACCAATTGTTCTATCCAGCTAACCAAGGGTTCTTCTATCTTGTTTAACAAATGGTTCTACCCGGCTTAACCAAAGGTTCTACCTGGCTTCACCAACCCTTAAAGCTCAGAGTCTTCCTCCTTTGTTTATGATTGATTGAGGTCTTCCACTAAAGCAGAAAACTTACGGGATCTACATGACTCAGCTTTACTAGCCATTAAAGGTGCTTGTTCACAGATTTGAGGAAATTTGGAAGTTAGAATTAAATTTTCTTAAAAATCTGCACAACAGATGTACTGTTATATGATATGCACTGAATGTTTTTCTCATGATGAGCAAATATTTCTTTGGTAAAAGAACAACTTAATATTGCCACTCTGGGGTAGAAAAAAAGGAGTTTCTCATAGAGTTTACAGGTATACCCGATTTGCCACAAAACCAATTCAGTGAGACAACATACCTTTGGTTAATTTCGTCCTTAGAAACACGTTCATGACCAACCGATGTGGTCCAGGCTGTTCTCTTTCTTTGCAAACTACCAGCGTCTAAATTAGGATCTGAAAGCAAAAGCCATCAATCTATTGTCACTTGTTCAGTTTAGCTTTAACCCTTTACTGTATATAGCGCCGTTCGCCGCCTTATCGATTACCGTATAAAACCCTTTTCGCCGTTATACCTATTACCGTATAAAACCTATTTTGACGTTCTATCGATTACTGCATAGAACGCTTTTTGACAGCTGAAAAATTGATTCAACTTTAGCTCTTAATAACACATCTTTGCACACACGTCATTTTCTCCAAAGTTTATTTTCCTCTTAAATAAATATGTCTTCTTTCATTTCCGATGATAAAATTATAGGGTCAAAGTTTAAACTTTTGCTCTAGAGAGAATCTTTTGATAATGGTCTCACGACATGCTTATGGAAATAACGCTATCAAATTGAGATGAAGGGAATCCAAATTACCAATCCAATTAATGAGAAGTCTTCCGGTCATAAAAGATCAAAACACTGCTGATTTGTAAAGACTCGATAAGGATTTCATGCAATTCTTTAGTAACTTAACACATTTCTAAAAATACTATCCAATTAAAACGAGAGCATACGGCACCCGAACTGTAAAGGATGTTTATGACACGGAGCTATTGTTCAAAGTTTAAAGGCGATTGAAAATCGAGCCGTCAAATAATTGACATTATAAAGACGGCCTTTTTAAAATATTTAGCCAATTTGGTGTTTCCGATCGCAAGTCAGACATCAATGTAGATTCAGAGCAGTAATTTGATCGGGTTTTTTTAAGCCTGAAGATGATGAAATGTTGATAAATATTACCAATTCACGGACAAGCAAATTAGATCATTCCTCCAACTTTGACTACAACTACGAGCTTTTTGTAAATTCATCACCCATGGACACGTATTTTAAGGAAATATTAGCATGTTTCGTTGCCAAAATGAGTTGATTTTTACTGTTTTACATTTATGAGAAGGACCAGGTTTAACTTCTTTACAAAGCAATATTGCGTTGAAAAACATTCTTTTCTTCATTTTGGTAACGGTTTGAATGGGAATTGAAGTAAAACGATTCAGCTTTGTTGAGAAATATGCAAAGACAAAGTATGTATCTCGAGTCATGAATGGTATTTTTCGGCAACATAATTCCCTGCAATTGATGACAAAACAGAAAAACAAATTAGGGATCTCTCAGGGAGAACACATAAGTCATATTATTACTTTTGATTTTGTATAATTCACGCCGTAATATACATTTTCATTGTTAGTTTAATTTTCTACAACTTAATCCTGATATGAATATATCACTAAATAAAGAAAAAAACATCAACTTAAAGGAAATTTTGTTCTCGTCGTCTTTTATTCTTTGAGAAAATCTATTAGATGAATGTAAAATGCATTAATTTGGGTTTGATTAACAGTACCCCAATCAATAACAATTATCGGAGAAAATCCTGTGCAAATAGGTACCCAGGGTGACTAATTATGTATGCGTTAATGGTCTTCGATAATCGGATGGTTTATACCTATAGTGTCACTGATAAGCCTTATCTCTATACCTTAAAGGGTTAAATGAACTATATACAGTGGACCCGCGATAATCCGAACGTCGTTTATCCAGAATATTCACCATCCGAACAGAATTTTGAGGGAACGGATCTTACCTTCATCAATTTAACTGTTTAATGCGGAAAATCCGCGTTCCGGAACCGGACAAAAATATTCGGGAACCAACAGTCACTTTTCATAGTATATGCGTATGGCTAGTCCGGAAACCAGTAAAATCGTTTATTTTGCAGTTACAGTTGCGAATGGAGGGATCGGTCTTCTGTTGTAAACGGCATTCACACGTTTTGCAAAATGTCACGTATGCTTGACCATAACATGTCACCTAGTGTAGTGTACTGGAAGGTGTTGATTGTTTGTTAATCGGTCATTCTGTCAGTTGATTGGTCTTACATTATTGTAATTACGGTCGCATGTCGATAGTTGAGTTTGTAAAAGGTGTTGATTGGCTGATTGGCTGCTTAGACAGCGATCGGGAGACAATGTCTGGCAATCATTTTCAATTATTACTCAATCGATATGCTCCTTTTCCCTATAAATAAACTCTCGACAATCCCTACCTATCTCATTTCTCGATATTGATATAAGAGGATAGAACTTGAAGATGTCTACACCCACAGCCAAACGAAGACAGTTCTTTTCAGAGCTATCTAAAGGAAATTTAACTTCTCGAAAGACATTGCTTCAAATTGTCATTTTTTTAAAAAATCCGTTTTGACCAAATAAACACTTCCTTAACACACTTTATATTTCCCTTCAAAAAATAATAATTGTGTATTTCTTACTTCATAGTAATGATCATGATACACCGACACCGTGTAAAGGTAAACATTTCGCTGTAACTCGCATATTCTTTATTCCGGAAAATTCGTTAATACGAACATTTCTCCTGGGGACGAAAGTGTTCGGATAAACGAGGGTCCACTGTATCAGAATGTGTTTTGTGATTTACATACATCTAAAACGGATTTGAGCATTCCTTGTCATTTTGAGTGTCAACCTATTTTGAAGACTAGGCCTTAGAAGCTCTCAGCCTATTCCATCATTTTGCAGGACGGAAACAATAGAACATGGTTTATAAAATAAAACGTTTAAACATTCAGCTATTTCTGCAAAACAAATGTGCTTTATATTCACAAAACAGTTATGCGGTTTTGAAGCTTATTAATAATCTATCAGCATATAACTTTACATATTTGTCTCCATATTTTATCTGTAGAAGACATTTTATCTTGGGAAGATAAAAAATCTTGATTGATAAGATAGTTTCATTACTATACAAAAGAAACCAAGGGTGTTCATTAAAATTTGGAGTAAGATTCCAACTTAATATTCGAGGAGGCTAATGAAGCAAACACCAAACAAAAATAACTACTAAATATGACCATCTATCAGTCTTTATTATTTGAGCCGACCAAAAAGTCATTCGAAGCAGTGAAATTGGCTAGCAGCCAGCTCTAAATGACAAACCTGGAAACCATATAAACTAGTACATGTACCTGATCTTGACAAGCTCTTTTTTCCAGCAAGTCTTCCTTTCCTTAGCTGTGGCTTCTGTGTTCGTGATAGTGAAGAGTCTGTTTTCTTTAGCTTGCCGGTAACAACTGTTGGTTTTCTCTGTGTCGACCCACCCCCTTTACCGCCATCCATTATTCGCATTCTCTCTTCTCGACAGAGAGCAAGCTTTCCTGTTACAAATATCAAGTTCTCATCTGTGAACAAGTTCCTTTAAAAAGCTGTGTGTTAAAGTTCCATATTTTCCCATGATTAATACATACTATTTTTTACTATACAAGAACAAGAAATAGTATTAAATAAGTCAGTTTTGGAAAGATCTTTACTTGTATAAAAAATTTATAAAGAGTTCCAGGTAAGAATTGAATTCTAATTGATTTCTTTTCTGTTTTCAGATAAATTCTTTTGAATATCAACAAAATAGGATTAACTTATTACCCATTAGAACCATCTCACAAAGATGGTTACAATGAAGACCTTTTAAGTAGGATTCACGGAGTAATTATGGAAATACTCCATTAAAGAGATCACTGTTTACATCTACCTTTAAACCATAGGGGTCTTTACTTATCATTGAGTGAATACTGTGTTATTACTTTACTAAGTATTGACCCTAGGATATGTACAGACTCCTGTGGTTTAACCCTTTACCAAACGTCCAATTTTCAACTCTCCCAAACTGAAAGAGTTTGCAGACGATATTTCAAATTGGATGAAATTGGAAAATAATCTTCTGATAGGGCAGAAAACATTGTGAAAAAAAGGAAAAAATGCTTGTCACAAGCAATTTCTCCTTTTCCCAAATGTTTTCCAGAGTCGTCTGAAATAAAGTTGTTAAATGTCATTATTCTTTGGCAATGGGTTGATAATCCTTTACGGTCTTTAAACAGGAGAGCCTACTCACTTTCTCTATTCCTTTCGTGCTCATCATAGATACTGTAGATGGTCCTTAAAGGTACATCTTGTGGTAGTAACTCTTCCTGAAACTCTGCCAATGGTTTATACAGCAAATCAACCGGCTGGAAATACAAAATGCAAGGCGTTCAGTAATATCGTTCTTCTTCACCAAAGCAGGTTTTTTTCCCAACAAATAATGGGACACCTTCCCACTGGAACTTTCTTTATATCGTTTGTTTCATTCCATTTTGAGAGGAACTATTGCTAAAATTGCTATGTCCTGACTAAAAATATATTTTTTTGGGGGGATGGGGTGGGGGCAGGGGGACTGCATGATTTAAAAATGGAAAATCAATTGAGAACTTAAACATGTCATTTTAAAAACAACCTTGAGCAAAACATATATAACATAGCCTATGCTTAGGCCTATATCTTTTCTAAATCCCAGAGAAAACAATTGATTCGATGAATTGATCCAGGAATCTGTTAGTTTGGTTAATTTGTTTCGTGTTAATTCATTCATTTTGCTTTAATTATGAAATGCACCAAAAGACTAATTATACTCTCCTTGATACATAACCAGTGCTCGTGCAGAATGTGGACTCATGAGATATTGTAAGGTCACCCTTGCTACTGATGGAATGTAAACTAAAACACATGGCCCTTGTGTCCTTATGCTGACACTGTAGCTCAAGGTAAATGCCCTTTACATTTGGTTAACAGTGACAACCCTGCTTGTAAGAGATTTGTATAATTTTAACCCTATATAATGCTGAATCCAACTTTATGCTTATAATATGCAAACAGGTGAGATAGCCTGAGAGTAATGACCAACCTTCACTCCCAGTCTGGAACACGCCTCCAAAGATCTCGGACTAGTCAACACATATTTTCCCTCCTCAAAATGTGGATCCTCGAAATTCATGAGATCCATTTTTGGAATTCCTTTCAACATGCTGTCACTGGTCTCATCCATCTTTTTATGTGGTCTTGGAGCTTCTGTTTTTCTTGCGGAATTTAAACTGTTACCTGAATATAAATATGTACTTTTGTCACAATGGCATCAATGAAAGTTTAAGAATTTCAAAAACCTGAAATCTGTAGTTCATTAGCCTGAAAAAGCATATTTGCTATAGCATTATATAGGGACAAAAAGTCTCAAAAACCTGAAATTCAGGAATAATCCTGAACAATTTCACCCATGCAATGGTTTCTATACCATAATATCAAAAAGGAAATGTTGCTGTTTTTTGTCATGTTAATTTTGTCACTTGATGTTGCTTTTGATGTTGACCAGTAATACATTCCAACAAGTGGAAATAGGAAAAGGACAGTTGCAATGCCCTCTTGGATTGTTAAATTGTTTTACACAATTATTTAAATAATAAGTATATGCTAGTTCAGAACAAAGTTATAACCTCAAGGTTGTCATTAGGAGCCGGCCACCAGCTAACTGCTTCAAATGAACTTTTAGTCAGCTCAAATAACAAAAACTATGTGGGTGTTCAGAAGTTACACCTAATTATTGTTGGGTGTTTGCTTCATTGGCCTCCTCAAATCAACAGTTGGCCTCTTACTCCAAAAATTAATGACAACCCAGAAGCAAGCGACTTAAGTCATCATTGCAGCACATCGCATTGGTAGTATATGCCTTTATGACATGTAAAACTGATATTTATCTAAAATTTAAATCAACCAACTATACTTACTATATTACAATTGAAACAATTTCCTTAAATGTCATAGATAATTACCAGAAATGTTTCATTTTATACCATCCAAAAGGTTCAACTTCAAAGTTTACTTAAACAAATGCAATTAATCCACAGGCTTACTTGCATACTTAGATTATTAGATTCATTGACAATCTACAAAGTGCAAACTGTATCTTTAGAAATCAATTATACCGTTGAAATAAAATCTAATAACAATAAGATTTTATTGATAGACACACTCATGCATAGATCAAACAAGACAGTGGTATTCACATGCAGCAACTTGTTTGGTGCTTCATTTTTACAAAGTTTTGTATTGTCATTTAAGATGACGCGCAATGTGCAATTACCCGATACGTTAAAAAATGTCTGTACTTCTTTGAGTTTCTGTTCGTCGTAGCAACCGGCCATATCAAAGGAGAAAACTATGAAAATGACATTGTAAAATTAGATTGTGTTCGTTGTGTCCGCCATAACACAACAAAGCCGACTTATCGCGAGACTTTCCGGACCAACGAGATCAAAACAAGAAATGGCTACACCGAGTAAAGTCAGGAAAACTAATAAAAAACAAACAAGTTCTAGCCCTTCCCTCGTTAAGAAGGAGAAAAGTGTAAGATTTTTAGACTAAGATTCTGTAGTTTGTCTTGTTGGAGACATTTACATTAGTTCTTCCAATACAAAACGGACAAATCGTCCATTGTTATTAGATTTCGCGACTGAAGTCCCCGTCAGCCTCTGTGCGACTGCCTCTTATTTTTCTTCCCGTTCACTATTGTTTATTGCACAAATCAGTATTTTAATTCACAAACCTAGCATTCATGCGAGCACAGGGACTTGAATCAATGCTTTAATCCCAAATGCATAGTTGATTCATCGACAGTTCAAATTAAAGACAAAGTACCTGTGCATGCATGTCTGTGATATTATGCCATATTCCTCTTTATGTTGTAAGGGCATCTTTGGCCTAGCACCATCTCATAAGCAGAATTTATACACAATCCAGTGTATCTGTATCTGTTCGTTTACATAGAAGGACCACTTCTGGTATATTTCTACGGGGGAAGGAGTCTTTAGAAGTGGTCTTGGAGGGCGTGTTTAAAGCCCTCAACTGTCTGCATGCGCACAACACTGTCTTCTAGATGGTTCCACAACACCAGTGTTTCTACGAAGAAGGAGTTTTTATACTGGTTTGTTTGAGCACTAGGAATTTTGAAAGCGTGAGAATTATAGGAATTTTGAAAGCGTGAGAATTATGCGAAATATGTCAATCCAAAATGTTTGACGATGTAAAGTCTGAGTAAGTTTTAACTTTCCGTAAGATTTTACTTACCATGTTTGGTTACATGGCGTTTTTTTGGGAAAACTGCATGGTTCTAAAGAAATTTCCAATTGGGAAGGTACCTTTTATAGGAGTCTGTTATACAATGCAAAAAATCCTGGGTTACTTGGCTTTGGGTTAAGTATTTTAAAAGAAATTGCCAGAGGAAATACTCGCCATTATGTCTTCCCTTGCAACAAGGGACAAGCAAGCACCCCAGCGCCTAAAACAGTCCTGGGGAAGACCCTGCTTAAGCCCTATGGTAGCACTGTTAAAGTGTTGTTTTAAACTTGTTTTCCAGGTTGAGGTAATAAATACAGATAATGGGGACTCGGATGTGACTATTGAAGCAGAAGATTTTCGAGATAGCCCCGTTACAGTAACAGCTGAAAAACTACCGGTTTTTAAAGATCCCTCTTTTGTTGTAAGTCAAAGACTATTTGAATCTTTTTTTACTTAAAACTTTTATGACTTTGAAAATATTTGTCCAGTTTATATCTTCTAAGGAGCAGAGCTGTCTTTTGCTACTAGATATGATATCATAACGTCTTGTGGTTGGTATCTACACGGTAGTAACAGTACTTCTTATTGATACACAAGGTCTATCAATTAAGTTAAGGTTGATTTCTGACACAGGTCCCATAGGAGTCCTCTTCGCCAGTTTCATATAAACAATTTTTCAGTTTTGTTCTGGTTTTCCTGGATCCATCAGTACTAGGCTAGGGCTTTGAAGTGACTTGCCAAAACACTGACTTACTATATAGTCTTGCAATGAACCCTCAATATCTTTCAGTTAGTCCTTTTTAAAAGTACAAGTGACACTCATGTTTCAAAAAACCTATCATGTTAATCATATTCAGTTCAATGTGTAATGATGCATCAGTAGTTTTTGTTATGAAATATTGGGTGTTATAAGGCCACATTCCCAATCCCTAGTATTTCCCCCAAATATTTGAAAATTTCCCCCATTGAATGTGTTATTCAATTTCAATCAATACCTCATTTAAATATATATGTCTTTTGTTACCAATGTATTAACTATAATTTTCCTAAACTGCAAAATGTTTTTCTCTCAATTTATGGTGAATTGTAACGTTAAAACTCGATTTTGTGTTGTTACTTGCTAAGCACAGAAATTTCCCCGTTTATGCACGAATATCCGCCTCATGTGACCCAACACCCTTCCCCAAAAAAAACCATCACATGATTTCTCCTACTTTCAGCATTCTCGAATGGACTCAACCGGAAACAGAAAACACAACGTGAACAGAAAACACAAGAAGAATCTCAAACAAATTGTGGCGGCTGAAAAAGCAATGCCATGGGATCCTGATGTGACAACATGTGAGTTTATGATATGTTCTAATAACGTAATCCTTATAGTGTTGTCTTCATGCTTATGCCAACAGGTTAGAAAACTGAATTTGCTTGCGACCTAATTTTAAAGTTGAAGCAATCCAGTGTGCTAAATGACCTAGGCTGTCGATGCAGCTTAAAACATCATTCATTAACACAACCCAATTTTACAATATCAAAACAAACTATCACTATTGATCTTTTATGTTTTTAGATAATATGCTGGACGCTCCCCCTTCCTTCAAACCAGCCATGAAATATTCAGATTTATCAGGACTACCTGTAAGTATTCTATCTTCACCTCAAAAATCTCAACTACAATACAAGGGTTCAGTGCAATACTATAGTAAGTGCTTCACGTTTTGGGAAGCACTTGCTATAGTCTTGCGTTGAACCCTCAAATATTTAACAGAGTGAGAGAATCTGTCTTGTGGGTGAAATATAGTGGTTTAGATTCTTGCGCCCTGTCATGCTGCACTAAGAAACAATGGATTACATTGGTTTCTCCCATGGCATTTTTGCATGGCGGTCTTGAAAGTTTGGCAGGCATGAAATCCTCTCTGGGACTTACCAAACGCCTAAAACACAATGGTTTCTTTTGATGGCACTCTTGGAAATTGAGACCACATTGCTAAATAAGATTCATGTATGCATGTATGTTGACCATTGGTATTACAAAACACCAAAAACAGAATGGTGTTTAATGGTTTCTTTCCATGGCAGCACGGTGAACCCTTGGAATTTGAGACTGCATTGCATATGAAAATTTAATTCAGATAGGAAATGTTTTTTTTGTCTGGGACCAAGAAGTATTAAATGCTGTCCTTGGAAGCCTCTGCAAAATTGTTGTAATGATTTTTTCCAACCATTTATGAAAAACAAAGCACAACTATGTCTGCATTAATGCATATAAGATGTCTTTAGTTAAAAAAAAAAAAAGAAGTATATCGCAAAGTGCACATTGCTTTGTTTATTTGGCATGCATAATGATGATGATAAAAGTATATTTTGGTTCGATTTAACATTTCCTTCATGTTACAATGTGTTTTTAAAGGTATATGAAAACACTTGATAACACATATACCTTTTATCTTCTAAAGGCCAAGTACACCGATCCGCAGACCAAGTTGAGATATACAACAACAGAAGAATATTCTCGCATTAAGATGATGCCTAGTGATCTGTTAACGGGATGTCTTGCACTGCGAAAGGCCAATGTATTGGTTTGAAAGGTTAATCCATTCACCTTTTGAGTGTCGAGAAAAAAATTATGTTGAATGCACCTGTGGTATTCGGTATAAAGGACAAGCCCAAGGCGGTGGAGTTCCAGTGCACTTAAATTAGCAAGTGATGAAATATGTTCATATGATTATATTGAAACCACCAGCTGAGTTCGTTGGAAAAGGATAAGTGCAAGATTATGGAACCACAATGATTAATAAGAGCTAGTCTTAGCTTTGTACTAATAAGAATAGTTCTTGAAAGCAGCATTCATTGTAAAGGAGTATGTGCAAGGCTGTAAACAAACAATGCTCTAGAGCTTGAACACTACGAAATGCAAACCTACCAGAAACCAGACATAGAACGTAACCCTTTAGGGATAAGTGTAAGGGTTTAGAAGGACAATGCTTCATGTTAAAGCAAGTCTTAGCTTTTCATATTTCATATATATATAAATATATATATATAGTTCATATTCAAAGCAACAGAAGTGTTCATTGTAAATGAATAAGTGCAAGACCATGAATGGCCAATGAACCGAAGTCCACTTTGTATTGCAAATGCACAAGTCTTAGAAAATAAACCTTTAAGATTAAGTTGAATACTTTAAAAGGCCACATTTATTTATGTAAGAGCTAATCTTAGCTTTGTGCTGCTTAGCATAGTTAATATTGAAAGCCCCAGCAGCATTTATTGTTAAGGATAAGTGCAAGACAACTAAAGACCAATTTTCTAGTTTAAGCAAGTAAAAGATTTTGATGAGGAAATGAAATGTTCATATTGAAACCACCTTGATAATGTAAAGAATAAATGCAAGACTAGTAGTCACAAAGTACTTACGTGTAGGTCTTGGCTCCACTAGTGATGAGACCGGTTCATATTGATCATTGAAGTCGTCAGCAGTATTCATTGTTAAAGATTCATAAAAGAATGAATGAGAGACTTTAAATGACCTATGGATTTATATTTGACCGAGTCTTGTCTTCGTTTGGATAAGAATAGTTTACTTTGAAACGACAGCAGCATTCATTGAACAGAATAAGTTAAATACTTAAAGGCCAATTTATTTGTCTAATATATCAACTCTTTTTCTTACTCTACGTTGTAAACTCTGCATATTAAATTTAACTATGGCTTTCAATGTAAGAATAGGTGCAAGACTATGAAAGACTTATGAATCAGTCTTAGCTTAATGCATGATGATAACAATTCATACCGAAACATCAAGCTTCATTGATTTCCAGGGAAAAATATATAAGAGACTTTAGTAAATCCAAGCAACCTCATTTTAAGGCTGTTCCAGGAATAGGTTTTAAAGAATGTTAAGGATTGAGTGGAAATGTATCATCAGCAAAGCATCAAGTCTGATGTGTATCTTATTTTGAAATTCACGAGGGACTCATGAAGAGAATGGATTGACAGAGTTATCAATAGGTTTATTTTATATTGATTGATGGGCCCACTGAAGTATTTTTGGGGATTTTGTAATGAACAAGTTTCATTTGATTTTAAAGGTTTATTAAAAATATGTATAATTATATTTATGTGTTGAGACAAAAGTTTAACCCCTTCTCTTACATTAGAATAGCCCAAAACCATTTGCAGATAGTATATGATTTGTTGTTTCGGATTGAAGCATTTCAGAGAAATAGGGAAACAGTTTGCAAAAGCAATCTTTTATCTTGAGACAGTGTGTTGTTAAACTTTCCACAGTGTAATAAAAGGTGCTCGTTCACAGAATAGAAAACTTTGAAATAAAAATAAAATGTCATTGAAACAATATAATTTTCCTGTAATTGTTTGATTTACCATACAAAGTAGCTATTGAAAGCATTATGAACTTTTCTTCAGTGCAAGTCATATTACAGTGTGGCTGTTATGCAGTTTAGATGACATTTCTGCAATTTAAAAGTTATACCTTTTTAACATCCAAATTTCCTCACATCTGTATACAAGCACCTTTAAATAATAATAATATATATATGCAATATATTTGGATAGAAAAGAATCCAAGTTGGCAGCACCTTTTCAAAAAAAATAAATGCACTGTCTGGAAAATTGTAAACTTGCATGCAATAGAGATTTCCCCTACTTGCTGGGAATTCAAACAAAAATGCTCTCTCAAAAAAAGTAACCCTGTACCCAAATAAATCTTTATAAGTATTGCACTTAACATGTCCAGTACAAAAGCACTAAGCGGCCTTTTCAAAAACTTCGGCAATGTCTAAAGCTGTTTTTGCTAGGCCAACAGATGTCATATTTGCTATCATAGCAATCACAATCCCTTTAGGCAATGAACCACAACTCTCCTTTCCTGAACTCATAGAGTTACTCCCCTTTGAAGAGAGCTCTTCACTGTTATGAGGGAGAATAAGCAAAACACTGCTTCCACCAATTGCACCACCAGAATGAGACACCAAGAACCGTTGCTCCCGGCAACATCCATGCGTCTGTTTTTTCTCCCATACACTCCATCCCATTCCGTACTTCTCTCCGGGTATACTGCCCTTCAAGACGGTCTTATCCACAGGCGCCAAGATCATCTTCATTGTCTCTTGTTTAAGAAACCCTGGAAGAGCGTTCTCCCCTGCACATTTGCTACCATGGTTACCAGTTGCTTGGTAACTGTAGAGCATAATGTTTCCGAATTTCACGACATCAAGGACATTTGAGATCAGGCCACCACCAGCCCACTTGTAAGAGAGGTCTACATATGGAGTGTTGATAAGTCGTCCTGCTTTATTCTTCATGTAGTGTCTGTAAGATTAAGTAGCGTTTATCTAATATCCCCCATACATGACTTTGTCACATGTCTAAGTTAAAAGCAAAATTAGACGACAAAAAAAATAGCAAGAAAAATCTCTTAATTAGTGGAATTTTATTGAAACCACTGTGACAAATTGCTCATAAGGATATTGAAAGTTATATATATCCTATCTTGCTTGATGGACTACAAGAGAAGTTTAAAACAACTGAAATACAGAACCATATAGTGAGAACCCAGTTATTAGGAATCCAAAGCTACAGATGAAAATGTTACCCCCATGTGTACAGCATGCTCACTAAATATGAGGTTTAATGCTATTTTAACAAATTTTCAGTTATATAACAGTTTTCCTGAATTCACCAGTACTAGGCTATGGCTCTGGAGTGCCATGCCAAAGGACACTTGACAAAACTGGAGGTACTAAAGGGGCTCAAAGCCAAGACCCCAGAGTTCTTAACCTAATATGATTTAACAAATCAAAACATTTCAATCCCATTTTAAAAAATACTATGCAACACCGCGACCCCGTGGTAAATAATGGCGTCATTTTCGTCCATATGAACAAACAAATAAAAAATTGCGACCCCATTTAAAAAAGCACCATACTCTCACACCCCCTATGGTAAATAATGGCGTCATTTTCGTCCATATGAACAAACAAATCAAACATTTCGACCCCATTTAAAAAAGCACCATACTCTCACCCCCCTATGGTAAATAATGGCATCATTTTCGTCCATATGAACAAACAAATCAAATATTTCGACCCCATTTAAAAAAGCACCATATTCTCACCTCCCCCTATGGTAAATAATGGGGTCATTTTCGTCCAGATAGGTCGAGTCCATTCCAAGATCTTTAAGCAGGGATTGTAGGTGTTTAGAGAATGGTGTTTTAGTGATTCCCTCTACAACCGCACTGACGAGCGTCCAACCGTGGGTTGTGTACAGGAACTTGGAGCCTGTCGAAGTAAATGATCAATATCCTTTTCACTATCTATAGGTCCGGATATATACGGCACATTTTAAGAACCTTATATACCAAATCCATCATTTATAAGTGGTGCAATAAAGTTGTTTATGTAGAAGCACTAGGTACATGTTAAAATATAGAAGGTTGGTATATAGTGTACTGTGAAATTTGATATCAATTTTTATGAATTAGTGAAGTCATTCGAGCATCTATTTCATGGTCCCATATTTTCCCTTGATTTACCAGAGAGTACTAAGGCCTGGTCTGGTAGTGAAAAGGTTAATTGCAAAAACATTACAGTTTATAGCCAAGTTTATATAACACAACTATTTCATTACAAAGACAAACATAAACCAGAATAGATGTTGATTGAAAAGGACATTCTTTTTTTTTTCGATCGGGATTTTAATTGTCATCTGCTGAGTACCAGTCACTGGGATGGGCAGCAGGCTGCTAGATTTTCTAGATATTTAGAAATACTTGATAAACCATAATTTAAACTCCATTTGTCGTATTAAATTGCTTGTATAAGGCACAGAGTTCCATACCAGAAAAGGAGCCAAAAATGTCAATTTTTCTACTTATCTTTTTACAATTATCTATTTAACATTCACATCCTGTCAACATTATATTCATCATGTTACAAGTGCCCGACTATAGATAATGGCAGAAATCCCAACATTTAACTGCCAAAAAGGGCTGGTCAAGCTATGTAGAACCATTGGCATTCTGTAAGTCAGTAAGAAAACTGCCTCTCATGAATAATCCAAATGCTGTCACCAGGATTTAAACCCATACTGAGAGGGGTCATGTGATTTCAAGTTCTGTAATCTAACCACTAGACCTCAGAGACCCTTTACCAAGCACCAAATTTTTTTACTGCTCCAAATTGACAGAGTTTGCAGACAACATTTCAAAATGTGATGAAATTGAAAAGATAATCTTCTGATAGGGCAGAAGGCATTGTGGGAAAAGGAGAAATTGCTCATTAAGAGCAATTTCTTCTTTTCCAACAATGTATTCCAGAGTCGTCTGCAACAAACTGGTCAAATGTCGTTATTGTTTGGTAATGGGTTAAGGTAATTGTATAACAACGCCCAAATTACCTGGTTTATGCACCAATGGATCATCTTTGAATAAGTTGAGACTCTCTCCCACCGTTTTAAACTCGTTTTTGATGAAATATTCCACCAACTCCATCTCTGGAGTACTTCCTGTAGAATCGGTCTGGCTCCCTGTTTTGTCTAGCTTCAAATTACTGGTTGACTGATTCTGTTTGGGATTGGAACCAGACTTTGGTGGGTCATCCTTAGTACTAGCTTTTGATTGGTTGACATTTGAAGTTTGTTTATCTGCCTAAAAAAAAAAGGTTGCTTATATATTTAGCAGTTTCTCACATATAAATGGGGTTTACCCACATATGAAGCAAATAATTTGAGAATCAACTGATATCCTTGAATTCATTGTAATGAATCAATAACTCTCCTCTCATAATTTCAAATTTTATTTGCTGCAGATTGTTCATTTGAGATGACGAGTTGAACAAAGTCATGATTTGACAAAAATTTACCTTTTCCCCCAACATTTCGGCTGAAGCCTATATCAAAAAAGAATATATACTCTACTTCATGTTTCTTTAACCCATAGTATCAAATGTTTTTCTTGATAAAAGCTTCAGTTCCTTATTTTATACACATATCCAATTAATATTCCCTTAGGAATAGACTTTAAACAAAGCAAAAAAAATCACCTTCTCATTGTTATTGTTTTCCTTCATATAGTTTTTGTCGTAATGGCGTATTCCACCTAGATGGCTGACCAACTGCCTGGTTGTTATGGTAACCTGTATAAAAAAAGGAATTGCATACATCAAAATTTATGCAACAAACTGTATTCCAAATAAAGACTCAGTTGTTTCCAGAGTTTCTGATTTTGTTTCCTTTTGATATAAATGATAAATCAAGCATAACTACCAAGCCCAAGGCCCTTTGTGACTACCATTTCAATCAAAAGAAAACCTTCCTTGAACAAATAATGTATCTGTGTTACGATAAACTGGCATATCCTATCTTACGAGCTTTTCAAAAAATGTTAAGACCCCTTTGTAAACTTCTTTAGACGTATTTTCTCAAAAATATTCCAGAAGCATTATCAGGCCTTCTATTGTTAAGGAATGCTCAAGCCTGAAAATCATTACTTGAAGCCTGAATTTAAACATCTTCAATATGAACAAAGAAGACAAATTTAAAATCTCAAAGCCTGAAATCAGAACCAGGCCTTGAAATCAGCAGGCCTGATTACACCTGGTCTTCCTTGATACAAACCTTTTCTCCGTTCCAGGTTTTTTCAGGAAAACTCGGAACATAATGCTGAACTGGTTTATCAAGGTCAATGTCCCCGCTCTCTATCAGCCTAGCAACAGTTGCCATGGTGATAGGTTTACTTATACTGGCAATTCTAAAAATACTTTCAGGGGTGCATGCAACTCTGTTCTCAACATCTGCAAATCCTAAACCTGAAATATATCATTGTGATATAAATAAATATTGGATGTTTTCATGTAGTACAATATATGATCTTGCAGTACAGGTTGACTTCTTTGTATTTCATGTTACATGCTCTTTTCATCAATCTTGAAGTGACTATCTCGTAGATTGAAATCTTATCTTATTTAAAAATAAAATGTCTTCTATCGTCAGAATAATAACACAGATTGTAAAGTTACCTTAAACTTAGAATTGGTACCTTTGGATCAAAATCTTTCACAAACACCGGTAAAGACCTATGGAATAATCTTCACAAAAAATTGAGGGACATTGTGAGGCCTATCTATTTCAAATCTGCCATTAAAAAGCATTTGTCACTTGATTACAAGATTCTTTTTAGCTTAATTACTGATTTTTTTTGTAATAAATTTTAGTGTGAAAATTTTAATTCAATAAGCTAAAAGGGCTGTATTGTGTTTCATTCTTGACAGCCATGAAAGTTTAATTTTGTCGTGCAATAGTTGATGCTTATTTAATTCATTTAATATTTAAATTTATTATAAAACATGCCTTTCACAATTACAGTTCAACTTGTATTAAGCAACCATCCTTTGAAGGAGACAACCTGCCTTAAACAATCACTACAGAAAGTCCCATTATCTGATTTATAGTGTACATGTACATCAATCTGTGTTAAGCAGCCAACCTGTCTTAAACAGCCAATTTTTTCAATTCCATAGGATGGCCTCAAGATTGACTGTACAGCCTTTATTAAGAAAGACCACAATAGAAATAAGGAACATCTGAGCTTACCTTCTGACCACACTGTCTCACCATTTACAGATACAGCTACAGACAACCCTGGACTACCTGTCTCATCCTGAATTAAACATTATACATGTATTATCACTTATTGGATATAACATTATCATAAATAAAAACATTACATTATCATGAATTGAACCTTACATCATCATTTATTGAATATAACATCATCATTTATTGAACATTACATCATCATTTATTGGACATTACATTATCATAAATTGAACATTACATTACCGGTATTATTAATTAGAAATTACATTATCATTTATTAAACATTATATTATCATTTATTGAACATTACATCCTCATTTATTGAACATTACATCCTCATTTATTGAACATTACATCATCATTTATTGAACATTACATCATCATTTATTGAACATTATATTATCTTTTATTGGACATTACATTATCATAAATTGAACATTACATTACCGGTTTCATTAATTAGAAATTACCTTATCATTTATTAAACATTATATTATCATTTATTGGACATAACATCATCATTTGTTGAACATTATATTATCATTATTGGACAATGCATTATCATTTATTGAATATTACATTATCTTTTTATTGAACATTACATTGTAATTTATTGAACATAACATTATCATATATTGAACATAACAATATCATTCATTGAACATAACATTATCATAAATTGAACATAACATTATCATTTATTGAGCATTACATTATCATTTATTGGATATAACATTATCAATTATTTTACATAACATTATTAATTATTGGACATAACATCATCATTTATTGGACATAGCATTATCAATTATTAGACATAATATTATCACTTATTGGACAATACACCATCATTTATTGAGCATTACATTATCATTTATTGGAAATGTTATAGATCTCTCAGAATAACACAATCACATCTGATCATTTCAAAACAATACAGTCTTAGCCTATGGGAAATGGGATGGGTACCTATTATAAAAGGAGACATCTTCAATGTAAAAAACCAAGCAATACATTTGCTTTTATAAGTACATATCAGTTATAAGAATTAACATGATATGGAACCTTGTACAATACCTTTATCCTTTGTGCAAGATCTCTGCTTATATCTATCGCTCTTTTTATGTTGATTGTTTTTTCTTCCTCCTTTACATTGAGTTGATTTTCATCTGCTTGGTCAGCATTGGAATCATCTTTGGCTTTAAGCCCATCTTCGTAGACCTTTACCAAAATAGAATACCTAACATAATGTAAAGCAAGGCTACAGACTCACTTTACTTTATATACATTTATATACTTGTTTTTATGCAGCTTGAGCAAATGTTTTATGAAACTATTGTCTCCAAGGCAAAGAAGGAATTGCTTGAAATAAGCAAGTTTCCTTCTTTGTCAAATGACAGGACATAGAATCATATGTGGAAAAGTAGAAACTACAAAAAATGTGCATGAAGTTTTCTTTGAGACACATATGCAGCAGACCTGAAAGATTCATTGATAGTTTGATGAATTGTTTTAGAAAAAGATGTGTTTGTATTCCTCCACTTTCATTACTTTGATAGAGTTTTTTCAATCGAAGGGTGTGACTGCTTCAACAGCTTTTCTGTCTATCCCTATGACATTCAAGTTATTCTTCATAGGCGTAGGAGCTGGGGGGCCCAGGGGGCCCCCCAAATATCCAGACCGGGGGGCCAGAGTATACTTTGGCCCCCCCAATATTCACAATGGCAAATGAAGATATTTGAAAAGAAAAATAAAAGAAACGAAATTTAACAGCAGAATAAACATAAATGTGTATTTTTGTGGTTAATCTTATACCAATTCGCCTTTGTACTGAACAATAACCTTAATCTTTTTGACGTCATCATCGCAAATGGCAATTTGAACATACCGGGTTTATCCAATGAAAACTCAGCTCACAAAAATACCCAGGAAGTATTGATTGACGAAAACAGTGGTGTAAAACGTGTTCTAAGGAGTCAGACTCAATATTGTCTTCAATTGTTAGCTAAAGCTTAAACAATAACTTAATTCTAAATCAATTAGCAATTGAATCCGTGGTTGTGACAGTCTGATCGCTGCTACATTTTGTTAAGATCAATAAATTTGATTTCCACATGAGATCGAAACCTGGCATATCCCTTTTTTTTTTTATTAAAGATACACATTTTCATACACTTTCTTATAATTCTCATTATGTTATTGAATTTGTAAATGCATGAATAGTCATGAAAAAGTTTAGGAACATTTATTCCTAGACCGCCCCAATGTTGAAAACGCTCCTACGCCTATGTTCTTAGTCATCAAAGATCTTTATATCCATAAATGTTACTCGATTATATGTTAATAAATTGTCAAAGTTTACATTTGACAGCAGAAGATTTACTCGAATTTACTGTTTTGATGTTAACAAATGTCATATCTTTTGCGATCAGACATCCATTAATGATAACTTTTCAATCAGTTTTTCAAATGCTTTAGTGATCTTATATTGCAGATGGTTTATTAAAATGTTCTGCTTTAACTTTTGTTCATCACAGAACTGAGAGATATTCTCTTAACCCATTACCGAACAATAACATCATTCAATCAGTTTGTTGCAGACGACTCTGGAAAACATTGTTTGAAAAGGAGACATTTCGAGCAATTTCTCCTTTTCCCACAATGTTTTCTTTCCTATCAGAATATTGTTTTTCAATTTCATTAGATTTTGAGATGTCGTCTGCAAACTCTTTCAATTTGGGACAGTTGAAAATATGGCGTTTGGTAAACAGTTAAAAGGTTGAACAAAACTTACCTTATAAATCATCACTCCAACCAACATAACACAGCCGAGTCCAGCATACCACCTTGGCCCCCTGCTGTCCATTCTGTGACTTCCAGAGAAGCTATTTCTAAAACATTGCTTTTGTGCAACGCCAATACACCCTCCATGGTGTTTAAATGTGTCTTGTAGAGGACGTATCATAATGCGTCTTGGTAGTGTGTGCATTTGCATCGGAGTTTTGTAGTAAAGATTTCCAAATTTAGATCGACGGTTCCCGTGTTTGCTGCCATGACAGGGAGAAAGCCGTAATATTGAATTATGGGATTGCCTTGTCAGCTGCACAATCCTCATGGTTGTCTTTTACCTGGAAATAAACATGAACTTTTATTAGTTTAGTTTAAACCTATTTATTTTACATTGATTATGAAACAAGTTTTTACAATTTAGATTAATTACTCTTGATACATAACCAGTAATCACGCCAAATGTGGATTAATGAAAGGATCATTATAGAAGATTGTGTCAACCACTAAGTTAGGATATTTTCCTCATCTTTTTTCTATGTAATTGCTTGTAAAATAATATGTGAAATAGTGGACCTATGTGCATCAGAAGGCACTAATCTAAGTCTGGCAAGAAGGTCCAAAATAGCCTCCTTATTTTCAATGAAATATTATTGCGCCTCGTTTAACCCTTTCCTTCTTTTGAGATAATTTGATTGGCCAAAATTCAAAGAAACAGCAGACGAAACAGTTATTAGCATGAAAAACTATCATTTTTTGCAATTCCAGAAAGAGAACAATTGGAGCACAGTTCTATTTTAGTCCAGATAACTGGTCTCGAAGGCTATTGCTATTTTGACTGACGACTTCGTAGCAAAGCACCATAAATGTCCAAATGATGCAAAAAGCTTCGTTCACGGATCATTATTGAGACGTAGACTTTCTAAGTTCTATTTCTACAAACATTTTGTTTCTGTTTGCCAAGATACCTAATTATGAGGTCTTACTCTAAGAATTGGACAGAAACTCACGGTTTAACCCTTTCCCAAACACCAAATTTTCGACTGTCCCAAATTGAAAGAGCTTGCATACGAAATTAAAACGCAATGAAATTGGAAAATAATCTGATGGGGTAAAAAACATCGTGGGAAAAAGAGACATTACTCGTTACGAGCAATTTCTCATTTTCCCTCAGTGTTTTCCAGATGCGTATGAAACAAACTGATGAAATGTCGTTATTGTTTGGAAAAGGGTTAACAAGTTTATCAATATCATTCTCAATCATGAGATATTGAGGTCTTTGATTCATTTGAGTTTAAATGCGAATATTTGTTTAAAAGTGAGATGCTACAGTAATAATAAAGCATATCCATTACCTTCGATATTTCGAACTTGTTCTCTTTTTTCTCCTCAAAGAAAGGTTACGATCTGGTACGATCAAAGAAAGCGTCTGCAAAGTTTCAGGCCACCGTATTATTTTTTGTTGACAAAACGATTCGTGATTACTCGGCAAATTCCGTAATTTTCCGCATCTGGTATTGAGACTTCGTCAGATTACTTTTCGCACTTTCTCTCACCCAATCTGCATTTTCACATTTTAATTTGAATTTTCTCAATTAAGGTTTGGTTGATTCATTTTTATTTGGTATAATGGAATGTGTAGACCGCAGGCTAACATATGAATCATTTCAGTAAGCGATATTTGAACACGATGATGAGCAAATACTCATTTCGTCGTAACAATTCCAACGTTCATTGATTGTCGACATTGCAAAACGGTCGAGCGATGGCCCCTTTTACCGCATCATATTCAGTGGTCTACGTTTTCAGTAACAACAGCCTGTCGAACACAATCCTTTTACCGAGGGTAATTTGTCACGAGAGCATGACATCGATTACATCTTCTAAAATGGCGGGAATGATTCTAGGAATTCTGTTTCGAATTTGGGCGCATTTGAGTGAGCTTGTTACCTTCAACAGATATATTTGTTGAGAACGGTAGATTCATTTTGGGTTGATATGATAGTTTAAAGAAGATTCATAACCAGTCCCATCAACGGTTCGGCGTGTGGCTGCCTATACGCAAAGTACGCGGCTAAATCCCCATGCTTCCGACAAAAAAACAGGATTTTTTCAAATGAAAAAATCTACTTCATTAGTGTATAAACCCTTAGCGCCTAAATGTATTCTATGTGTTCATATTCTAATATGAAAACACATCTATGACCCTGAAATCGCATAGAATGCATCAGATTGCACCATTATAATCAAAATGTTCAGGGTGAGCGTGTACGTCCCCGGACCCATAGCTTAATCGATTTACAGTCGTTTCCCCGAACGACCGTTTCCCCGCAGTTGGTTTATATAGTAATCGAGGAGTCGTCTCCCCGCAATCATTTCATATAGTATTTATCATACATACTACTTAATCAGACATCATTAACGTACATCGGTCTGTATTTAGTAAGTTTCGTTGTGGCGTAGCTCCATTACGTATGGAAACTGGCCGATATGAAAATTTAAACATTGAGGATAGAAAGTGTCATTTTTGTAATAGTGTAGAAGACGAGTTTCATGTGCTTTTTAACTGTCATATGTATAATGATTATAGACTAGAACTGTTTATTAAAGCTAAACAAGAATGTCCAGAGTTTCTTGAAAAGTCTGAAATTAATAAACTGAGTATTGTATTTTCCAACCCAAATTTGATAAGGATTAGTGCCAAGACCTGTTTTAATATTCTCAAACGCCGCTCCTTTATCTTTGTAAATAATGTCTTTATTCTTTTATCAGTGCTTTCAGCACTTTTATTTATTTCAAGATTGAGCTGCTTATTAATCCGTTCTTTATCTAATCGAAGGGCCATTCAAATTATTAAAATATAGTTTTAATAATGTGCAATAGTGCAAATATGCACTCCTGACTTATTTTCAATTTAACATTTTTTTAACCTTGCATTATAAAAGTATTAGTAACTCAATATTGAATTTACGTTGTAATTATCATTTATTTGTAATGTATGTTTTATGTTAATAAGTGTCTCTTATAATTCAAAATTGAATGGCCATATGCATATATTTTAATGTTTTTAGGCTATGTATATGCTTTTATATGTATAGAAATATATATGTATATGGATGAGACATTAATAAAGATCATATATATACATAAGTGGTAACGAAAGATGTGTTACGTGTTTGTTGACACATAATTATGCTAGATGTCATATTAATAACCAGGATGCTAATTTGATTAGTCGGCAAATTAAAACATATAAAGGGATTATTTTAATTAATATCTACCTTGAACCCCCCCCCCCCTAATGAATGGTGTTAAATTCTTCATCAGACACCTTTAACGTATATGAATGGTGATTATTTATTTGTTTGATGTTTGTTGCTTGTTGAAACCTAATTATTTTAATTGTTATATCAATATTAAGCAGTTTAGTTTGATCATCGGAAGATATATACTTTATAAAATGATTGCGAGGAAACGACTCCTCGATTACTATATAAATCAACTGCGGGGAAACGGTCATTCGGGGAAACGACCGTCACCAGCTTAATCCATGGAGGGTTAGCTACGCGCATTTCGGTTCGAAGATCACACGACAATCGGATCTACTCGGGTATTTCCGTGAGCTGAGAAATACACGTTTTCATTGGATAAACCCGGTGTGTTCAGATTGATCACACGAGTGTGACGTACACACCATCGTGTTCAACCGTCTACGTCATCAGAAACGACAGACCCCGTTAGTGCAAACGCGCATCTGTCGAACATGGTGAGTAACGCTGGTGTTTTAAAAGGACTATCTCACAGATAAGGATTTCAAAATAAATAATCTTTTACCGATAAAATGACAACAAAGATTTATGAAGTAACCTAAGACTACATTATTGCCAGCTTTGCCAATAACGTTTATAGCCGTTTAGAAAAGATACATGTATAGGGCATTCATAGTGGAGATTGTGCAAAATGTTTAAACGCTTTTTCTTAAAGTCGTACATATGCTCATCTACACTTAAATTGTGAAAGTTCTATAATAATTGAAAGTTTATATAAAAGTACAATAAATTCCCTTTTACAAAAGAATTGAGACTTCAACATGTTCACATGATGCCTTTAAAAGAGTGGATACTGTAAGGTTTCTTTACATTTAGGATAAAACAAGGTCAGCAGAGAAATGTTGGGAACCAGTTAAACCAAAACAATTCTCCATTTTGAATGTTCAAAAAATACGATGGTGAAAATCTGTTTGTTTTTGGACTTAGTCCATTGAATTTACATACCACTTTTTGGGAGACGATACTTTATCGATACACAAACAGCAGTCTGACCCCAATTACTCATTAAACATCCGCCTTCACTGAGCGGAATTAATACCTTCTTGGAACTAGGAATGTAGTCCGGATTTACTCGCTTTGTTTTGCTCTATATAATCATAACTGTTGACTCATGGGAAATCGTAAAATGTCCTGATGTTCGAAAAATAGTCTATCGTTCAGCATCTGTTCACAGAAATAATAATTACAGTAATGGCTGTAAAAGGAGCAGCTGTTTTCCTCGAGATGTTGCCCAAAGAAATTTTCAAATGTATCCTCAATCATCTTTCTTTAAACGCACCTTAGTCCTTCAGTGCTATCAGCTCTTTGATTGATTTACGTGCACGGCTCAACTACTTAATGTTATTGTTAATTTGTATTCGTAGTGAGACCAGAAACAGTATTGTTTACGTCTTGAATAAGATATAGTCATTATCCTGGCAGATCATGGGACAGTATGAAAAGGTGAACTTTTTCCCAAACGTAACTGAGCGGCCATTCGACGTCGTCATACCCACCTATTTCGCGGTAGATAAACCGTCACGCACGCTTCGATTAATGGACCAAGGGAGAGAAGTCTTACAGAATATTTTGGATATTTATATAATATTTACTTCCCTTTGTTTGAAAAAATATTTTGCCGTTTTCGGAGGTAAACTTCTAATATTTCGGGAATATCCCTTCCTTCTTTTTCGTACATGTTTCATTATGTGTGGTGTGTGTGTGTGTGGGGGGGGATTTGTTGTTGGTCTGCATTGATACCAACAACAGACAATAAGAAATGAAATGAGAAATGTTTCTTTTAGATGTTTGCTGTTTATATTGAGAGCAATAAATCGTTCTCATACAGTGGTTTCCAAAGTTATAATAGTAGAAAAGAAATGTTGGTAAAATATGGTCTAAGGGTGAATCCTTTTGTGAAAGGCCCTGTAAAGAGGCCAAAATGACTATTCTTTATAGAGAGCAAAGACGGGTTTCCCTATCAGTGAGCAATCACCAAAGACCCATCTAACCCATCGTTGGCATCATAAACAATAACGATTTGAAAATAAAAACAAATATGAGCCGGCCACTGCCCAATCGGAACTATTCGGGTATTACCGTGAGTTGAGAAATACACGTTTTCATTGGATAAACCCGATGAGTTCAAATTGACCACTGACGTAATTTTGTAAATTAGAGGTTACGATAGACTGCGATTGCATTGATTGCCAAAACGTCAAAGATGTTGAAGATGTTGCGTCATACTCTTCACAAATAATTTAATTGCCTTTAATTTCGAAAGTAATGTATGATAACGAAGGCTCAATTGTATGTATCCTATAGTTTAGTACTTATTCAAACTAATTGAAAACCCCACGTTTGTGGCAAGTCCGCATTATTTCCTTTTACTTTCAAACTGCTGCACTTGCGTTGTTGTATCTTACACCAACCCTAATCCGCTTCAAACAAGGACTCGTTTATGTCGTGTCGAACCATTCTTTTTTATTTCCGATTGCAAATAATCTTCCTCGAAAACAGGAAATGACGTCATGATGTGTGAAGTGGGTTTCCGGTTTAAACCAAAGAACATCACCATTGGTTAGTTACATCTGATGTAAACCAGGTTCTTTTCTCTCTTGATTTGGCGTTTGTTTGTCTTAATCCCTGATAAAAAAATACCTCATTTTGATGAATCTGCCGCTGATATCTTTCTAAACCATTGTAACAAAAGAATGAATTGCTCATTGGGATATTTCAAATGGTGTAAGTGAGGTTGGCGAATAAGAATTTCTTAGTTTATTAAACAAACCGGCCATAAACATAGAAATGCTAACGGATGCGAAGGTGCACCTCACATTATTTATTCGAAAAGACGGGAATTTAGCAACATAGAAATTAGTAAATTGAAAAGAATGGTCTACGTTGTAGTGACAATGATTTTCTAAACCTTTTTCATTAACAGAGCACAAATCTCTGTGTTAGTCCCTTTAGACTTTGGCTCTGAATGCTGTGAATAGCCTGCTCGTGTTTTGTTCGCAAGCAGCTCAAATAGCTATGGTCGAATAGATCGAATTCATATATAAACTGATTTCCATATTATGTGAATAACGTAGGTGAAACCGAATAACATCAGTAATGTTACGAAACACGATTTACATACGCCCATTTTAACCCCGCACTACGTAAGTCCTTACTTAGTAGACATATCTAGTACAACAAATTCGCGAGGACAAAAGGAAAAATCCTCATTAATTCATTTTCAAGTTTTTCATTTTCACCGTTTTCCTTTTCAAAATGTTTTATCAACTTAATATCATATTTTTTTGTTGGCCCAAGATTCTTTCATATTGTACAGGCCATGAAGTAGCGTGTGGTGAAAAAGGGTTTATGTATATGCGATGTACATATTTTGAATGGGTATTAAATATATATATTTGAGTATCAGTTTCAAAATAATAAAATCCATCTCCCCCGTTCCGCACATACATTCAAGTTTTGGGAGAAGTCCAAACCGAAAGCGTTTGGAAAATAGTCAGAAAGCACTTCGTGAGAAAGGGAGAAATTTCTCTTCACGTGCAATTTCTCATTTTATCACAATTATAATAATATATATTTGATAATAACTATTTAACGTTGTTTTAGATATTTTAACATTCTTCCTTTTGTTCCATAATGCTTAAAAATACACAAAATACTAACTAAAATAGTCGTTCACTGCTTTTGTTTATATAAATGTTATGAAGGATATTCACGGTATAATGGTTTAAATATATCTTTACGTTAGGCCGTGTCCCGGATAAAGCAGGTGCCAAATTCAAAGAGTTTGCAGACGAGATTCTAAAAATTGTGATGAAAATGAAAAATGATCTTCAGATAGGGCAGAAAACATTGTGGGAAGAGGAGACATTTCTCTTAACGAGCATTTTCCCTTTTTCCCCACAATGTTTTCTAGAGTCGTCTGCAACAAAGTGGTTAAATGGCGTTACTGTTTGGTAATGGGTTAAAATAAACATGCCTTAATTGTCACGGATCAGTCAATCTATTCTGTGATGGCGGAGACATCTTGGCAGTAAACGCCTCTGCTGGATAAACTTTAGCAAAGTTTTAGTAAGGTTTCATGTCACGAAAATCCAGTTAAAGGGAAATTTAATGTTTCGGATCAGCATTGTTTCGTCTGTCATGTTGAATCTGGGTCCGACATTTTTGTGGTTTCCTCTAGAGCCATTTTCTTCTTCAACGTAGTATGTTAGATATGGTTGTACTTTCACGCTTGAAAACAGCAAAGGAATTTTGACAAAGATGCGATTATGTTGATATACTTAAAGCGACTTTCCCACAGATTGAATGCTTCAAAGATTTGGAGAGCAGACGACACAACACATATATCAAGAATTACCCAGCATTCTCAGCGTTAAACAATTCTCGTCACTGAATGTATAACCATTTTCGATAGATTCATTTCTAAATTGCTGTAATACTATAACATGATGTGGCCAATACGTTATTGTATGTTAACTGCTGCATTTTATGTAAAGAAACAATGAAAAATATTTGATTATTATGGGTCATATACCTCAACCCATTACCAATAAATAACGACATTTAACCACTTTGTTGTAAACAAATCTAGAAAACAATGAGGGAAAAGGAAAAAAATGCTCGTTTTCTGCCCTATAAGTGGGTTATTTTCCAATTTCATCACATTTTGAAATGTCGTCTGCAAACTCTTTTAATTTGGGAAAGTTGAAAATTTCGAGTTTGGTAAAGGGTTAAATCACGACGGTTACAAGATCCCATATAGGAGAATATATTAACTCGATATAATTTGATTTTGATTGGTCAATTCGACCAGGTTGTGTTTAACGCTGTTTTCAACAACTATTACTTTAGATAATGGCGATCCAAGTTGTTTTTTCTCATAATGTGCACTGTTCGACATTCCCTCGCCTTTGCTGACAAATACTCACGTAATTACGTGTGTTCTTATAAAAGAAACGAATAAATCGTGAAGCAATAAATAATGGTTAATTCTATTTCGGACAAACTTTTATCTTTTTTTGTTGTTATTGTTGTGGCGGACTTTTCACAAATTTCGCCTTTATCTGTTTCATTACGATGTAAAATGGACATGAGGTTAGACACGTGTTAATCGTGTGTCAATAAATAATGGTTAGTTCTATTCCCGACCTTATGTGTTTTTCTTGTTTTCATGTCGGTTTTGCATAAACATTCTTTCGTGTATTGGACGATGCCTACAATTGCTCATGAGGACTGAGACAATCTGGGTAGAATCTTTCTCATCTTGTAAGTCCTTCGAGAAGCCACCCTACACGGAAGGTGAGGTCAAGTGGTGGACAGCGGTCCAGGTGTAGAGGGTCGGCCTCCGGACACGTGGGTCTAGAGTTGGGCTCGAATCCCGCAAGAAGCGGGTTCCGACTTGCGACTTTTCATTTATGCACATTCGGCGCGAGTACTGGTCATGAATCATGGAAGCAGAATCATAAATGACCAACCGAGACCTCTGTTTTCGTGGGAGTGTCCTTTGGCAAGTCACCTCAGAGCCCCAGCCTTGTACTGGAGCATCCAGGAAAGCCGTTACAAAACTGAAAAATACACGTATGACACTGACGAAGAAGACCCATATGGAACCTGTGTTAGCAACATACTATAACTATAACTGTAATCTAATTTGTATGACATGACTTGTTTCACAACCGATGTAAATTAAAATAGTAAACTCCAAACATGGAAGAATTCGAAGAAAACTTACTTTGTCATAGTTTGAAGGTTTGTTTGATAGACAAATCATAGCTTTCAAGTAAACGGCACAAATCTCCTGTCCCAGAATGTTATTAACAACCGTGTCGTTTGACAGTGATGTAAAGCCAAAAAATGTAAATCACGATTCTACTGTATTGCTTCAAGTTCAACGATTTAAAAGATTTTGATAAAACGTGATGTTCACTGAAACGACGTGAAAGGGACGTAACGTCAAAAAATACAATTCACAATCTTACTATAAATAGTGTTTCCAGTAATAAACGATTTTAAAAGAATTTGATGAAATGTGTTTTTTGCACTAGAACGACTTGACATTGATGTAACGTCAAAAACTAAAGATTTACGATTCTACAGCGTTGTTTCCAGTAAAACGGTTTAAAAAATCGTTAAAACATGATATGCACCGCAACTACGTCTGTCGTTTTCATATCAAGGTCAGTGTTTTAAATATACAATCATGATACGTTACCACGTTTTAGCAGAGTTTTCTTTTTAATTAGTTGATGGTCAGTTTGGGGTCAGTTTGTAATGAATCCACGTTTCACGACGGGCACTGTAAGCGCATTTCTCCTTTTTTCGATTCTTGGAAATACTTTCTAAAGTCATCTGCAGATGACCGAAAACCCAATGTGTTGATTGGTAAAGGGTTAGATAAAAAAGGATGGACTAGTAATGGTAATAAATGATACAATAAAAAGATGGTAAACACCCTTTGCTTAAATGTACGAGGTATCACCATAGTTCATTAAACATCGTCGAACAAATATGTACTATCTTTAACCCATTACCAAACAATAACGATATTTGACCAGTTTGTTGCAGACAACGCTGGAAAACATTGTGGGAAAAGGAGAAATTGCTCCTAACGAGCAATTTCCCCTTTTCATACAATTTCAGGAGATTATGTTTCAATTTCATCACATTTTGAAATGTCGTTTGCGAACTCTTTCAATTTGGGACAGCCGGAAATTTGACGTTTGGTAAAGGGTTAAGGTTAACAGATGTAAAGGTCAACCCCAGAAGTAGGGTCATCAATGTTGACATTCGTTTATGATGGGGTCATCCATGTACCTTATTATAACACTGACCACATCCAACGCCTTTTAGCTGGCACATGACCAATCGAAAACAGTGTGACAAGAGGAGAATTTGCTCATGATAATGAGCAAATTCTCTTTTTGCCACAATGATTTTTAATAATGGTTTAGAATCATTAACCAATTAAAAAGTTATTTGTGAATTAATTATGTGAGTTTGACGGTCGATCTAAATATCCCTTGATGAAATTTACTACTGAGAGAGAATGAGGTTAAACTAATTGTAAATCATGCATGTCAGCAAAATCGGCACATAAGGGCCCATTTCAGCTGCCGGCATCTTTCAAAACTGACCATAATGTGCTTGGCGTGGGTTGCTGGATTGAAATTCTAACGTCATTTTCAACAATATTTCGTTAAGAGTAACCTAGGCATATCTTATCCAAAGACAACATGAAATCCCCGGGTTTATCCAATAGGAATACAGCATATTTCGTAAGCACCGGAAATTGCCGAGTAGTTACGATTGAGTCCAAGGAGTGTCCGGACATCGCCTATTATAAAGGTCAAAGTACGCAATCTCGTTTTACTTCCTTATTCTCAACCTTCCCTGCTCAATAACGGAAAATGCGACTCGCGTCTATTAAAGGCTCATGAAAGCACACTTATGCTGTATCAAACTATGTTATTATTTGGTTAGGTCAGATTCAAATATATATCACACAACAAACATCATCACAACTGAGACATAAGAGCCAACGAGAAACAACCCAGATTAGCCAGTTTAATAATCAAGGTTGCCTGATTCGTCACCTCTGACCTGGTCACGTGATTTTTTTAACCGACCAATTAGAAAACGTTATTTTGAATATGTAAACATACAGGTTGTTAATAAACACAATTGAATTGGTGACAACTACGTATCAAGCAAAAAGTAACTTTTGAAAAGGGTATCAATGCCTTCATGAATTTATTTTCAAGACTTTTATGAACATAATGAAATAACTCAATAATTTTTTCAGTAATTTATTTGTACTCATGTCCTTTCATGTGCCTTTAAAATATCGTATAGTGTTGTTTTGATAGGATGTCGTATATAAAATGGTGACCATTGTTATGCAAATAACAACTTTAATGAGGTTGCTGCAGATATTATAATGGTCAAAGTACGCAACTTTGTATTACTTCCTTACACTCAACCTTCCCTCTACACGAACGAAAGTTAAGCCACCTATCATATACAGTGTTGTCATGTTACAGTCAGATGCTGATAGAAATGGTGGTCATTGTAATGTAAGATTTGGATGTCATTGATAAAACTAGTTATCATTTAATGATCATTTAATCATTTAATGTTGAGTCATTATTTCTTTGATAAACATGGTCATCAATTAATGTTAAATCAATATGTCCTATGTCCGTGATAATAAAAGTAATCATTTAATGTTAAGTCAAGATGTCCTTTATAAAATGGTAATTGTTTAATGACAAATAAAGGTATCTTTGTATTGATAGAAATGTATTGTAATACATTGTTGTACTGGTGACAGTTTTAATATAATGATGTTTCTGCTGGTGGTAATGTTGCTTTTGCCGAGAATGATAGGCGTTTTAATAAGACGAAGGGAAGTATTTGTTACTGATGAATAAAAAAAACTAAAAACTCTACGTCTCAATCCATTTGTAAAAATATTTTACAATAAAATATGTTTAAACTAATAATATTGATGATATGACAGATAAAACCCCGGTCTCAAGCTGATGAAGGGTGAACTAGGCGGTCACGCGGGATTTTTCTGATTGTCAAGTCACAATGTTCCATGACCTGTCAACTGCAGATGCGTTGCCATGGCAGTTGGTTGCTATGGTGAGTCCATTCCCCGTGATGGTATTTTTAAACTTGAAATCCAAATTGAAAGCATCAACAGACGACAAATATTGAATGGACGATATAACATTTATTTGTATCATTTGGTTGGAAACCATTGTGACAAAAGGAGAAATTGTTTGAGATCGTTACACTGCTATGAGTAGACACGACCATTTAACTAGGATCCTTTATGATACAGTAGAATCTCTTTACCTCGAAGTTCAGGGGACCTCAAAAATATATGAAAAGGAGAGAGTTCGACGTATAGATATCAGGAATATAAAAACATAGAAATGAAGAACAAATAACTCAGGACCCGTATTTAGTTCGACGTATAGATGGGGTTTGACAACCGAGCAAATGAACCTTTCAAAGACACAAACACATCCGATCAGTGAAAAACACTGTCGTTCACTAAGCGGTTGTGTTGTCTATATATATACCAACATGTTCTCTCGAACAATGAATTAGGTTCCTAATTTGCATAAACGTTCAACGAACGTTACATAACTCCCACTTCTGAGAACACTCGTCCCGAGTCTCGGCCCTTGGAAGACACGTGGGGAAGGCAACTCCGATAGAAGGAGAAGTCGTAATCCCACCGCTGCAACCAATGTAACGAACCGGGCAATTGAACCTCTCAAAGGCACAAACGCATCCGATCAGTGAAAAACACTTACGTTCACTAAGCGGTTGTGTTGTCTATTTATATACCAATATGTTCTCTCAAACAATGCATTAGGTTCGATTTATGGATACTCCACTGACAATTAATTAAAAAAATAATCATAAACAATTCTTTTGTTACACTGTTTGGAAAACGCCCTACATGCATTATGCGAGAGTCTGGTGTTTTTTTGCCTTTATTTACAGAACAAAGGGTCACCAAGTAGGAAGATAATTCGTATGAATCCGTATTCAATGAATCATTTATTAGACTCACTTCCCTATGTTATGCATATATAACTTTCGTTTCTTTCCTACATACGTATGAGTAAATACATAAAGGACTTTGTTTCCTGGACAACATACGTATACTTCACAAGGGACAAAGTCCATTTGCATGACACTAGATAGATAAATATGTTTGTGAAAAATGAAAAAGATATATTTTTTATGAGCATGTTTCCTCTCTAATAGACATGTGGAATCCCTTTGTAGCTTAGCAAAGGGTGAAATGAATATATTGGATTCTTATTATACCTTGTTACTTCAAAATTCCCCCTTTTAATGCGCACTATGTAAATTTTCTCAGAAACAATTGCGGCAAAAAGATAAATTACTCCATGTGAGCAATATATCTTTTTATCACACTGGTTTCTGAAGTCCTCTTCATCGTGTGCATGAAAAAAGGAAATCATTGGGAAAGGAGTAGTTTATTCTTTTGTCACAATGCTTTCTACGTAATATCAAAGGAAATGTATTCTATTCAGCTATATTTGTCGCCTGCTGTTTCTTTGAATTTGGCTCAGTCAGAAATGTCACAATTAGAAAGCGGGTTATGATGACGTATCCAATCACAGGACTGTTTGGTAATGTGTTAAAATAAACTTCACGCTGCGCATGTGTGAATGTGTTGCTGATTCATCTCCAATGACCCTTTGAATGCTGGCTAATTTTCTAATTATAGATTTGTGTGTCGTTTGCTTTCCAAAACCTAAAATATCTGCTTAATTTTGTTTTGGAAAGATACTCAGAGTAGGAAACAGAGCAACAAAGTCATGCAACTATTCGGACATATATGCAGTCTTCCCTTTACCTGTGAATCTATTGGACATAAGATTGGTATTCATGACAAATATTTTAACCATTTTAGCTTTAAAGGTTCTTATCGTTTGCTAACTCCTTGATTACGCATCATGTATTTTTTAATCGAAACCGTTCGACGTGCAATTTATTAATAAACTAAATAGCTCCCATGCTAGACAAAATCGGAATGCACCTTGGTGAACAATCTCCCCTTTTTACACATTCTTTCTCTCTCTTTACTTATCTCCAGTATCAAATGGCAATCACCGTTTTCAGCTGATAATTTTCTTGTGCTGGCACACTTTGGACCTATCCCAAACATTGATTTTATAGGATAACAGATTAAACCCCATGGATGCATCAATTACTCAAGCACCCTTCCTTAGCAACGCTTCCCAGTCGTTAGAGCGTCTGTCGATACCAGAGAAGTGCGAACGATGAAAGACAATACAATACAAATACCAAACAAATACAATACAATTCAATACGACACAAATCCAAAATAATTTTAATACATTAGCATAAAAAGACAATACAATACATTACAATATAATTACAAAGCAATGCCATACAATAAGTTTATTTGCAATACAATACAATAAATTTGCATATTACAAAATTTAAAAACAATATTTCAGACAGTTTCTATGTTATGATAGGACAATAAAACGTGATAAGTAACATAAACATTATATTTTGTGCGTAGGTGTCCGTCCATTTTACATGGTGTTCAGTTTGTGAGTGTTGCTCTGGAGTGGCACAATGCGCCTCTGATTGCCCGATAAGAGTTAAAAGCAAACAAGCACTCACAAAAACTGCAAAACTGGATAATATGAGTTATAGATTATGAAAGAATATGTTGAAACATAGTGAAAAAACACAGGATCATGACAATATAACGCCTGCACTATGTATTATCTAGTTTTCAAAGTGCTATTTTCATAAGTTTGGTGACCACCAATTTAACTTCATTGTTTACACTCGAGTAGCATCTAAAATAAAAAGAAGCGCTCGGATTTATGAGTAACGATCACATGGTTAGAAAAATCACATGAAACACATAAAAAGACTGTCATTTATCCAATATTTACAACATGATCATTCATTTATCATTGGTTCCCAACATTTCTCAGTTGACCTAGTTTTATCGCTAATTGTAAACAAACCCTCTCGTATTCACTTTTTAAAAAGCATCACGTGAACGTGTTACAGTCTCAATTCTTCTGTAAAAGCGAATTCAATTATTTAAGAACTTTCAAAATTTAAGTGGAAATGAGCGCAAGTATGGCTTTAATGTTAATGTTAGGGTAGAATACCAATAGCCAATTATAATTGAAACGCATTATGTCGTCGGTGTATCTCGGTCGTTCTCGCTTTACCTCGGTTGGG
This sequence comes from Cerastoderma edule, assembly GCA_947846245.1. NCBI lineage: Eukaryota > Metazoa > Mollusca > Bivalvia > Cardiida > Cardiidae > Cerastoderma > Cerastoderma edule. The sequence goes on from OX401414.1 coordinate 7,740,909, forward strand.
ATCCGGAACTACTCGTTTTAATGCGAATAGTTCCGTCTAGGACCGAGGTTTACCGAGAATGACCGAAGCAATCCGACGAAAGAATGAATTTTCAAAGGTGGATTATTGGCATTCTACCTTAAAAATAATCTATGAAGCGGTGTCCTTGTACCAATAAATATAATGTAATGAGAGGCGATCTCTCGACTGACTATAATCTATGAAGCGGTGTCCTTGTACCAATAAATATAATGTAATGAGAGGCGATCTCTCGACTGACTATAATCTATGAAGCGTTGTCCTTGTACCAATAAATATAATGTAATGAGAGGCGATCTCTCGACTGACTATAATCTATGAAGCGGTGTCCTTGTACCAATAAATATAATGTAATGAGAGGCGATCTCTCGACTGACTTCCGGAATGCCTTTTATACTACCAATTCGATCCACGCCTTAGGGCCAGTCAAACTTGCGGTATGCCTCCTTTTATAATGAAGTTCTTCGCAATATAATAAGACTGCTGTCATCGTGATTGAGAACGGTCGACCAGCCAATCAATCAAAACTTAAGGTGTTGTTGGTGTTATCGGTGTTGTTGTTGTCGTTGTTGTTATCGGTCTTTTTGTTGTTGTAGATGAGGAATAGACAATGCCTCGTTCTGTCTCATGTTTCGTGTTTTCTTGATATTGACAGAATTATCGAGTGAAGAAAACGAAAAGCATATCAGTTGCAATTCATTATTCTATCATGTAATGTTTTCCATAGCTTTTAACAACAACGTGAGGTGGATCTTTAGAATAGATCTACAATGGTGAAAGGGGGTTAAGTGGCATAGACTCAGTCAAACTAAGACAGACGAAGGTTTATAAATAATGTATTAGATCTTCTGGTCTAGGATCAGGACACATCTCAAATCATTCCTCAACCTCTGATATTGAGGATCCTCAAACATTCCCTCAAATTCCGTCGTTTTACGAAATAATCTCCTCAAGTAAAATCTGAGAGTTCGGTTTCCTCAGGAAATGCGATAGGTCACTGTTCGGTACCCTTCTTTGTTTGAAACAAAAATGGTCATTTCGGCCTATCCCTAGTGCTATCCACTAAAAGATTCAACCTAAACCCTTAGAATGCAGGGTAATTTTTGTGTCGTCTGCTTTCCAAAGTCTTGAATATGTGCTTTATTTTGATGCGGAAAGATGCACAAACTAGCAAACGGGTTAGATCATAGGTCAATCGCCAATTTACTTGGACCTAACCTGTTTGTATAAGCATAAAGTCGGTTCCAGCACTATAAGGGTTAATCCCTATTTCTCCATCAAAGAACCTTATGTGCTCAGTCATTGAACACTAAAGAAATCAGGACATGATCGTATCAATTTATGTCTACCGTCCTATTCCTTTACCACCATACATTTTCACTTACGAAATGCAGAGGTCAGCACAGTTAGCCACCATATCTCGATCATCCTTCAGAACAAATAGTTCGGAATAATGAAAATAATAACAAATGTTTTAACTCATGACTAATACCTCCAAGATATCATAATAAGTCGTTATAAGATATCCTCACTATCTTATGAGCAAATGCTTAGCATGCAGCTTTGCATTTCAAATATCAAGAATTACTTTTTTGTTGAACAACTACTTTCGGAAGCAGTTAAACATTGGTGTCATACATTCTTCAAACGTCTCGGGGAGAGCCTTTTCCGCAAGCCGGTCTGTCTACTAGATATAGATCGTTGTAACCATAACATGCGGAAGGGAAAGACGTGCGAATTTCGTAGTAACTTTCCACTACTACCATTTAATGATTTTTTCCCGGCCTGCTTTGCATGCTAATGAAATGAATGGAACTCGTCTGGCCAGAAATCGATCCATTCTAACTCAATTCCGCGAGGGGAGAAAACTGAGAAACCGAGCCCCCCCCCCCCCCCCCCCCCCCCCCCCCCCCCATGTCTGTCTTCATTACCCCAATGTCTTCTGCACTCATGACTTCCCCCATTCCCTCATCTACAATGGTGCATATTATCTATAATGAACATGGAATCATGTGTGCAAATACGTTGCAATAAAGGGCATTTTTTTTAGAAACATATAAAATAAAGTCACATTGGATGACAAACTTTCTAAGACGCACTGTTTTAAGCGGATCTATCCAAATATCCCGTATTTCATACCAATACTGCAACCATTCTCTACATAACTTACAGTCCTTTGGATGAGACTTTAAACCGAGGTCTAGTCCTATGAGTAGCCTGAATACAAAATTGATGTCAAACCACCGATAACATTTTTATATTTTTATATGATCATAGATGTGAAATATTTAAGTGGTTAAAGCCAAAAAAACATTGTCGCCGAGCTGGGGTTTTGAACTCAAGACCACATGGCTAACTGGGCGTGGTGCTCAGTGAACGCTTTAATCGTAAGGCACCTCACGTCCGTGTCAGTTAAACGCTTGAAGAAGCGTACCCCAAGTCACGTCCTTGGCCGTGAGTTCCCGTTCGCCGCGGGAATTGATTCGTGCAAGCTTGCAGAACGCAGTAGCGGAACAATGAAAGTGCAGACGGCGGTATGGGGCGAGGAATCGCTTGTTCGATTTTTACGGGGAAAGACGGGGAAGATAGGGACACACAGGATATTGGCTATGTAGCCATATAATCGAGACAGCTATTTCATGAGAGGTGCTCTTGGCCTTTTGCTTTCCATCATTCCCCTGCAGACGACAATTCACAGCTATTGTATTTGTATCTGATGCTCTTTTTCAAAGCTATAGACAATAAAGGACTTTTTTAATTTATACAACAGGGGCCCATAAAAAGCACATTCACAATCCAATTTTAAATGTCTTTAAAATCATGCAGTTTTTTGCAAAAAATTCGAAATCACACCACCGTTTTGCTTTCCAAATTCAGCAATTCCATCGCTATTTCCCAGAATTAGCAGACCTATGTCTTTTTCAACTCAAGGGAAAAAAGACCCTGCAATGAGAAAGTTGATGTTTATAACTGTTTAGATATTGCATTTAGCGTATTCCTTTGAAAACGAAAGTACAACGAACTTAGTCCTGCATGAAGCAATATGGCGGCTTCCATAATATGTCAGAGGTGTTTTATTGGATAAGCCCGCTGAGCAATCTGAACTCATCGGGTTTATCCAATGAAAACACCTCTTAAAAGTAATATGGAAGCCGTCATATTGTTTCTTGCAGACTTCTTTCATTGGACTTTCGTTTTCAAATAAAGATCATGGATGGGAAATCTAATTTGTCATTTAATTTGTTATGGAAACCATTATGTATATAGATCTACATCACAACGTATAATTTCACTAATGTGTAACCCTTCAATTGTATATGTACGAGGTGTACGGCTCACGGAAAACGCCGAGTAGTCGGATTGCTTCCCAGCTCACGGAAAAACACGAGTAGTTACGATTGCTCCTCGGCTCACGGAAAGACCCGAGTAGTTACGACTGCCCGTTGAGTTCAGAATGGGATAAAGGGTGAACGGTCTGTCGCCATTGACGTCCAAGCCTCAAACACACCCGTGACCTGTTGCCGAGATGGGATTTGCGTTGTGAACTTCTGACCCATGTGATCGACACCTGTATATAGTATATACTATTATACTATTCCCCCATACGTATCCCACATGTGTGGTAGCGTTTGAAGTTGGAAGCATTTCAAAACATTGTGATAAAAATAAGAATTTGCTCATCATGAGCAAATTCTCATTTTGTCACAACGTTTTGGGATTCCGATATTTCTGTAAAGTAGAAATGTAGATCTGAAATGTAGAGTTACAAGTATTGCAGTTCTTTTTTTATTTAGGGGGGTGGGTGTATTTGTTGCCTTGATCAATTTGACATTATTTTCATAAAGGTCAAATTTCTCGACACAAACCGAGAGCGCTGCGACCAATTAGTGTTACCTTTATCTGTACTTTTGGGACCGGGCCATAATAAAGCTACACAAATCAGTTACTTTCGCTTTTGAAACGAGCGGAGAATAATTTCCTGACTTTTGTCATTTGTATAGCACGTTTCTATATCTCATAGAACATGTTATTCAAAATGTCGTGCGCAGACGAGTCTGGAAAATATTGTGGGAAAAGGAGAACTTTATATTAACGAGCAATTTCTCCTTATTCCACAATGTTTTCTACCTTTTTAGAAGGGTATTTCTCAATTTCATCCCATTTAGAAATGTCGGCTGCAAACTCATTCAAATTGGGACAGTTTAAAATTTGGCATTTGGTTAAGGGTTAAACACAACCATATCACTACAAAGATCTTCAGAGGATGTTATGTTATAGGGCAGAAAACATTATAGGAAAGGAAAACTTGCTCGTTCCGAGCAGGTTCTCCTTTGCCCACAATGTTTTCGAGACGTCTGCATCAATGGTTAAAACTCGTTATTGTTTGGTAATGGGTAACCATAGAAATTCACAATATCGTAATCATTTCAAGCTTTTTGTTGTGATATATGTGTGTAAGAGCGCTAGATATGAACCATTTGCCCCTTGTAATTTTCTTCGATTATGCTCGGATGATCCAAACCGTAAACTATATTGAAATATCTCTGTCTGGATCACTCGGACTAGTTATTAGCGTATTATTGGGCGAGAACTGCGTAAATGTTTCGACGTATTGATCGACCAAAGATACGGATCAGTCCAAATCCAATCCGGATTCATTGTGTTCGACAGACACGCTTTGCACTAATGATACTGAAGAGGTAGACCCTTGAACAGTCCAAATCCAATCCGGATCAGTCAGGATCCAGCTCACCCCACACTCTGCAATACCTTATGTTGGCAAATCTACCGCTTAAATGTTATTTAAATTCAACTTTTACAAAAGGATAAATTGCTCCATTTGGGCATTTTACTCTATTGTTACAGTGGTTTCCTTCAAAATCACAAGCGAAACGCCTAGGTTTTCTTTCTTTAATATTGTCGTCTGCAACTGCTTTCATTATGGACTAATCTCAAAATCAAAGATGGGGGAATGGGATAATCGATAACGTACACAGAAGAGTATCGATCGGTTTACCGGAAACGTTCGGGAATCTTCGTGTAGGAAGTACACGGTTTGACAACACCACTCGGAACACTTCGTAGGCTTCCGGTTTATATAATTCGTCTGCTTCGTTAGATACAATAAGAAAGTAGGCGATACATTTCTGACGTTGAACACGTTTTGACAGGTTGAAGTAACAGTGACTAGGCTAGGGCGAGGATTTTATATCGACCGAGGCAATCCTCTTTTAACCGCGCATTCTTAGTTAGTGACTCATCACATCGAAACTCTCCATTACCACATTATCTGAAAAATATGGCCGCATATCTAAATAATGTACCCCTTTATCCCGTGCTGCGAAAATATTTCTCTGCAACATCAGCGTTCACCGTGACTTTCTATCTCGATTTCACCTCCTTAACGCAGCATCCTTTTATCTAATTAGTACTGATAATAAGGCCAGGGTTCGGTAATCTTACATATATATGTATGTATTCATAAAGGGCAACGTACTAACGATTTCATTTCAAAGTTTACTGATTTACTCATCTTTCTTTGGATATGGAATGTGTTTCAGCATGTTCTTGGAAGCATAATTTTCTGCATGACTTGTAGAGAAAACCGCTTAACACAACAAACTTCGATACATTTTTTTCCTTTTAATTTGATCCAGTTAAACGTTTTGTCAATCACATGGGTTACAAGAACAAAATTTACCACAGTTAATATTGATACATAAATTATATAAAAAAAACCTAGCTTTCCTGTTCATTACTAATTGATTTGAAACTTTCGAACAAAAAGAAAAGCCAGCACGTTTTGACCTGTGTAACAATGAATTTACCACCCATGATTCAAGCTAGCCAATGAAAATGAATTTACCATTCATGATTCCGGGGTTATCCTACGTATTGGGTACTCCTTCAACTGAAAGGAAGGAACCCAGCAAAAAAACGGTATCAACAACATGAGATGTTTGATGTTAAACAATATCAAAGGATTTGGCACAACATCACATTTCCCGATCTTGATTTACATTCACTGCATTGCCACCAGATATTTTGCATGGATAAGTCTTAACAGAAAGCCTTAAATGGGGGTATACAATGTATCTTTCTAGTACTAACAATGAACGTATTAAAGCTTGATAATTTGTTTTTCTGTCTGTACACTGAGACAGGAAATTATAGCTTACTGGAGAGTTCTTAACAAGATGTATACAGTATTCTTCATACTGATTAGAATTGTACACACAACACACTTCTGATGACAAATATTTGAATAACATAAGAGGCTATAACAGTTTTCATCACTTTCCCCACCCACTTCCTTATCTTGGGAGATTGAAGATTTTATGTCAATATAATCTTATACAATACCAACAGCATAGGTGTCAGTCGTGAAGACATTCGATTATTGAAGGTATCGTCTTGACATCACCCCATACACTTTTAAAAATGTCTCCCAACCCCACACGTATATATGAATGACTTGGCAATATTTCTTTTGGGGGTACAGTACCCGAATATTTATGCAACCTCAGTATAATGCCCAGAATGATTGAACTAACCGTTTACACAAGTCTACAGAAAACAACATTTGAGAATTATGAGAAAAGGAGAAATTGCTTAGGAAATTAACTTCACATTTACCCGTCATTTATTAGGAATTAGTAGTGTTCACTTAAATTCCACCAAGATTCATGAAATGTCGTCTGCAGACTCGTCATTCCATTCCGAGGTTTGTGACGTCATTAGTCATTGTCCTGTAACCAAAATGTCGTTATTAATGAAGGAGATTACAACCGTTTTCGTCGCACAACAACGAGATGTGACCATGTCATGTGTGGGGCAAGGAGTGGAAACAATTCCAATTTCTAATTAATTAATTAAGTCTACTGATTATCATCGGCATTGTCCTGTGCCTCCTGATTGGCATCGTTCGTCCAGAGGGTGAGGTTGTCCCGGAGCAGTTGCATGATCAGTGTGCTGTCTTTGTACGACTCCTCCGTAACGTTGTCCAGTTCAGAGATGGCGGCATCGAACGCCATTTTGGCCAGCTCACACGCCTTATCGCTGTTGTTCTTGATCTCGTAGTGGAACACGGAGAAGTTAAGCGCAAGGCCGAGCCGGATCGGATGCGTGCTCGCAAGGTGTGCCTCTGCCAACTCAAACGCTTTCTTGTACGCCTCGAACGAATTGTCAACGTCTTCGTCGCGTTCGCTGGACGTGCGCACCTCTGCGAGGTAGCGGTAGTAGTCACCCTTCATTTTGTAGTAGAACACGCTGCTCTCGTTGTCGTCTCCGGCAGACGGGATCAGCTTCTCGTCGAGAATGGCGATCACGTTACGGCAGATGTCCACCAGCTCCTTCTCGATCTTTTGGCGGTACTCTGCCATTTTCTTCGGCGCGGATTCCTTCGACTCGACCGTCTTGGCCTCGATTGAGGACACCACCCGCCATGATGAACGTCTGGTGCCCACCACGTTCTTGTAAGCCACGGAGAGAAGGTTCCTCTCCTCCGCCGAGAGACGACTGTCCGTTTCGGTCACTAGTTCCTTCATAAAGTCCGCCATTTCGTCGTAGCGCTCTGCCTGTTCGGCTAATTTCGCCATCGTTACCAAGTCCTCCTTCCGTTCGTTCTTCTGCGACATGTTTAATTCCGATATGCTTTCTAATGTCACCACACGAAAATGAAATAACCAACTATCAATTCACTTCAACAACTCGAACTTGCCAATCCCGTGTAATCCACGTCTGTCTATGCAACGCGAGTGTTGGATATATGCCAGGTCCGTGTAATTTATAATGGAGAATCGCGAGCGACAGTTGTAGTAGTGTAGGCCAGTCATGCAGAAAGATTGTGTGTGTGTGTGGGGGGTAGTTGTGGTAGTGAATAGTTGCTGTCAATTCTATTTTGATGAGTCGGCTACTATGACGTAGCGCTGCTCGGCACATAGTAATCCGAAATTCTTTTAAACATACAATTTGAAATAAACCAGTTCCCCGTTCCAAGTCTCTGCATAAAGCGATAATTAAACCAATTATTAAAATTAATATAGCAACGATAAAAACTTGATTTAAACATCCTTAAATGGTTTATAAACATTTTTTTCTAAAGGAGTAATTTGCTCAATTACTAGCTCAGTTCAACTAAAGATTTGAACTAATGCTTTTTAGAGTCTCAGTTCACCCTCTTTTTTTTTTTATTGATGTCATAATTCAAGGTAGGAAATTGTTTATGTTCTGTATATGTATCAATACGTTGCAGGGCCGTAGTAAACAGCATCGGCGCAACGGAGTTTTATACACATTTTTTATTATTATGTTCGAGCGTTACATGGTTGGATAATATCTTTTACAATCCATTTCGCGCATAATCTAAATAAAAGTTCAGTTTTCTTTTAATTTATGATTAACAAATACTAATCTAGTTTTGAGATATTGCCCTCTTATGAAAACACCGCAGAAGTTTACGATTTCATGTATTAAAACGATTTGACTTGTTCTCTAGAAATTCAACGCCACCCTCCATTACTACTTCATAATCTTGAAATCAACTTTTCGTTTCGTTTCTTTTTTTTTTATTACTTGTCGTTTGTGATAGCAGCAACATTTGGTAGGGAATCTAGCATATACCAGCAGACACCATCTATGTCTCTGATATCAGGAAAGAACACAGCGTCTAAGACTTGCAATACACGCGGGAAATATTCCGGTCGAGACGCAATAATAAGCTTTGACGTTCTATAAAGTCAGTCCTTAATTTATGTGGAATCAGGAGAGGTTCCGGGGCATACTCACCCGCAAAATCTAGAAGATCATTGTTGTACAATTCCATAGGCGTAGGAGCGTTTTCAACATTGGGGGATAACTTCATATGAGGACCGGCCTAAGAATAAATGTTCCTAAACTTTTTTATGACTAATCATGCATTTACAAATTTCATAACAATATAAGAATAAGAAGAAAGCGTATGAAAATGTGTATCTTTGATAATAAAAAAAAAAGAAGAAAAAGAAAAAAGGATATGCCAGGTCTCGATCTCACCCGGAGATCAAATGTATTGATCTAAAAAAAAAGTGGCAGCGACTTGGCTGTCACAGCCACGGATTCAACTAATTTACACTGTCAAAGATTTGAAGTATTCTTTAAGCTTTAGCTAACAATTGAAGACAATATTGAGTCTGACTCCTTAGAACACGTTTTACACCACTGTTTTCGTCAATCAATACTTCCCGGGTATTTTTGTGAGCTGAGTTTTCATTGGATTAACCCGATGTGTACAGATTGTCATTTGCGATGATGACGTCAAAAAGATTTTGGTTATTGTTCGTAATAAAAGGCGAATAGGTATTAGATAAAGCACAAAAAAACACGTTTATTTTTATTCTGCTATTTAATTTGTGTTTTTTTCAATTTTCTTTTCAAGTATCTTCATTTGTCATTGTGAATATTTGGGGGGGGGGGGCAAAGTATGCTCTGGCCCCCGGTCTGAATATTGGGGGGGGGGGCGGCCCCCCAGCTCCTACGCCTATGAATTCATTCTTTGGGATAAGGGTCTGCGTTTTGGGACGAGAGCGGGTTTCATTCCGTTTCGTTGGCGTTTTAGTCATTCCCATTTGAAATACTCTTCGATAAGGAGAACTTCGCCAATTTTTAAAAATTTGAAACAACTATGTGAGTTTTTATCATTTTTGTTCAGTTTGGTTGCATACTCAAAACCAATGAAATAAAAGTTTGGTAGATATTTTTCTCAAATGATAAATCAATCGATAATAATTAGGAAATCATTTGGCAATTTGAAATTTATGAGCATTGTCATTAGTTTTCGTGTTTATTTTTAGTGCAGACGATGAGCTCGAGCGTTTTTCACAGTTTCCCGGACCTGCCTGCTGCTGGCTATATCACCATCTGTGAGAGGTACGGTGAGCTAACAGCTGTTCAGCAGGATCAAGCTCAATTCAAGGTACAAAGACATTTTGAGTAACATCAATTATTTTTCTGATGTCTGAAAAAAAAAAGCATTAGTCTGGAACCTCTACATAAACTACTCAGTGCACTTCCCAATGTTGTGACAGTGCAATCTGAACACATCGGGTTTATCCAATAGAAAACACCTCTGAAATAATAGGGATGACGCCATATTGTTTCCCGCGAGAATGATGTCACTTTCTTTCTTTTCTAGAAATAGATCTTGAATGTAAAATCCAAAAAGTCGTTAAATTTGATTGAGGAAACAAGTATACATGTCACAACAACAAGTTCGCCATTTGGTATGAGTTACTGATCAAAAGTGATTAAAAAGGATGTCCAACACTTCCATACACATTGAACTACTTAACATGCACGCTTAGAAAAGGTGTTAATCGGCGGATGCCGGTTTACCCGAAAAATTGTAACCCTACACTTATATCCGAGGTGTATTTCACAGCTTACGGAAATACCCGAGTAGTTCCGATTGGTGACAGTGGTGTTTGGAGGTTTAAACAAGTTGTTAACAAGTTAGTTGAATTGAAAGAGAACCTTTCTAGTAGTGACACGGAAGTAAGCTTAATAAAAGAATGAGGCAACTAAATGCGGCAAAACTTCACCTGATTAAACATAAACATATATTCTCATACCTCAGAGTCCAAAAGTTGTTTATTTTCCATTATTTTATGAGATTAGTAGCATTTTTTTTAATCCTTATACATGTCAATTCTTAAATCAATCACTTCCGGTTTTCATGTGGATATTTTGGGCCATCCCGCAACAAGTGACAATCAAATTGGGTCAAATTGGGCATAGCTAAATCTGTAGTAGTATTCCATATTTCGAAGTTGTAGTAAAGTTGTAAAAAAAGGCGGGAAAACATGTCTTTCCATTGGATGAGCCCTACGTAATTACCATATTTTGAAATCAGAAAGTGCGAGAAGTTGCGCTAACGGTTTGTTTCTCACTGAATTCACCAAAAATTAGGAAATAAAACTTAATTAAGAAATTTAAGCTTCTATCAAGCTGTTTGATTTGATATATTAGACAATACTATGCTAGGATTATCAGAAATGGGTTTTCTAGCATGTGGTTGTTGAAATTAGTTTTGCTCCAACAAGTAACAAGTGATGAGCATGGAATCGTAACGTCGATGGCAACCAGATATCAGCCATAAGACGTTTTGTCATCGTATCTAGCTTAAGTGCTACTGCAGGGTTCACGCTGGCCTTCGCAAATGGCGCCATTTGCGACAAAATTAAGAAATTGGCGCAAGAAAAACAAATTTGGCGAAAGTGCCTGGCGCCGACTATTTTCCGCGATAATTTGGTGTTTGTTTACCGCGTGGTTGCCGATTTCGAGTCAATATCGATTTGTTTTTATTGTAAAGCTGAGAACCATGTATCGATGGTTCCTGTGATCACAGTACTTTGAAATAGAACTTGAGAACCAGCTTGTTTATCAAATGCCATTTCCGATACGGGACAATCTTGTTTTCACACTTGTTCAGGCCATTATCTGTTGATTGTCAAGTTTGTTGAAGGTGACACTTTCTCGTGTATACCATTTAGTCATTCGCCAGCCTTTACAACTTCAGTTATATGGAAATTATGACTTTGATTACTCTAATTGCTTTCTAATCAAAATGTTTGCCCTCGCAAAGAAGTCGACATCAAACATCGGTGAAGTCAGTTGTGTTGATTGACAAATAACTGAAACTCTTTTTATGCACAGAAGTTTCGGTATCTAAAATCCGCGATTTTCTCTAAAGTGATATTTAATTCTGATCCAACACAAGAATTACTTTAAATCGACTTCTCAGTCGTTGAATATGCCTCCCACCAATAATCAAATTGACATCTGACAACCGTAATTTCAAGGAGGCTTGCAGTGATTTTTTTTCTAAATTAAATCAAATTTTTTGACCCAAACTTAAATATCTATGGGTTTTTATATAGAAAAATGATAATTATGAATGAAAGTAATGAGTTTTTGAGAAATTTTACAAGATTTTTTGGGCCAAAAGTTATCACTTGGCTTGAAGGTCAGGAAATAGTTGGTTATAATATGACGCCAATGTGAAAGTCATGTTTCTGCTATGTCCTGTTTCAAATGTTGAGTGTAAGAGAGAGGATTTAGTCCATAGACTCTAATGAAAACAGCCCTTAGATTCAATTCAATTCAAATAACTTTTATTCGCTCACGTCTAAATTTATCGGACACATGAGTATAGTAAAACAATGATATTACATTCATTTACATAAAAAATAGTAATGTATATAGATAAGTTGTAAGGAAACAGAAATATGTTAAATAGAAATAGATAGAAAAAACGAACACTTGAGAACATCTTTCGAACCGTAGATGATGCTGATAAAGGATTTCCCCTTTTACAGAAGCATATTTTGGCTCCAACTTATTGAATTTGGCTCCAATTTTTTTAATTTGGCTCCAACTTTTTGAATTCGGCGCCAGATTTTAGCCAGAGAGAACCCTGCTACTGGTTACACTTTTCAATCAATTTTCCTTTAGATTGTTTGATAATGATATCCCCCTTTGCTAAGTGAGCACCTTTTCAATGTTGCATATAGAGTTATCATGGTACCAGGGTAAACTTCCTTGAAAACCACTCTGATCCTCAACAATGATGAAAAAGAAGAAGTAATTATATATATATTTTTTTTATCCAAATGGACTGAGACTTAACATACAGAGGCTCATTTCAGTTTGTGGGATTATTTTAAAAAACTGCCCATCATTGTTGAGATAGCGTAGAAAAATCATACATCAGGGTATTTACGAATATCTCATGACATAATGCTGTCAAATGATTATGGTTCTAGAAAGTTGCCTCCTTCAAGGTATCATCATAAAAAAATCCTACAATATAAAAAATTAGCATAAAAAAGGCACTAGTCAAGAAATGTGTGTTAAAAAGATGCTTAAATGCTCTTACTTTTTATTATCAAACATTTCTATTTATATAACTTAATCAACAAATTGAATTGCTCTTTATTTGATATGATATCTTATAGGTGAAAGGTTATCCTGAAGTCAATATTACAAAAGATCCCACACGAAGCCTAGCACACGGGGAGAATGCAAAATCTGCCTTCCTACCACATAATGAGACGGTTTCAAAGAGAGTGTATCATGCGTGGCTGGACATGGGGCTTTCTGGGGCTCTAGAGGAAATTGTGAACAGCACAGCGGATGGTAGTATAAATTCTTCCAATATCATAAACCCATTACCAAACAATAATGATATTTGACCAGTTTGTTGCAGACGACTCTCGAAAACATTGTGGGAAAAGGAGGAATTGCTATTACACATCAAAAGTAAACCTATGTTCAATTTCTCATTTTGTCTCAATGGTTTATCCTAAGTCCTATATCAGAGAAAAAGTTGTTGGTTTCAAACTTTCAATACTTATAATACTGTTGTGGCCAGTTGCTTCAATTTGGATGAGTCCTGGGCTGCGGATAAACTGTGCGATTAGAATGACCACACAAGAAATGAACATTAAACACTTTTTCCCATAATATTCATTTGTAAAATAACGTGACAAAAGGGTAAACTGGTCATTCATTTTTTAATCACAGTGGTTTCGAATAAAAATTCTGTAAAAGAACCATCATTGTGATTTTTTTGTTTAATTTGCATCAGACAAGTTTAACCATGAATAGTTATTTTAAACTTATCTATTTTACATCGATTGTGAAACAAGTTCTTACAACTTAGATTAAACACTCACGATTCTGCTTCCTGGGTCATTGCTAGTACTCCCACCAAAAGTGGATTAATGAAAGTTCGCAAGTCAAAACCCGCTTCTCACGGAATTCAAACCCAAGATCCTTGTGTCCGGAGGCAGACACTCTACGTCTCGACCACTGTCCATGAATAGTTGTTTTTATATACTTTTAAGCTCCAAACTGGATGGCCCTCACAGCTCAGAAGTTGCTGCTCTTAACAAGATGGACAAAGTCTTTGCATGGCTCGTTTTTTCCACATCTTGCTGTAAGAAATTCATTTTTTAACTAGCTATTATATAATCTGCTTATCCTTTCTTTTACTTTCGTTAGGAGTTAATCAATGTAGGAAGTGTTTGATAGAGAGTATTTTTGAATTTTGAAACGAAATGTATAGTATGATTTGAGATCCTCTTCCACTCATTTTTAAAGGTGTTTGTTCACAGATGAGAGGAAATTTGAAAGTAAAGAATTGATTTCTCTGAAACTGCACATCAATGTACTGCTATATGATACACTATGAAGAATAGTCAATGGGAGCAAAAATAGGTCTTTTTTAATTCATTAAAGTGTGTATACTGTGACGTTTTAATCTACACAACTTAATGGCAGTTTGTCCAGTCTCACAGAGTCAAATGTGCAAACACGTTGCTAGTTTATCTCGATACATGTTCGTCTTCCAACGTAATTGCACAAATATGACCTTTGTTGTTGATAAACCATAAAACACCATTCATTTATTTCTTTATTTTAGCAGATGTTGCAAAGCGAGGTATCATGGAATAAGATGTTAACCTATTGATGTAATCACTTATTTCAGAACAAAGAAAATATCATTTATCTTTACATGAAAAGATATGCTTTTCTGTTTTATTTCACAAATTGCAATACAAATTAATGAATTTATTGTTACTTTAAACATGAATGAAAACTTGATTATTTTAAGGGCATGAGTTTGATAAGTCACTTCCATTATGTATTAAAATCATTCTACTCTGTCTTTCAGTTATCAAATGAGGATATTGCAGCCAAATTCTCCAACCTTACAAACTGGTAAGTACATTGTATGAATAAACCAGATGTCAAATTTTACATACATTGCTTATCATCACCTCATGTTAGTTGTCCAAGGTTGTGCTGCAATTTCGTCAATTGGAAGAAATGTTCATATGCATTTTAGTATTCTATATCTTTTTTGACTTTTTATTGGCAAACAACTGTGCTCAAACATTTTGAACTGGTCTGGCGTATTGGTGAAAAGTAACTTTTTTTGCTGTGACTTTTTGCTGCCATTGAATTTCATTAGAACAGTAAAGACACCCATTCCATTTAACTGGGTAAGCAGTTGTTGCACAGTACGCAATGGCGAAAGCCTTTACTCTGTTGCTTTTGGACTTGAACCTTTTTTCCAAACACCAAATTTTCAGAAGTTTGCAGAGGACTTTTCAAAATATGATGAAATTAGGAAGTTTTATACCATTTTAACAATAAGAGCACCTTTCCAAGTGGCTGGTGTTTTGTAACCAGTAACACATACTATTTATTCCAAGCCACTGACTGCTTTTTTTTCCTTTTGATATCAACATGATTTCAACAGTGGTGAAAGAGGGGAAAAACACATTGTTGATGTTATCCAACTCAGGCTCTTTAAGGATTCATGGCACAACCATAGCAATTCCTTCACCTTTCAAATTGGCAGGAGTTCCGGCCCAGTGAAAGCTTTTGCCTGGCATCCGCATATAGTGAAGTTTTCCTACGCTTTACACGAAGATACAGTTCGAATACATTCTCAGACGACAGAGCTGGTGCCTATCCTTAAACACAAACTACAGAGGAACGTGGCTGACATGGCCTGGCAGTAAGGGAAATTATTTTATCTTCTGTTTGAATTTGTTTTCAACTAAGATGATTTGAAGAAAGACTATCATGAAATAAATTGGTTGTGAAGGGTTTAGCTTACACCTTGATAAATAAATATCACTTTACTGCAGCTTTGTTTGGGGTCCTGTGTGGCCCAGTGGTTTAGGTGGCCGACTTAGAAACCAACATTCCGAGTCCTCTGGTTTCATAGGAATGTCCTTTGGCAAATTATTTCTGAGCCCTAGCCTAGTACCCTAGGGAAGCAGTAAAATAATGGAAAAATTGTTGATACCACATTAAATACCATACAAACTTAAACTGTTACAGAACACTTTAGAAACCACTGTGACAAAAAAGATGAATTGCATATTTGGCAATTTATCCTTTTATCACATTATTTTCTACTCATTATCATAGGGTATTTGCAATGATTTCATGTTGTTTCTTTGTTGTCTGTTGCTGCTTTTGATTTGGTCCAGTCTCATATTTCATTTATTTTGTGTTCAATAACATTAATGATTTGGATGAAGCTTTTTAGATTGTAATGTATCTATTGACATGTTTGAAAACAAAAAGGTATTTAGCAAATGAAAGTTTGTTTTAATAGGTTAGGTTCATTAAAACATGTTTGTCAAAGAACTAAGGCTTATAGATCTTTGTGGATCATATTTGGCAACTTTACTTGTCTTTTTCATTTGAGATAAATGTTTGCTCCAGCCGAAAAAGGATACATAGACAGTTCTAACTATATTTTTATCACCATGTTTCGATAGTGATTATCCTTTTGCCATCTTTTCCAGACCTAACTCCTCCTCTGTGTTAGCGGTTGCCTGTCAGTCATGTATCCTGGTATGGCATATAGAACCAACTTCTTTAGCCACAAGGTATGTCATATAACTTAAATTCATTACTTTTTCTTTTAAGGGTTTCCATTGAGTGAACAGTATTTCAGTTATATTGTGATGACCAGCTGATCATAGATGGAGGAATACTCCAAGTTCATCTGTCCATAAGGGTTTGTCAAGTCTGGTAGAGCCATAAGCTTTCCCTAAATCCACTCAGGGATAACTGGTAATTGAAATCCAAATAAATTGTTTCTAAGCAAAGAGGGGCAATGAGACTTAAAGTTCTATGCAAGAGGGGTAACATGACTTAAAGTTCTATGCAAGAGGTGCAATGTGTTTTAAAGTTCTATGCAAGAGGTGCAATGTGACTTAAAGTTCTATGCAAGAGGTGCAATGTGTTTTAAAGTTCTATGCAAGAGGTGCAATGTGTTTTAAAGTTCTATGCAAGAGGTGCAATGTGACTTAAAGTTCTATGCAAGAGGTGCAATGTGTTTTAAAGTTCTATGCAAGAGGTGCAATGTGTTTTAAAGTTCTATGCAAGAGGTGCAATGTGACTTAAAGTTCTATGCAAGAGGTGCAATGTGTTTTAAAGTTCTATGCAAGAGGTGCAATGTGTTTTAAAGTTCTATGCAAGAGGTGCAATGTGACTTAAAGTTCTATGCAAGAGGTGCAATGTGTTTTAAAGTTCTATGCAAGAGGTGCAATGTGTTTTAAAGTTCTATGCAAGAGGTGCAATGTGACTTAAAGTTCTATGCAAGAGGGGCAATGTGACTTAAAGTTCTATGCAAGAGGGGCAATGTGACTTAAAGTTCTATGCAAATGGGACCATGTGACTTAAAGTTCTATGTAAGAGGGGCAATGTGACTTAAAGTTCTATGCAAGAGGGGCAATGTGACTTAAAGTTCTATGCAAGAGGGGCAATGTGACTTAAAGTTCTATGCAAGAGGGGCAATGTGATTTAAAATTCTATGCAAGAGGGGCAATGTGATTTAAAGTTCTATGCAAGAGGTGCAATGTGACTTAAAGTTCTATGCAAGAGGGGCAATGTGACTTAAAGTTCTATGCAAGAGGGGAAATGTGACTTGAAGTTCTATGCAAGAGGGGCAATGTGACTTAAAGTTCTATGCAAGAGGGGCAATGTGATTTAAAGTTCTATGCAAGAGGGGCAATATGATTTAAAGTTCTATGCAAGAGGGGCAATGTGTCTTAAAGTTCTATGCAAGAGGGGCAATGTGATTTAAAGTTCTATGCAAGAGGGGCAATGTGACTTAAAGTTCTATGCATTATTATCATTTGAAGGCTCCTTGCATTGGAGATGATACAGTACGTTAAAGCCACTTCAATTTATATAATGAGTATTTCTACTTTAGATCAAGACAGCACTAGGGTATAACTAAAGAACTAATAAAAGTGTTGGTGAAAACTATTTTCGCTCATCGGAAATTGTGTCTTATAAAATGAAAGCAAGAGTAGGTGACACGTCAATATAAGACAACAATAGAAATGTAGAGAGAATAATGTACACATGACATAAAGTATATCATGGCGTCACAAATGACATGATTCATGTGACTACATATAATATGGTCAGTGCCGGACATTACAAATGTTAAATGGCACCTTGTTATCTGATTTATGACCTAAACCAACTATTCTCTTTTCCAGACCATCATCTTCTGCGGCTCAGGTTCTCCAGCAGAATAACCACTGTCCTGTCACATCAGTCGACTGGAGTCCAGACGGGAAGCTACTGGTGTCTGCCTCTCCCATAGACACGGCGCTGTTGGTGTGGGACGTCGCTATGGAAACGTGCACTCCACTGAGGAGGTTTGGTGGTGGGGGCGTGTCCTTGTTGTCATGGTCACCAGATGGCGGGAAACTGTTCACTGCTACTCCCTCTAATTTGTTTAGGTATTGAGCCAACCTTCTTTTTATTTCACTGATTGAAAATTGTTAAAGTTGAAATACATATTAACTTTAAAGTGGTAATTTTGTTTTGTGTTATCTCATGTAAGAAAAATATGTACTCTTTGTTCACCACTTTCAATAATGTGTATGGTCTAACTTAAAGAGAGTTTGGGGGCCTTTGGAAAGACTCAAGCGATGATTACTTTATGAAGATCTAGCAATAATTTTGCAGAGAATCATTAAGCAAGTAGTTCCTATGTAATCTCAAAACAGGGGAAATATCTTATCTTGGTTACCATCATGATATTATATATTACAATGTGCAGAAATTTGAAATTTTAAGTCATTTTTTTTCTTTAAACTTTTACATTGTTCAGTGTCGCACAAAGCGGATATATTTGCTCATTTTATCACAATGAATTCCAACGTTTTCAACTTCAGATAAGTAAAAGTGAGGTACGATACAGAAGGGGGTTAAAAGTTTACTTTGTCAAAATTCAGTCATCAATAGGTAAAGATGCAAATACTTTTTAGATCATTTTTTAAAAGAATGTCAATACCTTTTTGTAATAATAACTGCTGTTTTTTTCAAGTTTGAGAGAGGTGGGGTCTTCCTCCATCATTAAGAGTCGGGCATCGCTACATAACTGAAATAATGTTGATGTGATGTAAAACCCATATGAAAAAAGAAAATCAAGTTTGATCAGTCACATATCAACCTAAAGGAAGAGGTTAGGCAAACCTACTAAAAGAGTTGTTTAAATTCTATTCAGAGTATGGGAAACAAGGTTGTGGCATGGAGAAAAATGGTCTTCTAGAACTGGGAGGGTGATGGTGAGTTAGTGAGATTTTATTAAAAAAGCTATTTGATTTTACAGCTCCAAAAATAAATATCCTCCTTGATTTTTTCATCAAAGCCATATGTGTCAATTGAGCAACTCAAGAAATGACTGTGACAAAAGAAGACATTGCTTCAGATGAGCAATATCTGCTTTTCTCACTTTTATGTTTACTCAATATCACAATGTAAATGTTTTGTTACATACTTTTTATTTATATTTGTCACATATGATATTTTAAATTGAACTAGTCCAAACTTCCTATATAAAACAAATGGATAAACGGAGATATATGGTTGGTGCTGAAATCTGGTGAACCTGAGATAATTGTGAGAGCAAGGTTTACAGAGCCTTTCTCAGTGTTCAAGTAGAACTGAATGTACTTTCTCAATCTTGGCACAAATTATATATTTGATTATTCAGATATCAAGATCTTTTTTTTCACTTTGATCAGAAAAAGATCTAAAATCTATATCTAGATCTTGAGGATCTTATGGAAGATTGCCAGTTTTAATTGTAAGATAGGTTTCCTCGTTAAATAAAGTCTTTATTATTGGTATTGTTATTATAATCATTATTATTATGTCTATGGATACATGCTTACCCCTAAAGACAGGTCAAATTAAACAAGACTGAATTACTCATTGTGACCAATGAAAACATAGTTCTATATCAAATGTCATCTAACAAAGGCAGAGTTAGAAACACAGTGTTTATTACGATTTGAAGTAACAGAACCAGGTTGAGATTTAACCT
Organism: Cerastoderma edule; assembly: GCA_947846245.1. Taxonomy (NCBI): domain Eukaryota; kingdom Metazoa; phylum Mollusca; class Bivalvia; order Cardiida; family Cardiidae; genus Cerastoderma; species Cerastoderma edule. Next base: position 7,760,842 of record OX401414.1, read on the forward strand.
ATTCAGCAAGACAACCCTCTTTTATCAGACTTTATGACTGGGCTTGAAGTATCCGATTCACATGAGATTTTAACCAATGGCCTGCATTGGCAATCGGTTCTTAATGAAAACCCATAAGCAGTGGTCAACAATGGTCAAGAAAAAAACCTATTTTATTAAAAAAACTAAAAAAAAAAGCCTCACAAAACAATAACTTTAACTAAGATTGAGAGTTTAAAACCACTTCTCAATAGAATTCCAGCCATAGCAATGAGACGTCATAATTCGATCTTACAACATCAGCATTGATTGGATAAACCTTAGTTTAATAGGTAAGAGCTGAATAAGTTAAGTTTATTATACGATGGTATAATACCTTTATTAGCTTAGTGCAAGAGGTAATCACAAGATGAACTGTGTTTGCAGGATGCATGTTGGAGTCCCCATGGCAATATTGTTCTATTTGCCACTGAAAACGAGCCAATTATATACTCCCTTACATTCCTGGAGGATGTGGATGAAAGGACTCCTGTGATTGGTGGATCTGAAGTTGCAGTTGCCTGTGCTGACCTATCAGAAGTGGAGTTACATACTGGTGAAGGGTGTCCAGCTATCAAGTTAGTGTTGAATTCATTGTATTGGTTGAAATAACACAGTCCTTTATCTAGTGGGTTAAAATCACGGTTGTATTAGAATTATTCATGAGAGTCAGTCTCCCAGCCCCTAGAGAATATGAATGGTTCTACTTGATTTGATTGGCTGAATGTTTAGGTAAAACTTATTTATTTTACATTGATTGTGACAGAAGCTTGAAGCCGAATGAATTTACTCATGGTGACTGCTTCTTGGACTCACAGCAAATTAAGGGCTATTACTGGCGTTTTTGACTTTTGACTTGTATAAACAGAATCAAACCCGAAGCTCTACCTTTGCACCACTGTTACACTCTGAATGTTTCAAGCTCTGGACTGAAAAAACTTGTGAAAAAGAGTTAAAAACATTTAAACATTTGTTTCATCCAGATTGATTAGGATTTAAATATTGCAATTGCATATAGCATATAGTTATTTTGTTACAATAGTGTCAATCTTGGTTTCATTAATGATTAAAGGGATCAAATGTTTCTTTCATTAGATGTAATTAAATGCAGAAATTTCAAGTCAAACTATTGTTTGACAAACAGGTTTGAATCTTTGTCAGATGATTCATGATTTGCTGTTACTGTTACACAGGGTTGGTGGTTTGATCAAATCAATGGTTTGGGACCCTACAGGTGAGAGATTAGCTGTCATGTTTAAAGGTAAGTAGAAAGTGGGGTCCTGCGCGGCACAGTGGCTAAGGTTGTGGGCTTAGGACTCAATTAGAGCCCACCCACACCTCTGGTTTTGCGTGAGTGACCTTCGGCAATTCAGAACCCTAGTCTAGTACTGGTGGATCCAGGAAAGCTATTACATAACTGAAAAATTGTTGATATGGCATTAAAAACCATGCAAGTCACTTCAGAGCCCTAGCCTAGTACTGATGGATCCAGGAAAGCTGTTGCATAACTGAAATATTGTTGAAATGGCGTTAAACATCATACAAACAAAGAAATTGTAGCAACAATTGGTACATAAGCTGAAAGTTGTATCCAACTCCTTTGAAGGTTCTTGATCACTGATGGGAGAACATTTGTAAGTTCTTTAATTAATTTCTTTAAAACTGCATAACGGCTGTTCTGTTATACGATACCCACAGCAAAATAGTTGTTTGAAGCAAAATTAGGGAATTTTTGAATTTTTAAAGTGTGTACACAGTGAATAAATAAGTATTTGAATCCTTAAGCGTGACATCACTTTTGAAATCTATAACTCATTTAACACAGTGAGACAGTTTTTTGGTGACAATATGGCTTTAAATTATCATTAATTACCAGTTGTTACTGGACCATCAGAAAGGTCAAATTGTTATTTGATTAACCTAAATATTTTACTCCCTTTTTCAGATAATTTGAAGTATATTGCCCTGTTTAGAACTAAGATGTCCCCACTGTTTGAAATAACACCCTGGTAAGTATGGAAATATCTTCACATATTTACTCATTACTTATTAGATACTCATTTAAAATCTTAACCAATTTGATTCATATTGACTTTTTAGATTGGATCATATTAAAAACTACAGCAGACCACAATTATCAAGTTTGAAAAATACCCTTTTGATTGGGATATATTGGAGGAGCTTTTTATTGATTGTTTAATAAAGTCCAATTATGCTTTTACACCCTTTCCATTCTGATACAAATATACCCATAACTGTTCAATCCTTTCCTAATGTTTTATTTTGTGACATGTTCAAATTTTAAGAATGTGCTTTTAAATCCATATACATGTTAATATAAATCAATATGGGCCACAGTGATACAGAAGTAGAGCATCAGCCTCTTGTGCCGAGGATCCCCGTTAGGCAAGGTGAAAGTAGCCGGGACTAACCAACAAATCTGCGAGAGTACTGGTTTAGTATCTAGGAAGCAGTCATGGAGAGTGACTTTGAACAAGCTTCCTTCACAATCGATGTAAAACAAATAGGTAAAAACAGAACAACTACGCAAAAACAGAACAAATAGGTATATAACTTGATCTGAGACATCTCATTTAAAGAACTTGATATACCACTGGATAAATTCTTAGGCCTTGTATGCTAAATGTTCCCATTTCTAGACGCCAAACATCTTTTTCCTTTAGACCGCTTTATCTCAATAATGCTTGATGGTCGGTTGTTTGTATTTCAGTGGATTTGTACAAGGGAAGGATGGGGAGACACCTCATTGTATTCAGTTTCAGCCAAATTGTGAGAGTGGTGCTTTACTAACTGTGGTAGGTTGGATTGTGGTTTAATATCTTCCAAAGTATTACAGTGAAAAGGATCATTGATTTCAAATCATTTATCTACTATCATTAACTCATTACAAATTTTCTATCTACTTTCTTTCGTTCATTACAAAGTCTTATTTATTTTTATCAACCAAAGACTTTAGAATGTAAATAATTCAATATATGTTAATCCACATTATCAGAATGGGCACTAAATGACCTTAGCTGTTGATGCGCATTATCCATTCAATCATTCATTGAAAAGGAATTCCTGAATTTGTTAATAAACCGGCTTTCCCATAGAACTGACAACAGGGGCAAAAGCTCACATCACATTATTTAACAAAATCTAGGGATTTCAGCAACTTAGAAAGAGAGAATATATCATAAATATTAGAAAACTGCTTTTGGAACACTTTGTACCATTACAACTCAAAAAACTAAACATCATGAAATGTTGCTACAAAAACACCTCAACACAGAGCAAACTTAATTATGGGTTTAGTTACGTAGCCGCCTCACTCTTTACAGCATAGCAACAATCAATCAGGACAAGATATAACCTCTGCATTACAGAGCCGACTCTTTAGCGCAGTGGTTATGTCTTGGACTGTCACCAGGGAGAACTGGGATCGAATCCTCACAGGGGACATAAAATCCAAAGTGGATTTTTCTAGCAATGCTTCGTTACGGACATTGTTCGTTATTGAGTTTGTTATTGTGGATTATGTCCCTTCAAAGGAAGATTATTTTTCCTGTATTGTCGAATGATAATGTCCCTGAAGTTGAAGAATATAATGTATATAGCATAAATTCTAGAGCCTTGCATTGAGCCTTTAACTGCTGTTTGATACATATACTTCTTCCACCAAAATAAATAAAAACTGGGGTTGTTATTTTCAGCCTATTATTCATGAACAAATTTAAAATCATATCGACATTAAAATTCATCAACCTATACCCTGCTTACCTCAGATCATTTAATTTCTATATCTCCACTTTACAGATATGGTCGAGTGGCAGAATAGGCTATATACCACTGCAGTTTGTTGCCACAGAAACGGCCGAATATCACAAATTCCACCAGCAACAACCAGTCAACATGAGCCAGCATTTACAGAATGGACTGTTTTCGGAGAATCATTAGTGCTAGAAAATGTATGGAGGACCAATTAGATAAAAAAGAGAAGAATCTACTATCAATGCCAGGGTTTTCCCCAGAACTTTTTTCAGGCACTGGGGTGCTTGATTTGGGGAGTGTGTGTGTGGGGTCAGTGGTTAGAAGGGGTGAGGCACAAGAGGGATATATGCCCCTCCCCCCTGTCAATTTATTTTACATCTGTACTTATGCATTCTAAAATGGTGAATATTTTTTGGAATTAGAAGACCTAAACTTCTATGTTTAAATCAATAAAATGTAACAAACAATAGCACAAGCAAGTTGCCTGGGTATGGGACAAATTTTAAGTGCAATGGGAACATTTATGCACAGTGGAATCTATTCAGGCACAGGGGGATCTATTCAGGCACAGGGGGAGTGCTAATTTTGAAAATTCAGGTGCTGGAGCCCCACAGCGCTTTAAAGGCACATCAAAGGAGAGGAGAACAAATATAATAGTGAAAACAATTATTGAGTCCTTTTATTATGTTCATGAAAGTCATGAAAATTAATTTACAAATGCATTGAGACCCTATTAAATAGACTCATTTAAAATAAGTTATTTTGTGCTTGAAATATAGTTGTCTCCAATTCAATCATGTTTATCAACAACCTGTTTGTTTACATATTCAAAATAATGAATTCTGATTGGTTGGTTAAAAAATGTGTATATCAACTGTCTAGGTTAGAGGTGAAGAATCAGGAAATCTGAATTATAAAACTTGCTAATCTGGGTTATTTCTGGTTTACTTTCACATTTAAGTTGTGCTGATGGTGTTTTCTGGCGATAACTATTTGAATCTAAAAAAATCCTACTATTCCTTCTTTTTGGAAAAAAAGTCCAGGAAAAAATAAAATATGAACTTTGTGCTAATTATATTTGCAGAAAATGAACAGAAGTTGTCAAACTGGCTGGTTTCTGTTGTAGAAAGGTGTGGAAGATGACCACAGAGTTCAGCAACAGAAACCAACCAGCATTGGTATACAAGAATAGTCCACATGGTACAAAGAATGGTAGGTTTTCGCATTTAGAATACCTCCTCAGGTAAGTTTTTTGCCGTAAATAATTCGAGATTTCAGTGCTAGACTATAGTTAGTGCTTCATAAACATGAAGCACTTTTCTATAGTATTGCCCTTAACCCACAAATTGACAATTTAACTGAAACTACTACTTTTTTTGGAGAAAATATTCCTACTATTTCCTTTTTTTCTGTCTCAAAACATCCTACTTTTTTCCTACATTTTTGTCAGGGACTGCTGGAAGGCCTGTTACTGAGAAAAGGTCCAGGCTCACTAAATAATGTTTTCTATTCAAAATGAAATTTTTATAGGAATAAAAAAATAAATGCTAATGTTGATTAATAAGCCATTCATGAGTTTGTCTTAGCCAAGGTGAGACTGTTATAGTCTAGATAGTTGCAGGTCCTGTTGACCATTTAATTCAATGAAGAAATGTAGAACCCTGGTAATGTTGTTTAACCCTTTACCAAACCCAAAATTTTCAACTGTCCCAAATTGATTGAGTTTGCAGACATTTCAAAATGTGATGAAATTGGAAAATAATCTTTTGATAGGGCAGAAAACATTGTCACGTGCAATTTCTCCTTTTTTCCCAATAGTGTTTTCCAAAGCATCTGCAACAAAGAGGTAAAATGTCGTTTTTTGTTTGGTAATGGGTTAAGTCAACAGCAGTTAGGGTTTAGAATAGTGTATACAGTGAATCTCGTTAGTCCAGACCCTGGTAATCTGGATGACTCGCAATCTGGATGAAATTGAAAAGGGAACAGAATTATTGTGTAGTAATTTGCCCCTTAAGTTCGGAATCTCGCATACAGGATCCGGACTTAGATTTCAGGTTTAGTTTACCGGTCTATGTTTAACCTGTATTTGTGACTCATTAACCCGGACACATATTGGCATCAGGGCATAATCGCCCAGTCGTAGAATGAACAATAGCTGCATCAGTGAGGTGTGAAAGTCAAACAGTGGTTTGTGTTACACATGATAAGTGTGACATTTGGTGTTCTTTAATGAGCTAGATACTCGACAAAATGGGTGAATAAAATCTATTTTGTAGGTCAATTAGAAATGCATATATGAGCAATTTCTTCTTTTTTTTTTGACTATGCTTTTTTATAGTTGTCTGTCAATTACAGACTTGCACTCAAATTTGATGTTCAATTTCATACAAAACTTTCAGCACCTGTAGCAATTAGTAGTTGAAAACATCATAGGAAAAGGAGACAGGGATAAAGAGCAAAGCTTTAAATCTAAATCCATCAATCAAGCAGTTCAATATTCCATTCATTTGAGCAATTTCTGATTGTAAGAATATCGTTTTCCTGTTACATTAAGTTGGAACAAGAAATTGGTTTCACAAGTTTGCATCAGAAAATATTTGAAACATTGTGACAAAAGGCTTACTACTTTATTTGACACATTTCTTTCTTGAGATCATCACATAACATGTCGAGGGTTCAACGCAAGACTATAGCAAGTGCTTCACAAACATGAAGCACTTACTATAGTATTGCGCTGAACCATCAAAGATTGGAGTGTCCTTTTAGCAAGACCCTTCAGAGCCCTAGCCTAGGGTGAGCAAGGAAAGCTGCAATATAACTGCAAAATATTGGATACAGCTTTAATCTCATATGAAGAGGAAAACCCCTGAAAGGTATACAATACACATTTCACCACAAGCCAAATATGAATAAATTGCTAAACAATAAAAACACTTAAAGTATGTAATTGAACATTTTTATTTGATTTTTAGGAGAAATCACCTTAACTGTTTAATGTAAATTTAGATTTACATATTGCAATAAACCAACAGACAAATTAGTATTGTTGTTTTCAAGTATTTACTGATTGATGCTTCAAATGTCTGAATTTGATATCTAGGCTTTCATAATTTTTTCCCCAATTAAACCTCTTCGTATGTTTCCACATAATCGTCCAATCCCTCATTTGTAATAACCAGCAATTCACATTTTAAGTCATTTTCTGCAAGTGTATCAGTTTCGCTGTTGGAGAAACTCTCATGTTCTAATTTAAGGTCCGCATGTGTGGAATCTGAAGGCGCGGACATGACTATAACCTCTTCATTGTTCTTCTGTCTGAGTGCCGCCAAGACATCTTCGGCTTTCATGGAGTCTAGAAAAGAAAACGGCCTTGCAGTTAAAGTACTGGGTACCGTTTGATTCAACGACTTAAGGAAAATATTTGCGCAAGTCAACACTGATAACCATGGATGGTATCTTATATGAAAGTACCAGATTGTAATGTGACACATCATTGAAAGACGCTTCCAATGATGTGTTACATTGCAATACTGCTTATCTCACTATTAAATTCAGGGGGAAGGTTGTTTTCAACTTACGTAAATTCTTGGCCTAAACTGTTTCGTAACATGCCACCCTGAATTTGTAATCACAAAGCCTTTTGCGCTGCATGTAGTTTCAAACCATAACACTAAACAAGCGATATATTTGGATTTTTCATGAGGAGATGTCCCTCACATGCCAATGGTTCTACCCCTTTTGACCAACTTGGGAAATTAGAGTATTCCACCCCTGATGGAGGAAATTCATAAAGGTCAGAATAACAAAGTAAGATTTAACAGAACAAACGCCGTTATAAAATCGTGTTTTAAACCATAATTTTTTTTTTATCGCTTGAAATTTCTATTTGCCACCTTTCATTCATGTAATTCTTATCTCAATTTAGAATTAAGGGGAGTTAATTGCTATTGATTTGATAACAGAATTATTGTTATTCATCTTGTAAATAAAAACTAAATTCAGGTTTTCGAGGAACAAGTGTGTCACATGTTCTTCTCCATCAAGTGTGATGATTTGTTTACAATTACATCCCCAATTTATACATGCTTTGGACACTGTTTGATATGGGGATAACAATTAACAATTTAGTTTCGTGATTGTGGAGATATTATTGGGTGTGTAGAATGTCATATCTGTCCAATATCCATACAAATTTTTTCATCAAATCTCAACTTGCAATTGGTCAAGTATAGCCGAAATTGGTATAAAAAACAATAGAACCAGCATTATTTCTGCTCCCTCACTGACACCTTAACCCTTTAAGGTATAGAGATAAGGCTTATCAATGACACCATAGGTATAAACCATCAGATTATCGGAGACAATTAACGCATACATAATCAGTCACCCTAGGTACCTATTTGCACAGGATTATCTCCGATAATTGTCACTGATTGGGGTACTGTTAATTAAACCAAGATTAATGCAATTTTCGTTAATCCAATAGATTTTCACAGAGAATAAAGGACGAGAACAAAATTTCCTTTAAATTGATGTTATTTTCTAATGTTTAGTGATACATACATATTAAGATTAAGGTGAAGAAAATTAGACAAACAATGAAACTGTATATTGCGGTGTGACTTATACAAGATCAAAAGTAATAAATGACATATGCGTTTCCCCTGAGAGATCCCTAATTTGTTTTTCTGTTTTGTCATCAATTGCAGGGAATTTTGTTGACGAAAAATGCAATTCATGACGTAGAAACATGCTTTTTCTTTGTATATTTCTCAACAAAACTGAACCGTTTTACTTCTATTTTCATTAAAACATTTTCCAAATAAAAAAAGTGGTTTTCAACGCAATATTGCTTCATAAAGGAGTCAAACCTGGTCCTCAAAATCATATAAAACTGTATAAAACAATTCATTATGGCAACAAATCATGCTTATATTTCCGTAAAATATGTATCCATGGTTGATGAACCTACCAAACGCTCGTTGTTGTAGTCAAAGTCGGAGGAATAATCTAATTTGCTTGTCCGCGAATTGGTAAGATTTATCAGCATTTCATCATCTTCATGCCCAAAAGACCGATCAAATGACTGCTTTGAATCTACATAGATGTCTGACCTGCGATCGGAAGCACCAAAATTGACATAATACTTTAAGTAGCCATCTTTATAACGTCCTTTATTCGACGGCTTTTTTTTCATTCACCATTCAACTTTGAACAACAGCTCCGTGTCATAAACATCATTAACGGGTCGCATGCCGTATGCTCGCTCTCATTTTAATCAGATCGTGTTTTTAGAAATGTGTTAATTTTTCTAAAGAATTGCATGAAATCCTGTTTGAGTCTTTACAAATCGGCATTGTTTTGATCTTTTATGACCGGATATTGAAGGCCTCTCATATTAATTGGGTTGGTAATTTGAATTCCCTTCATCTCAATTTGATAGCATCTTTTTCAGAAGGGTGTCGTGGGACCATTATCAAAAGATTCTCGCTAGAGCAAAAGTTTAAACTTTGACCCCCTATGATTTTATCATCGGAAATTAAAGAAAACATTTTCTTAAGAGGAAAATGAAATTTGGAGAAAGTGACGTGTGTGTTTATATGTGAAATTGGGGGTTAAAGTTATATAATTTTTTCAGCTGTCAAAAAGCGTTCTATGCGGTCATCGATAGAACGTCAAAATAGGTTTTATACGGTAATAGGTATAACGGCGAAAAGCTTTTTATGCGGTAATCGATAAGGCGGCTAACGGCGCTATATACCGTAAAGGGTTAAGTTAAAATATATCTTAAGTTGGACATTTTTCCTTAAATATCGCCAAGTTTTCCTGTTGTATATTTAAGAATTTTCTTCCGTCAGAATTTATAAAGTTGACAAGAGAACGCCACTTGGAGATAAAAAAATTCTTTTCTTATCTAGAGAAAGATAATCAGAAATTTCTTAACTTATTTTAAGAGAAAACTTAAGAAGGTAAGGAAATACCGCCCCTGGGGTCTATGTTTACCTGTGAATATTTTCGCATCAAGAGTCATGTTGTGCTGTTTCAGCATGTGCCGACGAAGCTCCTTTCTCTCTATAAAGTCAGCATTACAATGTGCGCACTTGTGTGGTCGCAGTCCTGTAATAAATATTTCATTTAATGGCATAATCAACTTGTGTGGTCGCAGTCCTGTAATAAAGATATCATTTAATGGCATAATCAACAAACATTATCTTTGGACATTTACAAAATAGAAACATATAAGGAAAAAGTCACTGAAAACCCTCTTGGTTATACAGTCTAACTTGTGTTAAGCAGCCACCCTTTTAAGCAGCCAACCTGCCTTAAACAGCCACTACAGAAAGTCCCATTGTTAGATTTATAGTGTAAATTAATTTGTGTTAAGCAGCCAACCTGTCTTAAACAGCCAATTTACTCTGTCCCATAGGCTGGCCTCTTAACACAAGTTGGACTGTACATGTATTCTATATTCAGGGTTGTCATTAATTTTTTGGATAAGAGGACAACATCAATAAGGTGTTTTAGCTACTTCTTATAACCGACTTTCACTTTTTTTTGTTATTTGTGAGACAAAAATGTCATTTGAAGCAGTGAAATTAGGCATTGGCCGGCTCCTAACCCTTTACCAAACACCAAATTACAACTGACCAAAATTGAAAGAGTTTGCAGACCATATTTCAAAATGTGATGAAATTGAAAAACCATCTACTGATAGGACAGAAAACATTGTCAGACAAGGAGAAATTGCTCGTTAAGAGCAATTTCTCCTTTTTCCATAATGTTTTCAAGAGTTGTCTGCAACAACAAGTCAAATGTTATTGTTTGGTAATGGGTTAAAGACCACCCTGTATTGTACATTTCAAGCCAAACAAACTCACCTGAGTGCTTCATGTAGTGACACTTGAGTTGGTAATTGGTGAAGAATTTTTTTCCGCACTCCTCACATGTAAACCGCCTTTCCCCCTTGTGTACACCGGCAATGTGCGTGGACAAATTGTCCTGGCGTGTAAACATCATACTACATAGGTTACACTTTACCCTCTGATTTCCTGGAAGCAAACATGTTATATTAATGATAATAATGAAAACTATGACTAATGATTATAAAAAGAGCTGTCCATAAGACTATTTGATTATGTCCGAGAGAGGTGAACGTCAGTGAAGTAATGGGGCTTTTTTCTGCACTGGCAAATCAACCAAGGGGCTTTTTTCCACACTGGCAAATTGAGAAACGGGCTTTTTTCTGCACTGGCAAAATTGGTGGAAAGGAAATTTTTCCTGGCACTGTATGAATTGATATGTGTCTTTTCAGTGTATATTTTTTTTACTCTACATGTTTGAGTTAATATTTGCCTTTTCAGTGTATATTTTTACCCTACCTGTTTTTTTTTTTATGAAATATTCAGCCCCATTCTCCCATCTCTAGAGTATATAGTGTAACCTAAAATATTTAAAAAAAATCTCCTCTCCGAAGTGATATTCAATTTTAATTGAGAAATGTTGAACCATGAACATAACCTGTTGATGAAAAAAAGGGTTGGAATAATGTTTTTTTCCCTATGTATTGCGAATTATAGTGTTCAAACTTGATTTTTGTACTGTTACTTGCTAAGCATAGAAATTGTCCCCTTTGGCACTTTAAATCGCAGATTTTCTCCCCTCATGGGACCCGACCCCCTTCCCCATCAGATGAAAAAAAAGATACAATTTACCCTACCTGTATGGGTTAACATGTGCCTTTTCAGTTTATACTTTGCCACAAATCCAGCTCCACATGTCTCGCAGGTGAACGGAAGCACGTCTGAATGCCTCAAGATGTGATGCCTAAAACTGATAAAGGGGACAAAAGAATTTGAAAAGTAATTGCAACATAGAAATTACAACATTATAGAGGAAACGCTTCTAGAAATGTTTTGGAATTGTAACAAAACAGGTTATATCCATTGTACACCTGTGAAGGTTGTGGAATAATGCACTAGCGCGCTCTGCTCCCTTGTTTCTTTTGAATAACTGAAGCATCTTGTACATTGGCAGGACTTTTTCCGTGTTATTTAACAGTGGCCTATAAAAGATATCTTCCCAATTGAAAATTTCTTTTTTCATATAGTGTTTAACGCTGTATCAACAATTTTTCTGTTGTGTTACCACTATCCTGGATCCATTAGTGCTAGGCTATGGCTCTGAAGTGACTTGCCAAAGGTCACTCCCACAAAACCAGAAGTGTCAGTGGGGTTCGAACCCGGGACCCATGAGTTCTAGGTGCGCCAACTCAACCACTGGGCCAGGAAATTTCTTTAAATCACACTGTTTTTGGTTTCAAATTCAGCAATTCCATTGGTATCATTTCCATAAAATAACATGCTAGGCCTCTTCCCAATTAAAGCCAAAAAAAAAGGCCCCGATTATGTCACGCTTCTCACAGATAAATATGATGGAATAACCTCTATATTTTCATCTTCTCTTTACAATAAAAATATATATATATTGTTTCACCTTACAAAATAAGATCCATTCAAGCAAACTTCACAATTGAAGATTTGTATAGAATTTGTATAAGGGAAAAGAGTTATAATTAAATACCTGGAATCGTGGGCAAACCCCTTTCCACACACTTCACAAAAGAACGACATCACAGACGAATGGTTTTTAATGTGTGTCCTTAAATAATGTGAGGATTTAAAGGCTTTAGGGCATAAACTGCACTTATGAGGTTGTTCCTTCGAATGGCTGGACACATGTTGTTTAAGTTGACCCTGTGGCACATCTTTACCGCAAATATGGCAGACAATTAATCGCAGTGCATTATTAACTTTCTTTGTATCTATCAAGTGACCCTTCTTGTGGGTTTTTAATTCATCCCTCTGTACTTCTTCTCCACAAATTTTACAAACTGTCGTTTTTTCATGGTTGTTATGCATGTTCTCATGAACTTCCAGGTCCTTCTGTAGAATTTCTTTACCACATTTCTTGCACACTTCTCGTGGCAGTTTCTTTCTACCTCTTGCCTTTTTTTTATGAAGATCTAATACCTTACAATTTTTAACTGTATCATTTTTTCCACTGACCTTGTTACATTTGGTTTTTAAGCTCTTCCTACCTTTCTCTTCGATTTTATCGTTATTATCAGAGTCATCAAATCTTTCCTTAATATTTCCTAATAAAACTTCATCAAAGTTTTTACACATTGCAGTCTCTTCACCTTTATTAGCAATGACGTCTTCCACCATGGAGCCTTTCACTTTTAATTCATTATTATCACTTTCTTTATGAGCTTTTAAATCCGACCCATAATTGCCAACGACAATTTGTCTGACATTTACGTAAAGCTTTGTTTGGCTACTCTTGTTCTTTCTAGATCTCTTTTGTTGTAAATCTGATCTCTCTGATGCAAGTTTGCCTTGAGTTACATTTTTATTTTCAACATAAGATTCAAGATCATTTGTGTCCATGGACACATCTTTGAATCCTTCGGTTTTTTCTTTTCCATTTATTTGTTTACTGGTTATTCCATTTTCTAACCAAAGACCTTTGATTACTTTGTTTAAACCTTTTCTTATGTTTCCTTTACTTTCAACTAAATGTGGAAGACCTGATTCAACGTCAGTACATTCGGTTCTTGCAGCACCAATGTCACACAGAGACCCTATGGGGTATGCAGCTTTTCTTTCATTGTTTTGTAGATAGAAATATGATCCTTCTCCCGTGCATTTTAAGATGTGCTCGTGCAGCTGACAGACATTGCCAAATTGCCCCAAACAGCACATGCATGTGATTACACAACTGCTGTGGGAATCCAAGTCCTCTGTCATCAAGGATGAATCACAGGCGTGACCATACTTCTTAATGTGAACATCGTGTGATTTTAAATGAATGTAGAACTTTTCGAAAGCTTCGAAATCTGACTTGCAATACCCGCAAATAAATGGTTTGATAAGGCTTTCTGTGTCTTTGCACTTGCCACCCTCAGAATTGGTACTGTAGATGTCTGCCATGATGAATACTACCGGATCATCACCTCAATTGTAGAACAGAACAAGGTGTAAACTGAAATAGAGAAGAACCAATAACGTGTAACCCACTGTAAACATAACCTACAGCCATGTTTGTAAGAATGGTGTTTAATGCCTTATCAAATTTTTTTCAGTTGTGTAACAGCTTTCAAGGATCCACCAATACTTTAAGGCTAGGGCTCTGAAGCTACTTGCCAAAGCCCATTCACATGAAACCATGGGTGTCGTGGACATTAACCTAGGAATTTAAAGCCATAATATGGAGCAAGAAAAAAAATGCAACACTGTAAAATGTGAACAATAATAATAAGGTGTGCTCTAGAATATAGCAGAACACAAAATGAGTTTGATACTTGTACATCAATGAAGATTCGTACGAATGATGAACCATCCGGATTCCATACCACTTCGATAGACATGTAAACACAGTCGCTCATATTGAACGTTGAATACCTTTTAAAACTTCACAGTGTGTGTTTCAAGACCAGTTCGTCTAAATGATAGCGATTGATGAACGATTTGATTTTAAACGCTTCGTGGTAATCACAAAATACTGAAAAGGGGTTGTTGTAGGAAATCGACGACGTAGTAATGGATCGCTTGAATATACAAAGTGGATTGAGTTTTAACACAACCGTAAAGTGGCCTGGTGACAATGGGCTTAGGCAATCTCCCATGCAGAGTTATCGTCCCCCGGATACTACCTCTGCAACGGGCTCACGCCATCTTTGCCACGAATCGTGGCAAACTCTGTAATATTGCGATCCAAACTGTTATATGCATACAATTAAGTAAAACACTATATGAATAAGTCAAAATTACCTTTACTTTATCCATACAGTATAAATTGAATATGTATTTCACTGATTTTTGCTAGAACTATTTTAAAGCCTTTTTACGCTATTGAAAATCAATCCGCGGAATGTTTACATCTTTGGTCTCCCGCTCGATCTATAAGAAATCTTGGTTATCGCACAGTTTGGATACCAGTGATGTAAACAAAAAAGATATAGGATTTGGGAACGATGTCTTCACTTTACAACTGTGTTTTTAAAGAGTTTGCCACTTGCAAAGATTAACATCAGAATACGTGATAGGATTGTCTTTGGAATAAGGCAAAAGCTTCTTAAAATGGCACATTCTAATCATCTGAACGGGTGCAGATCTCTCCAATTCGATGTTCTGAAAACTTCCACGAATGTAAGATATCGATGAGATGGTGGTTTTAAAAAGGTACTTCCAAATAACCCACAAATAAGCTTCACATGCTATGAAATGAGAGCTGAATGAGATAAAAAAGAGTTGCAGAGAAGATACAAGTTATAGGCTGCCAGTGTTTGAAACAAAATGGATATTTGGATGATGTGTTCATGGTTTGTGGGGCCACAGGAAAGGCATGAGCATAGAGATAAAGATGAGAGGAAAGACCTATGTTGAATTAACTGCAAGTACCTTTTTCCAACTATGCTTGTGTTTTATTGTATATAATACATGGTTTACCTCTAACTTTATGATAGTATGTATGCCATTAATGATTCTGAAGAAATAAGAAAGCTGCACACCCTTGGTTCTCCCCTCTATAAAACTGCCACAGCTGTTAATCTTCGTGGGGGGTAGGGCTGGGGGGTGGCGAGGATGAGGGGGAGTAAGGACGCGGTTATCTTAAAACGGGTCGATGGATCAAGGCAAATTTATGCTTGATTTAGTGCACTTTGGGGGATTTTGGTAAAACCTCCAACAATAGTGAGAAAAGCATTGGAATAAAACTAAAAAATGAATGACAGATTGTCATGTTATATCAAATCCCTTTATCAAACTGATTTCTACACTTTTCAACGTTACGAATGTTATCTTTAGTTGCTTACTATTTGGATAATTTTCACTATTCATATCTGAGAGAATTGGTCGATGCTTCTGTTAATTGTAATTTGAACATAACGTAGCATTTAGTCTATCAATTCAGATATCCTTATATTTTCTCACAATCCTCTTTCTGAACCAATGAATGCACATACTTTACCATGTCAACAATCTTAAATAAGGGACAAGAGACTAATAAAACATTCCATATTTGATTCATTCAATGCAGAAAAAGAATTTCATTGATTACCATGATATAAATTTGTAATAAGAAGAGGGACTCAATTAGAAAGTGGGCCTTTTGCATAAATCTTTTGGACGAAAGAGTAAGTTGTTAATGATAACCAGGTTTTTCTTTAATCGAAATGCTTTCACAAGTATGAAAATGGGTCACATTTTTGAAGCATTGTTATATAACTTAATAAATCATGAATTGTATGTAATTTCAGAATATTTGGATGAACTGTATAATGAGCAAGTTTAATTAGTTATTATTAACCTCTCTAATGAAAAAAAAAATGATAGAAAGAATTGATAATTGATAGGGTTAAAGGTGGCCAGTAATATGATTCTTTTAGTGTATAGGATGGTCTAAGGTACATATTCTGTAGATATTTGTTAAATGAAGAAAACAATTAACGATTAACAATTAAGTTTTCGTTTCAGATTTTCACTTTACTTCTTCACATGTTTTGAATTTTGCATACATATATCAGCTATAGTTGAATGAACAATACTCATGCTTTGCATCAAAATTCATCATAGTTTTTATAACTGTTAAGCAATGCCAAAACAATTATGACAACAGTTTATTTCTTACGTTTCTTTCATAAATACTTATAACAAATTCACAATAAGTGACTAAATGATGAATGCAGGGAGCATCCCCAGATATGGTTATAATTGCTACTTAGTATTCAAACAGTTGCTTGTTAATAGGAACTTAAATGACAGATTGTAAGAGTTTCTTTTATAATTCAAATGTTCTCTACCAATAATCTTTTAAGACAAAAATATACATATATTATTATCATTACAGCATACAACAATCAAAATCTTTAAAAGACAAGTTCTCATCATGAGAATATTACTGTTTAATGATATGATGATTAAATATTGAATTAACAAATAAGCTGAACTGTTGTTTGTCAAAACATTGGCTGGTTGATACATAATGGTTTTCATTCATTATATTTCAAGAAAGATGATGTCAGAACAGTGTTCATAAAAGTTGAAAGCCTTTCAACCATAAATATTATTTGCTGTATAAAATGGAAAAGTATCTAAAGCAGAATTACTCAACCAAATACAGTTTCACCTGAGGATCACCAAATAAAAAGAAACAGTGTTCACCAGTTGCACTATCAAAGCATGATTGAAGAATATGGTGTAGGTGAAGAGATAAGATAGGAACTTTCTTATCAGTAAAACTAGGTAATGAAAAGATGAGTTTGATCTGAATAAGATAACGCTTGGATCTGTTTGATGAGTTAGATCTGTTTAATGATTCATTTGTTTGTTCTAATGTCTCAAATGAGTACCCACAACATAGGATTTAAAGAATCAATAATTGCTGAATATGCCTTTTATCTGGACATCTGCTTCACCCATGTAAAATTTTGTGACTTGATTAATTTGAAAGCAAAAGCAGATGTGAGAAAATGGTTTTAAAGCAACTAACTCAGAGAGTTGTGTATTGGGTGAAATAAACATTAATAATTTGATATGAAAAGGACAATCTCACAGATTGGAATCTAACTTTTAAGAAAAAGTTGTCTTTTACAACTGAAATGACAACATTTTTTCTTAAGTAATATAAGACTAGATTATTGACAGTTTTCTAACCCAATCATAATTATTTAGAAAAGATAAAAATCATTTATTTTGCAGATATTACAAACCATTTAAACTGGTGTTTCTCTAAACAACAATCTAAACCTAAAAGACATTTAACCATTTTGTTGCAGACTACTCTGGAAGCATTGTGGGAAAAGTGGAAATTGTTCTTATCGAGCAATTTCTACTTTTCAAGCAATGTCTTCTGCCTTATCAGAAGATTATTTTCAATATCATCACATTTTGAAATGTCACCTGCAAACTCTTTCAATTTGGGACAGTCGAAAATTTAGCGTTTGGTAAAGGGTTAATCCTTTCCCAAACAATAATGACATTTGACAATTTTTTTGCGGACGACTTTAGAAAACATTGTGGGAAAAGGATAAATTGCTCGTTACAAACAAATTTTTCCTTTTCCCACAAGGTTTTCTGCTCTTTCTGAAGACTATTTTTCAATTTCGTTACATTTTGAAATGTCGTCTGCAAACTCTTTCAATTTGAAACAGTCAAAAATGTGTTGTTTGGGAAAGGGTTAAACGGTTTGCATTATCAACAATATACACTGTAAATGTTTTTTATAAACTTTTCTTAACATTGGAAAGCTGTCAGTAATCTAGTCTTCTGTCACTTTAGAAATTTGTATTTTCATTTTTTTGAAAGAAAACTTCTTATTTTAAATTGTTTAAATCACAACATGTGAGATAGTCCTTTCAAATAAGTCTATTGAGGCCTAAGAGTATGATCAATGTCCACTTAATCAAGGTCTGAACTGACTGAAGGAAGACTTTGTTTGTTGTTGTTTGTTTTCCAATTTGTTTTACATCGATTGTGAAGGAGGCTTAATAGCCTATCGAGTCACTCTCGATGACTGCTTCCTGGAGAATACACCAGAATACACTCGAAATGAAGAGGAATGGTGATATTTGTTGTTGAGAAGGTCACCAATATTCTCGATTCATTGGATTTTCTTGAGAACATTTCATTCTGACTGACGACTCATTTGTTAAACTACGTGGAGGTTTGATTTGTCTTGGAGAATGTATTTTCTAGCTGTCATTCACTTTGTTTTGATCGAGGGGGCGGGTTTCGAGTCGTATGGAGCGTCGCCTCAATTCTATTGCTTTGTGTGTAAATAAATGTCTTTATTCTATTTTAACTGTCCTATCTTATCTATCTTTATATTGTGATACGACTTAAGAGACTTCTTAATTTATCTGAGCGTTAGTTTGGAGCTCGCTTTTTGCAAGCCGCTAGATGCAGTATTCTACTACACGTTAGTTTCGGTCACGTGACCATGCCGGAAAAGTGGGGTTGAGCTAGTAGTGGATCGAAATTATGACGACGAAGTGGATAGAGTTTTGACGCATATTTGCGACAACGTTTGCGACATTGTATTATATAGATCTAAATCTTCCTCAGAATGAAATTGAATACTTTGCATCATAAGAAATCTTATGTGAAACAATGAAAGATATAAATGAAAAAAAAAATATTATTTATAAAAACATAATCCCTAACCCTAACCCTAACCCTAACCCTAAGCCCATTTACGTCACCAGGCCACTTTACGGTTGTGTTAAAACTCAATCCACTTTGTATATTCAGGCGATCCACTACTACGTCGTCGGAAAAGGGGGACTATTTCCTGAGCCCGTCACAGAGATAAATGTGGGAGCGTAGCGGGAACCAATTTACTCTGGTAGAGATTGGGGCTTAGGGTTAGGGTTAATGTCGCAAACGTTGTCGCAAATATGCGTCAAAACTCTATCCATTTCGTCGTCATAATTTCGATCCATTACTAGCTCTTTACAATCGGAACTGAACCGTTTACCCGCGTTTCGGATTACTCGAATTTTGTCCTTAAGAACTTTGTTGTCAGTTTCAAAACACAGATGCGTAAAAGAATGACAATGAATTATCTTAAATGAAATGGTAAGTTTACAACTAGATATGCTTATTCACCCTTCTGTTCTGTTTGCCTAGTTTATGTTACTTGATTGTATGATACCTTATTTGGTAACGATACGAGTTTCTCCAGAAACAATGAAGAATTGGTGGGTGGGGAATGGATAGTTTGTTGAGAACGAAATCAGATATTCATGACCTATTCATTCTAATGCATATTGTTATTTTAGTGATAATCGTATTTGAAGGCTTATGTTGTAAAATAATGATCTTAAAGGATAGATTTGCTTTGAAATCTATTGCAACACATGAATTCATGACAAGTCTCTTTGTAGATCTGTAAGACTGTATATTCAGAGACATAGATAACAGAGATTGGCAACTCCTTCTTTACCTATAGCCGATTTCTGCGATATCTCGCATGACGCGTTATTTAGCGAGACCTTTCGAGATCTGTCTATCGACAGCTATTTTCAACTAAACGCGAAATAGGCAACACACATTTAAGCGTGTTTTAAGTCATAATTAAATTATTTTCTTACCGAATTTACTATATTGTTATTGTTAGAAAGTTTCTCCATTCAACAAGACCAATCAGCAAGCGATTATCAAAGAAATAAACATGACAAACTGCGACAAACTTGATTGAATTGTTCGCTATTTCGTGGTTTTGTGCGGTAAACGTGATAATTGAGTAGTTTTAGATTCAAACTGTTCTAAAGGAGGGTTTTTCAAACATTTTCAATTCAAGTCCATTTTAAAGAAAGGGTTCGTTTTTCTACATTTCCAAATTTTCAGTTTGATATTCCTTGTCATTTAGAAGTTATTCCGTACTGAACATGTCCCTTTTACGACCCTAATGAGTTTAACCATCTTGATTTACAAGCAAAAATTTACAAAGTTGTGCACAGTAAAACTAAAAAACTATGCACTTGATCATATCATACTTGACATTTTCCTGAAGTGTTATTTTTGTTTTATGGTTGCCCGCATTTTTATAGTAATCTTCGCTTCCATAACGAAGTTATGCCAGGTTTACTTAACTACACAAGCATGATCATGATTTCGGCCATTTTATTTTCAACCAAAAAAGTTCATACTTGTACAAGGTAAAATGTTTTAATGGAGGTTTATTCAAACATTTCTAATTTATGTCCATTTTAATGGGTTAATATGATTTTGTCGATTTCCAAATTTTCAGTCTGATATTCTTTGTCATTTAGAAGTTATAGCGTACTAAATATATCCCATTTACTACCTTCATGAGTTCAGCCATCTTCATTTCCAACCAAAAATTAACAAAGTTGTGCACAGTAAAACTAAAAAACTATGCACTTGATCATATCATACTTGACATTTTCCTGAAGTGTTATTTTTGTTTTATGGTTGCCCGCATTTTTAAAGTAATCTTCGCTTCCATAACGAAGTTATACCAGGTTTACTTAACCACACACGCATGATCGTGATTTCGGCCATTTTATTTTCAACCAAAATATTTCATACTTGTACGAAGTAGATTGTTTTAATGGAGGTTTATTCAAACGTTTCTGATTTATGTTCACTTTAATGGGATCATATGATTTTGTTGATTTCCAAATTTTCAGTCTGATATTCTTTGTCATTTAGAAGTTATTGCGTACTAAATATATCCCATTTACTACCTTAATGAGTTCAGCCATCTTGATTTCCAACCAAAATGTAACAAAGTTGTAGCAAGTAAATCTAAAGAATTATGCACTGGATCATATCATACTTGACATTTTCCTGAAGTGTTATTTTTGTTTTATGGTTACCCGCTTTTTTATGGTGATTGTCGTGTTTTTAACGAAGTTATACCAGGTTTATTTTACCACACAAGCATAATCATGATTTCAGCCATTTTATTTTCAATCAAAATCTTTCATTTTTGCATCAATTAAAACTTAAATTGTGTGACTTGGATTTTATCAAATGTTTTATTACTGAAAACGTCTGAATGAGTTTGAATTGATCCCGTATTAAATGCTGACTAAGTTCTATAGTTTCCCGTATTTTCAAAGTGGTATTCCTATATAAGAAGAAGAAAATCCATTCAATTAATGGACAAAAGAGAATGGATAGATCTTCTTAATCAGAAACACCACGATATTTCCTTTTTCGTCATACTTCTTCTTAATTCTGATCGCTTGCAAATATGTCAAGTGAAATGTGTCACTTGAAGAACGAAGGGTGATAGAGTCAATTACGGTAGTGGACAATACATGCTATGATTGTAAATTGCAACCCCATACAATATGTAGTTTGATGTCATAAAATCTTTTGATGCTAGGGCAATTACACAAGAAGTGTGTGGCGCTAACCCTGTATCCACTCTCTTACACCTCATTCAACTTTAATGACCTAAAGATCCCGAAAACAAAATAGGGAGGATTTGTTCTGTTTAAAGCGTCTGTCTGGTTTTAAAAGTAGTGTGTGTTGACTTAATTTCTCGTTGAGAAATGATAATAAAAACGAAGGTGCAAGACACATTCAAAAAGCTCACATTTCCTTTTTCTAAAATCATTTCGTTCAGCAGCATGATAAGACCAGACCCTTACGTGTTTAAGAATAATTATGTTCTTATTGATTTGCAATCAATATTAGAGGAATCTGCAGTAAAAGGTGTTTTGAAAAACTTTGCAAGTCATTTTTTTCTTACGTGTCCTTTCGTTTACTAAAACCACTTTTACAAAAATTCTCATCACATGCATTTTAACATCATAAAATACTTTTAATTTTCTTAAATTGAAACATTTGGCTTGAAATAATGTCATGATGAAAATTTGTTTTGTTTTGACAAAATGAGCACTGTAAACAGTTTTACGACACAGAATAAATGAAATGAAGTGAGAAAGCAATCTTTTAATATTGACGAAAACTATCATGTCTTAGTGGAAAGTTCATGCGTTGGTTATTAACTGCAACTAAATAGAGTCACTTGATTTATTACAAAATATTATTTAAACCTTTGCTTGAAAGACATTGTCGTTATAAGTACAATTCTGAATTGCATGGTAATCAAGCCTGTCATTGAAAAAGAAGGCCTACTGGAACTTTTTGTTTTGTTTTTAACATATCAATTTAATAAAATGAAAATAAAACAAAATGTCCAGAAGTTGTTTCAGATAACCAATCAGATAACCAAAACATAGCTATTTTACTGTAATAAAGAAGTATCAATTTCGCTTGACATCTCCCGTAGCAACGGATAAACAGGTACGCACTTTCCTTATCTCGCAGAACCTCGCGGCACGCGAGAGTTTGGCGATAATTCCGGAGTTGCCAATCTCTGTTATCTATGTCTCTGGTATATTTAATAAAGGTTTGCATCCATACTGCAAAGTTGCAAACAATGACCATCTTATTGAAAATGTATTAATAACTTCATTAAAATATAATACATCTTCACACAATGTTATTGATCAGCTATAAAGGATGTGAAAGAAATAACCAACATCATTGGTTATTCTTTTTCCAATAATTATTTCTCCATTGACCAAGATAGTATCATGTTCTTGTTATGGCATATACACAAGTCTTCACTTTAGCAAGTCTTTGTATGCTCGCTTCCGAATATCCAGGCATTTTCACCCGATTTTCCGAGATGCAACAGTGCATAATCAATAACAACAGGGTACAACGTCTTGATTGGCTATGTGTTTACATAGTGAGAAAAGTCAATTGCCAGATTAAAACATCAAATAAAACTTAAAAACGATGTGTTAGCTCTGTTGGAGTTTGGAAGTTTCCCTGAATCTAAAATAACATTATTCTTCTAAATGTAACTAGTCCAAATGATCTTATGACATGGTAAATGTAGAAAAGAGTGAACAGATTTGAAGCAGTGATAACGTTCTACTCGTTTACGAGGGGGTATGTGACGTTTTCGTAAGTGCATCTCATAAGGGTGACAAATAAAACAATATTTATTATGTCATTGAATTTATTCCTATTAAACTTTGATTGGACGTCTTGTGTTTTTAGTGCATTTTTTAAGTCAAGACTAGCTTAAGACGTACCGAGTTACTTTTGGATTCCTCTGATTTAAAAAGAATTGGTAAGTTAATTTTACAGTGACACATTGTTTTAAAGGCTATCAATGAATAACAGGTTATCTGCATTAAACTCTCAAACTCTGACGATGCTTTGTATTTCGATACTAAGTAGCACCCAATCACCTACAGTACCCCGAAGCAATAAAGTACACAACTGTGTGTCAATGCACGACTGTATACACTTCAGCATTGTTCTAAAGAAACATCCTTATTAAGTTGGTGGTTTTATTGCCCTAGTATCTATTCATTAATCAATTTAACAAGTTGACCATGAGTATACGATCTTTATGACAATCCTTTATCCAAACAAATAAAATGCATATCACCCATTTGAATTAGAAATTCTCAACCTACAAGCATAAATGTTAACATTGTATGAGATTACAACAATTATTGACAATTCTGTCTTACATTGCTATTGGCTTTTGGAAACATTTTCGCAAGAAAATGATGTTTGTCTTTGGTTTATAATTATACAATAATAAATTGTACAATTATGCCATTGGTGTTACAACCATTTTTATGTCTCTACCTCTTTTGTGTTTTAAAATTTTAGTAGAAAAGTCACACTTGTATCCGGTCAGCGGGAAATTAAGAATATAAATGTCATTATTACTCTTTATGAAATAAAGGCACTTACAAACCAACTAAAAGAAACTAGTTCATTTTATTTGCCATTGGACTCAAATTTGAGTTTAAAACATTGATTATTTATAACCTGTTATATAAATTTGCCTCGATTTTTGTCACCACAATCAATCATTCATGGATGATATTATTTTTGATATTAAAGGTCATATGTACAGGTTGGGTTTATTTCATAAAATTAAAATATGAAGTAAAAGAATCACATTGAAATTATTTGCAACATTTTAGCATAACGCATTACGTCATAAATCACCGTCATAGCGCACCGATTAATTAAAGTTCGTATGACTTACTTCCCTTTGCTGTGACGTCACTCGTGATCCACTGAATGCGCCATGTAAAGGGCGTGAAGAGCGATTGCTGGTTAGAATTGGTGTTTTTCTTCAAATAAACGATCCTAAAGTCATTGTTTGGATTGACAGCGCATTTTCTTTATTGAATATGATTCATTTTATAAGAATATCAATTTGAAAAAAGATAAATTAATAACTTAACCCGTGAATTTGCATGGATTTGTCGTTGCGTAAACCTGTTCATATGAAAGGAACGGCTTGAAATTTGGACGATTTTCCTTGAAATAAATGATTCTTAAGTCATTGTTTGGATTGACAGTGAATTTTCTATACTGGATATTTTTCATATTATTAGAATATCCATTTGAAAAAAATAAATTAGTGACTTAACGCGTGAATTTACAAGGATGTGTCAATGCGTTCATATGAAAGGAACGGCTTGAAATTGGGACGGTTTTCCTCAAAATAGCAATCCTTTAGTCAATGTTTGGATTAACAGTGCATTTTCTTTATTGAATATGTTTCATAAAATAAGAATATTTTTCTGAAAAAAAGTAAGTGACGTAACGTTAAATTTGAAAGGATTTGTAAATGTTTTCATATCTAAGAATCGGCTTGAAATTTTGACGATATTTGTGAAAACAGCTATTTTTTTAATTAATATTTGTTGAAAAAAAAACACGAGTACTTTTTCGACAATGATCGTGTATTAGCATTAAGGTTTTAATTGAGTAGTAAACAAAGACATAGATCTGAATAAACGAATTGTCTTAAAACCGTACATCGTATAACTA
This sequence comes from Cerastoderma edule, assembly GCA_947846245.1. NCBI lineage: Eukaryota > Metazoa > Mollusca > Bivalvia > Cardiida > Cardiidae > Cerastoderma > Cerastoderma edule. The sequence continues at coordinate 7,786,053 of OX401414.1, forward strand.
TTAACTGTCCAATTCACCCTGCATTGTCTTATCAATACATGAAATGAAACGGGAGAAGATCATAAATTGCGAAGAAACAAACCCTATTATAACCCAACTTACTTGTGATACGAAGGTTATCCTTTAACTCACATTTCCACCACACATCCAAATTTCAAAACTAAACACTGGCACATTCAAGAGTATTTGTTAAAATCATCCGGCAACTTTCCAGTAACTCCACCCCCAGTAAGAGGTCTATGATTTCGAAATTGATTCCGATGTCGTCTTTCTAGATCAACTGTTTTGACTTAAGAATTGTTCTTCATATTCACATTACAATTATGTTCGTTTTCTCTCGTGTAAGTAGCCTTGACACTTGAGCATTTAATTTTCGGACAGGTTTAATAATTAACAGCTAAAACAAAAAAATCGTCATAGTTTATTTTACTAACAAACCTTAATTAAAAATATTTGAATTTATTTCTTATGATTTTGGAATTTAAATATCAATTTGACAAAACTTGATTTTGATGTTAAAACGTTTGCTTTTGTTGAAAACATAGAGTTAATACTGTTTTGGTGAATACTGATTATCATATACTTATTGAAGTGTCAAACTATTCTAATAGAAAAGACAACATGTTCACTTTTTTTAATATCATAACGACAAAGTATCAGACGTAAGTCACATTGAGAGATAAATATGTCCTCACACCTTATCAATCCAAACATCCTGTGAGAGTTTGGTCTTAATTGGTTATATCTTAACAATGGATTTTTTAGATAAATTTAATTGTCGCGCATTGAAAGTGTGAGATTTGCCGCTTGTTGTTTCATGTCTGGAATAGCAGAATGTGTCAGACCTGTTAATTAACAATAGAGATATTTAAGAGATTAACGCCAGAGGCTATCTTTCGCCTAAACAATAAAGGACTTGACACTTGAAACATACTGTGCAAATGTGGCAGATTGGTGTTAATTTGCATCACGACCCTTAATCCTTGTAATGTCCGATGTTTGTTGATTGACCCTTTGTATGTGAGGTAAACTGACAATTATCAATTAAATTGTAAACAAAGAGATTATGCTCAAATGTGTAAATTATATACTTAGTGATCTTATTACTCAATTATCAATATAAATTTGTAATAATCATGTTTGAACACCTGCATTTCAGTGTGACATACGTCATTTAAACCAATATTACCAATGGCAAAAATATGAGGTGTGTGATTTAAATAATTCCGAAATGCAGACATTTTCATTCAAAGACAACGGCAGAAAAAGAAAGCTTGCTTGTTTTAATCGGCTTGTTATCATGGCAATCAACGTATATTTTCATTTTGTCTTATTTATGTATAATGACAACGTTTCTACGATTATGTTAAGACATAAAACAAGTATTGCAAATAAGAACAAGATGCATTTAAGCGTTTAAAACCAAAAAAACATGGCAATACAATAACTTATGATGTTGGATGAAATTAACATATTCTTGCAACCCTTTGAATTCTTACGTAATATAATCGTAAAGCAGCCTAATTAAGTATTCCTAACTAAGTATGTAGCATAGTTAATCTGTTCCAAACAAAACTAGCTTGGCGAGTAAGAGAGTCATTCAAGGAAATTAACTTTCAAAAAAGGTCTTATCAACGTGATTTTATCCTTTTCTTGAATTTATCTACATCTACACAGTGCAAATTCTATATAAAGATCTAGCAAGTCTACACGAGGCTCTAACACCCCAAACTAACAGTCAGGAATTGTTTTAATCACGAACATCAGTTCACCACAACGTTAATTTTGAAAAATATTTTTCTTTACCTGAGATTATGTGGGAAACAGCGTAACAAAAGGACTTCAGGCTTAAATTATCATTAGCAACTTGGTACATTGGGTAATTAAACAACGACTTTTGATAGATATTTGGGGTCATTCCGAAATACAATGTACACATTCGCGCGTCACACCTATGTCTTGACACATGATTGTATGCTTTATCGCTTGATTGGTGTTTCAAAGTGAGATTAGCTTTGTCTTTTTTGCATTGACTGTCTTGAAACGAATACATCAAGGTAAAGTGAATGTTGTGGGTGTGTTTCAAATAAGGGAAATATAACAGTTACTCAATAAGTAGAATTAATTTGAAGCGTTTTCACCTGTATAAATTACTTTGAATTGAGTCCGATCATTTAAAGATCAATAAAATCAATTCTCTGGAAACGCCTAACAATGCGGAAACTTGCTGTCTTCAAAGTGAAAGTAACACAGCCTACTGTTCTTGTTTGGGGAATATATCGTTTGCTTATTTGTAAAGTAAACACGGTCCAGTTTACTTATCGAAACTTTTTGCAGCTTTTATGTTCGTCGGAAAACGGGAGAAACTCGCATTCCTGCGACCAAAAGCAGAATAACACCAGAAGACCTGTCAAAATAACATGTTCAATATCAAATTTACGTTTCCCAAAACACAATTCATCACTTAAAATGTCCGAAATTTGTGCAAAAACACCGTCGTTACTGAGAACTAGATTCTTCTTTCTGATAGTTCATATGACTTTGAAGCACAAATGACGTCACAACAAGGGAGATAAGTCATTCACAAAAATCGATAAAGGTGAATAAAAGTAGTCAAAAACAACCTTTTTGGCTTCTGTATGAGAAAAAAATCATTACCTCCGTCATAACGAAACCATAACCTAATTCAAAAACCATAATTAAAGAAAATTTTGTTTACCGGGAAATATGACCTTTAAGATCAAGGGTCCATTCTGCTGAATTCTTAAATTACAAACCTCAAATGTTTGTCATGATTCAATTGCTTTTTTTATCTTGTTAGTCACGCTCAAAAGCCGATTTTAAAACATATGATGAATAAAATGATGTCTTGGTTGTTTAGCCAGTAAATCATTGAAAAGATAATTCACACAATTGAAAACAATCTCTCTGTTTACAACTTAATTGACTCTTGTCAGATTCACAATCCAGATCAACACAAGAATTAAGGGTTGTGATGTAAGTTAATGCAGATCTGCCACATTTGCACCATATCATAAAGTTACAAATTCTTTCTAGTTAAGCCAATCAACAGCCTCCGGCCATAAGATTTCCTTTAAACATATCAAAAACAACCCCGTGTCCTTCAATCATCATTCACTCTATGCATCTTGATATGTGCAGTGTCAATAGGTTGAAAATAATGGATTTGCATGTTTTCATTGTCATGTGCATTTATATACAAAACATTATTAAAGGTAGGCGAATTTAAGTTCGTATTTAACAAGCATCTATTCATTCAAAGTGCTTTAAAGCAATATTCATGGACAAGCTTTGTTTAATTTGGTTTTTAGAAAAAGTTTGATGTGTTGTAAATGAACTGGAAAAACATGTAGTTTTAACCCATCACCTTTATTGACCAACAATTTGCGGGTATAATTTTGATAATCAAATGCAACAAATGAAAATTTTTAAGTTTGTCCCTTATTCATTTTTTCCTCTACACCAAACTATTTCTTAGGAAGTCTTTGTTTTCAAAGGACTGAATTCTGCCAAAAAGCCTATTTTATTGCTATGGAATATCACAGTTATAACTCCACCGCGTTTCGTTTACCAGAACTCATTTTATCCAATTTATAACAATATCTTAAAATTTCGAGGATTGGCAACACCCAAAAACAAATCTTAATACTCAAAAGACCAGATTAAAATGCAATGGACGCAAAATAAACATCTTCTTATATTGATTTTTGTGTAATGAATAAGGGGCTCACTTCTGCAACAAAGCGTTGTAGGCAGTTGTATACCCCTGTTTTTTAATTCCGGTTGAGATGACGTGACGTTGAAAGTGAGAATTGGTATGTTAAGTCTTATCATTTTCAAATAGATATTTTCCTACACTTCAGCAGAGACGTATATAATTATCTATTTCTTTGAATTCTTTTGATTCTTGATCCACTGAATGTCACTTATTTCTCGATGTGAAATTGTCTCTTAAGTAGTGTATTCTCCACAAGTAGTTTTCTCTATGGTAAGTTATATTCATGATTCTTTTATTGATATCTATTTATTGTTTGCAGACACAATCTTTCTGACAGTTGCTTGCTCAAAGATCAAAGACTATAAAATGGCTGATTATGAGACTCCGTACCAGCAGTTATCAGTGTATGCTGATGATGACGATGATGATGGAGACGACACAGACAATCATACAGAGGCTGATCTTATGATACATGTCGTACCAGAGGGAGGAAAAGGTGACCATTTTGATGCTGACAGTAATGATTAGGCTTAAAAAAAAAGTTGTCTGTTTAGGGTAACCCAACCCTACCTAGCCAAACCTGCCTACCCTAAAGATTTTATTGACAGTTGGAAGAAAAAAAAAAGGCGCTGTATTTTTAACATATCCATTTGAAACTTCTCACGTTTTTCCGACAGGCTAGTTTACAAGTTGAATAGACTGAAAACATCTGACAAACATATGTTTATTCGTGTCTTCTATCTGCGCTTAAATTCGATAACTTCTGAAAATGCATTTTGATGGATGCTGGTCTGTGTCAGAAAACAAAAATTAAAAAAAAATCCCTACCTACCCTACCTATTGAAGGTGTTACCCTTAAGAAACAATTCATTTTTTTAGGCCTTATAGAATTATATAATAACAGAATTTGATACCCGCAATTTTCTTGAATTCATGCAGTTGTCCGCTATAAGCGAGTTTACCTCAGGGTTTTCCTTTCCCATTTGGCAAAGCCCGCATGATTTTTTCCCCTAATTACCTTATCTTGTTACTTATACACATTGAAGGATTATAGTATTCGCCAGTAAACACAGAACAACTATGACGAGACGTAAAGCTTATTTATTGCTCGAACAACATTAGCGCTGGAACTCCATACAAATGGCGGACAAAGAGAGAGGGGAGATAATCCGTGATAACAGCCTACAGTATATCTGTACTATTTCAATACACACTATACATATAGTGGCGCAACCTTCCTTCTTTCTCTTTCCTTGAAAAAATAAAACATTTCTGTTCTCAATGGAAAACAATATATATATATACAGAGAGAGAGGCAAAAAGCATACTTGTGCCAAAACACTGAAACCATATCTCTATTGAATATTTACCTTACTTTGTGGATTAATCATGTTTAAGAACAAAACAAAACATTTCCTGCACATGAAATTGCTATAAGAGCGTACCTCAGGCGCATGAAATTGACTAGACGTGCATATCACTATTTTCTGATGTATGACTCTGTTAATAATCAGAAACTTTGAGTACTTATCATTGAAACTAAAATTTTTAGACTAGCTATTCCCAACACACTAAATGTTAAATTATTGACACAGTTAAAGTCTACAGCTCAAGATGTGACATAGTCCTTCAAATACTCCGGTGGTTTCCGACTGCGATGAGACAAACGGCGGGGAGCTTGTTGGTCAAGTAGTTGGCTATCGTCGAAAGTTTCTTCAGCCATTTCGACAGTTTGTGTATTAAGAAACGAATCGAAGGAATCGTTCAAAACGTCTTCCTGGGCGTAATTCGGTGGAACAATTAATGCTGGTGGGATGTCTATTGTCGTTTGATCTAGGTCCAGATTGTCCATAGGCGTTGTGTCGGTATCCCCTTCATTTTCACAAATGATTTGGTCCTGTATTAACATGCTAGAATTTATCTCAGAGTTGACACGATAACATTCTGATTGTTTCACTTTGTATGATGACGCGCGTAACTGATTTCCGACGAATTTTTTTATGAAACACCACTCTCCGTCCATAGAAACTACAATATATCGGTCCCTGGCACGAGTCTTCTGTTTGTCGGAATACAGATACACAATATCTCCTACACTAATATTTTCGGAATATCGAGAATATTGCGGACATTTCGATTTCTCGCTATATGTGTGGTTCTTTTCACGAATCGTGTGTTGTTTCATGATTAAGGCCTGATCCGAAATTTGGAGTTGTTCATGGGTGAACTGATTTCGTTGTGTCCACATTTCTCGTGCTGACAGTCCTTGATTGCGGATACGCGAGTTTAACCTTGCAACACAAATAGCTAGTTCCAAAGGCGATACTGTGCCACCTCCGGGTTCATGGCGGAGCAGCTCTGTTTCGAGTTCAGCAATCCCTTTTTCAGCGACAGGGTTTTTGTTCGCGTTTTTAATCCTCCCGATTTGAAGTGATATGTGAAATTGTTTTAATGACGCGTCGTCTCTCAAAGATGCGAAGCCAGGAGCCGGGTCAACTCGAACAACCGCACCCAGTCCATCAAGTGGATGTAGGCCTACAATTAACTGAATCAATGAATTGCGCAACATATTGCGTTTCTCGTCTTCTATTAAGCATGCCGATGTATAAGATGTGACAGTTTCCCTGACTAAGAGAATCAATTGACGGTTGCGCTTCAACACATCTGCAGCAAAGTTCATGCCTATTGCCTCTGGGGGATCCTCAGATGATTGCTTAATGAGGTTGTCTGGAAAGCTTTGTAATGAAGCACACGTATGACAGGAACCATGTAATCGATCGATAGCCTTTGACAAGTCTAGAGCAAAGAAATTTCTCTTAACGACAAGCTGGAGTTGATGCCTTGATGGGTGATCCAATCGGATATGTAAAGCCATGATCAGGCCGTCTAAAACGCTTCTTGGGACTACTATCAAGTCCGTTGGAGGAAGGAGAGGATCGTTTCGGCGAACAATGAGTAATCCATCCCTTGCTACAGACGCGACACTTAGATACCTTTTGACGTCTTTAATGTTGGTGAGCTTTTTTGAAGGACGTGTACCCTGTTTTAAGTGTGCCATTACCCGGCGCAAGTCTGGACATTCAGACTGTACATCCTTCCAAGCCGCGCGCGAAGTGAAAGGTAGTTTACTGGTATTGTCTATTATGTCCTGAATGCTTACTGATCTAACAACCGAGTCTTCTAGGGTGCAAATAAATGTGCAAACTTGACATTTTGGCTGGTAACAGTCTGGAGCATTTCGGCTTGCGAAATCAGAAGGAATGATGGCGGTGCCAGAAAGATGTTTGACGGTTGTTTGATATCGACTTACGACGGAAAGGAACGATGTTACTCTCGGACTGGCTGAAAATTCACCGCGAGATAACTTCGAAATGGCTTGCACACACGGTTTACTGTCGGTCAATACACAGGCTTGGTGTTCTGATTGGATAATAAATGGAGCAAAATGCTTCACAGCTGCAGCGATGCACAATGCTTCAACCTCACAAGGTAGCCATGTCACTTGGTGCTTCCTTAGCTTTGCACTAAAGAACCCAGCCAGGAGAAGCCTGGTGTTTCGGGTCACATATAATGTTGCGCCGATGCCATGCTTCGAAACTGATCCGTCGGTTACGATCCATAGTTTATCACTCGCTTTTGGGATAGTGATCGATTTGTTTGATTGAAGCGACTGTTGGGCAGTCTTGAAATCTGTCATTAATGTATCTGTCCAATTGATCTTGTCACGGGATTCCAGTCCAGCTATAGCTTGATCTAGTGAAGACAGAATACTGGAACAATTTGGTAGGACTCTTGCTAGCATCTTATTGCCACCTATGAAGGATCGCATACCATGAACCGTGTCAGGTGGTGGACACGAAGACAACACTGCAATCTTATGGGGGCTTGCTGAGATTTTGCCATCTGTCCAAACCCATCCAAGAATCGTTGTGGTTCGTGGACAAATGATTGTCTTTGATGGAGATAGATGTAAGTTCGATTCTTGCAACGCCTGTAACACGCGGGCCCAATTTGCAACAAGTTCCTCAGGTGTATTTCCCCCACAATAGAGATCATCTGCCAATTTAGCAACGCAGCCATCTTGCAAACAGTCACCTAAGACACGGCACATTAATTCCTCCAATGCTGTTTCGGACCCTGGCATGCCCATAGCACACTTGGTATATACGCGAACGCCTCGAAATGGAGTAGCCACACCACATTATTTCATTGATGTACGCGCCAATGGTATCTGATAAAACGCGTTTGACAAGTCCGACACGATAATATATTTCCACTGACCAATAGTTCGTAGAATTGAATCAACATCAGGCATGAGGGATGGCTGAGGTTTACTGTACTGTCCAACTTCAGCAAAGGCTGTAACTAGGCGGAAGCCTCCAGAAGACTTCTTGACAAGAAATGATGGATTAAGATACTCTGCTGTGATTCCAATATCCTCTGGTCGCTTGAAAACCCCCTGTGCCTCTAGTTCATCAAATTTCCCCTGTAATTCAACCAGCTTGTTTCGAGAATACTGAGGAACGCGGCCTTTTCTTTGTGGCGGTTCAACGGGGCCCATATTTACAACAGCTTCGAATGGACCAGCTGCGCCGTTGTATCCTTGTAGGTCAGGGCTGAAAATTTGATCATACTCCTTAAGAAGCTCCTTTAATTGGCTTCGATTCTCGAGCGGCAAGATATTGTCAGGGTCTAATGCAACTTTGCCTGAAAAATAATCTTTAACAGGACTTCGCTGCTCCTGTGGATTCAGCATTGTAGGTGGGGCTATGCAGTCATTCAACCCAGGAGAATGAGTATACAGTACTTGACATACATGGTCATTCTTCCTGAGTTGTTGGGGTTCACATGTGTCATTGTAGAGACGGATCTTTCCCGCTATTGTCTCAGTGATTTGTGGGCGTGGCCAATCACGAGTACCTTTTGGAGTGTCGTCTACTCGGGGCTCGATGGCGAGAGTGTAGTCATCTTTGGAGTCAAGGGGAGAGTCAAGTTCGACAAAACTACCTGGCCAGACAGTGGTAGACTTTGCTCTTAATACAAATGCTTGGGTTCGACGGATGCGGTTTTCTTTTCGATCTGATGAAGAACCATACTTAATGACATCACACCCTTCTATGTTGATCTGTTGTATTGCTGGTCTTACTGATATGTCGTTACTTGACATGAATGAATGCCTGCTAAAACGTCAACATCTAGGTCACTGACAACAAGAGCTTCTAGGTAAAGATCGGTGTTCTCTCTCGATAGAGTCATACGAGTTTCACCAACGATTTGTAGGGGTGTTACTCCATCTGCTTGTAAGGCACTTTGTTTACTTTTGGTAATTACTGCTCCTATCGATCGTGCAGTAGATTCTCGAATCATGCTAACTTCTGCTCCAGTATCGAGTATAAGCTGTTATGGGTAATGTTTGTAAAATGCCTTAAAAAATGGGGACTGTTTTGTAATGACGCGGCGCAAAGAGGCAACAACGCGTAACTTATGTGGTCCATTGTCAGCCATTTCGTCAATTGGTGAAGGGAATTCATCTTCGCCAGACTCGGGATCATCATCAATGGGTATCTTCTGTCGTGCTTTCGTCATGTACAGTCTATCTCCCTCAGGTAAGAATTTACAGGTGCTGAGGTAATGTTGGTAGGACCTGCCAGCCTGTTTACATAAAACACAAGTCTTTTGTGGCCGTTTTTGGTATGCGTTACTTCGAGATGATCCACGCTGAGTACTTTTAAATGCTGTTCTAAGAACTTTGGCATCGGCAATGGAGTGAACCTCATCTAACAAGCTATCCAGAGCCATGGAAATTTCTGGCTTGAGGGATGCCAGTGTTTGTGAGCGCAGCTCTGTGCCATATCTTTGTTTGACAAGGGAGGGTAGTTCTGGGTGAATCAGCCTTAACCATGTAAGAACAACTAAGTTTTCAAGGGTAGGAGAAAGTTCTTCGTCTTCTTCAGGTACATTCCCATGGTGCTTAATGGTACCACCAGCATGCAGGAGGTTATCTTCAACAAAACTGGTAAGTCTCTGGTAAAGGTCCTCTGGTCTCTCATTGGGTTCAAGCCGGATGTTATTGAAATCAAGAAAATGGCTTCCTGACGTCTGAAACCCGTAATGTAGACGTATAGATTGCCACACCCCTTTTATTGATGTTGAACTCTTAACAATGGTATTACGAGATATAACTGGGCAGTAATTCGCAATTTGACCCAACATAAGCTCAAGTTGGGTACACTTCTGGGCGGCAGAACGTCGTGCCGCTTCTTGGACAGCTTCACCATCGTCGGTAAGTCCTCGAAGGGGAGTAGCATTTGTTTTCTTACCCCAAGTAAAATCGTCAATAAGGAATCGGGCAAAATTTGGGTCCAGAGAAAGGGTGTATTGTAAGTTCTGTCGCCAGGCCTCAAAGGTCGTAATGTTTTCATTTTTACTTAAAGCCCATTGTTTTGGTGCTCTTGCGCCTGCCATGATGTCTATTGAGACAGAGTTTAACTACAGTCAACTCGACAGTTTCGGATCATCGACAGTTCCGGATCATCTTATGTTTGTTGTCAAATTTCTATGAATGCAAATAAACTCTGGCCTTAAAAACTTAACAGTCATTTAGCATATTCATTTAGCTCTTGACAAAACCAAGATGACATTTCCCCTTCTGGTAAAGCGATCACAATCAATTTGGAACGGTTAATTAAGACCGAGACAAGTCACCGGAAGTTGACCTAATTTCACCGATATTTTTTTTCGGCGATTTAGACGCTCATTTAAAAAGATAATGTGCACTAAACATTGACATCATTTGTAAGAAAAATTATAATAGAATGTATTTATGCAAAATGTTCACGCTAAAACGGGTCTGGGATTGTATAATTGCATGCTGAATGAAGGCAGGTGAACTCGACAGTTTCGGATCACCTCTTTGATTTATAGGGGTCGTCTCAACATTACTTCCGGTCATTCTCGTACGCTCTTTAAAGTAAAAAGTATAATATTTCTTTAAAGGGAAATCGCACAAGGCATGTGTTTGATGAAAATAAAGTATTAAATTGATGATATTATTTTCTGTTCTTATTGTCTCTTTGTGAAGTTAACCCTTTTTACAATAAATGATATGACAATTAACGTGATTCGGAACTGTCACATTTGATCCGAAACTGTCGCGATGACCCCGATCTTGGTTTCTTCAAAAACTGAAAAATGGTAAATAAAAGCGGTAAATCATTGGTATGAATAGACAGAGGAAGAATTTTTCGTTAAATTCATATGTTGATTTCTACAGTCAATTGGTTGATACAAGAAAAAACTATCTTTTATCTATTAGTGATCCGGAACTGTCGAGTTGACTGTAGTTGTTTACGTATAACAGCTATAAGTAGAAGCTGCCTCGTCAATCACTGAGCACGTGGGTTGTTGTATTTACCGTTGTTAATCGTTCTTGAGCATCGAACTGGGTATTTCTCGCTGTGTAGAGATGGGCGAAGGGTTCATGAAGCCGCTGCCACCACGCCAGTAAACACAGAACAACTATGACGAGACGTAAAGCTTATTTATTGCTCGAACAACATTAGCGCTGGAACTCCATACAAATGGCGGACAAAGAGAGAGGGGAGATAATCCGTGATAACAGCCTACAGTATATCTGTACTATTTCAATACACACTATACATATAGTGGCGATTTGTATCTTTTGTTTGAAAGTGTCACATCCATAAGAAAAGAAACAAGATCAACATCTCTGTATTTCACTTTCATAACTTTGTGCAAATAAGCTTTTTATGTGATATATATAATTGAATTCTATCCAACAACAACTAGCTCACAACCATCGTTTGTTTCAGCTCGCTGGAACCACATTGAAAACTTGGATGAGTTTTTCACGCGAGTGTATCAATATCATCAGAGACAAGGGTTTTTATGTATGGTCCTTGAGGATGTCCTGCAACTTGGGTGAGTTTTAAATGGTCAAATTGCAGGTCCTGTGCGTGTGTGACCCTGAATTTAACCCTTTGCCAAACGTCAAGTTTTTTCGACTGTCCCAAATTGAAAGAGTTTGCAGACAACATTTCAAGATGGGATGAAGTTAAAAAATAATTTTCCGGTAGGGCAGAAAACATTGTAGGAAAAGGAAAAATTGCTTGTTAAGAGCAATTTCTTCTTTTCCCACAACTTTTTCCAGAGTTGTCTGCAACAAACTGGTCAGATGTCTTTATTGTTTGGTAATGGGTTAAGGTGTGGGAATTGTGACACAAAGGTCCTGAGTTCAATCCTCACCAGAAGCACAAGGACTTTTTATTGGAGTGTCCTTGAGCAAGACACTTCATTGCCTAGCCTAGTACTGATTAAATCCATAAAAGTTGTAGAATAACTGAAATACTGTTGACATGATGTTTAACCCAATTTAAACAATTAGGAAAGGGTCACATGTTTCAGTTTTGGCTTGGCAATCTTTTCCTTCTTATAGGATTTTGTGATAGGTTGAAATTGAAATGAAGCACTACACATTCAACCCCCAACAAGATTCTGCAGTTATTCTACGAAATATTTTATACATCTGGACATCTTGAGAAGAGACTGTGTTGGGTAATACAGAGTCAATGATGTATTATCATTGAAATGTCACTAACAGGATGTTTAATCATAAGTCATCTGAACTCATGTCCTTGAAATTAATCCACCCTTTTATTGTTAGCAATCACAACTTAAGTGTGGAGGACAGTGGTCCAGGGGAAGAGCTTTGGCCTCGGGACACATGAGTAGTGGGTTTGAATTCTATGAGTTGTGGGATCTGCCTTGCAACCTTTCATTTATCCACATTTGGGGCAAGTACTGGTTATGTATCCAGGAAACTGCATTGAAAGGGATTTATCAAAGTTGTAAGACCTTGTCTTACATTCACAGTAATATGAATAAGTTTAAACTTAACTAACAATTTTAGTTTGTAAGTTGCCCATTTCTTTGTGATGTTGCAGAGAAACCTTGCAACCAAAGGAGACATTTTTTATTGTATCGAATTTGCTCATGATGAGCTATTTCTCCTATTGTCAGAAATGTTTCCAACAAGTATGATATGGACATGGTTATTTCCATGCTTTATAAATATTGCATTGTGTTCCTTTAAATGTGGACCAGTCATAAAATCAAATATGAGGGGATGAGTGTCAAGACTTTTCTTAAAAGCATACTATAAAAACTGCAAAACTGGATAAAATGACTCAAAGAATTAATTATGATTTTTGAAACAGCATGTTAAAACACAACCAAACACCACAATATCATGACAATACAATGCCTGCATTATTTATTATCAATGTTTCAAAGTGCTATTTTGACAAATCTTTTCAAGAAAATGTGAAATAAGTGAATGTTTGGTGAGATAAGTTAACCCTTACAGTGTTGGAACCGACCTCTTGCTAATGCAAAAAGGTTAGATCTAGGCCAGCCGCCAAGTAAATTGGCGGCTGGCCTGTGATATAACCTGTTTGCTACTCTGAGTAGCTTTCTTCATCAAAATTAAGCAGATATCTAAGGTTTTGAAAAAGCAGACGTCCCAAAAATCTATTTTTAGAAAATGAACGAGCAATCTTAGGGTTTATAAAACTTCATTTCTTTTCCATGTCAGACTTATTCCAAATGAAGGGATGGGTTGATGAATTGTTTATTTTTTTTTTTTCATTTTCAGGCAATTCGTGTTTGTGATAGTTTTCTCAACCTTCCTGTCTAAGTGCGTGAATTATGACGTTTTATTTGACAATGTGAAACATACATCCGTTGGTGTGGTGAACAATAGGACTCAGACTGTCACACTAAACGAAACTTCTCATAAAGTTTCCATTCATGACGTTATCATACCATCTGGACAGTGTCTACAATCGTAAGTAAAGTTTATTTTTATTTTCGTTCCTTTAAAGGACTATCTCACGTATTTGGAGTTTAACCTTTAAAAAAGAACTGTCTTCTACCGATAAAATGACAACATAGCTTTCTAAAGGAACATAAGAGTAGATTATTGACAGCTTCCCAACTCTGTTTATAATTGTTCAGAAAAGATAGAGGTCAATTGTATAGCAGAAATTACAAACTGTTTAAATGGATTTGAGCAATGAGCTAAACTGAGCATAAGATGTGCTATGTTTAGACACCATTGTCACATGGATGATGGGTCGATGAAAACATTTAAAAGCTCTTGTCACATGACAATGACTTTCGCATAAAAGCGCTGACAAACACGTCTTGCTTAAATTCTTAAAAGAAAATCAGAGGAATTCAGCAACTAGCAGTAAGGACATTTAGAATGGTTTTGTTTCAATGCAATGAGTGTTATTATCAAATTTTAGACATTTTTAACTTCCTCAGTGTACAAAATCAAGTGTAACACTATAATTCGCCATACATAGAGAGATAAATATTATTCCAACTCTTTTTCAATAACACATTATGTTCATATTCAAGGTTCAACATTTCTTGATTAGAATTGAATAAATCTTCAGAGAAAGAGAGAAATTTTTCAGATATTTCGGGGAAAGATATATACTCTAGAGCTAGGGAAATGGGGCCAAATATTGCATAATAAAAAACACTGCTTCCAGAGGTCTAATCTCTAAGCTTCCTTAATCCATCCCCATATGGGAGTGTGTGATTGGTCAAAATTGAAAACAACAGCAGATGACAAATAGCTGTAATTACATGACAAGGTGAATTCTTGAGGTAATCAAGGGGATTTTTAAAGAACAAAATACATTGTAATAGGAAATTGTTGGGGTTTCTTTTCAAACATCCTATCTTATATTTTCAGATTCGGATTTTGGATCGTCCTATGTCTGATTGTAGCCTCGGCATTCTGGGTATTTCGGACAGTGAAAGTCCTCTATAATATATTTCGATATTACGAGATACGAATGTTTTATAGTACCGCCCTTAAAATAACCGCTGTAAGTATAACATAGGAACTTCCCTGGGCCCTTAACCCTTTACCAAACATCAAATTTTCGACTGTCCCAAATTGAAAGAATTTGCAGACCACATTTCAAAATGTGATGAAATTGAGAAATGATCTTCTGATAGGGCAGAAAACATTGTGGGAAAAGGAGAAGTTGCTCATGAAGAGCAATTTCTCCTTTTCCAACAATGTTTTCCAGAGTCATCTGCAACAAACTGGTCAAATGTCATTAGTATTTGGTAAAGGGTTAAAGCGCTGTGGGCACCAGCACCTTAATTCAAAAGTTAGCACTCCCCTAGCCCCTTAATTCGTCCACAGCACTTTGAATTCATCTTGAAGGCAGTTGATTTGCTTCTGACATTTTTTGATACATTTGATTTGGTTTATAAACAGAGCTTTTTGTCTTTGGATTAAAGAACATACCTAGAAATTTGCCATTTTGGGATGCATATTTCAAAAGAAATTGACAGGGGAAGAGAGTACCTGCTATTATGCTGAACATCGAGTAACCCAGCATCTGAAGAAAATTCTTGGAAGACCCTGCTTGAACCATCTGTCCTATATGGACCTTTATTGGAACATGTTAACATTCTAAGTATCATCTGAGGAAAAATTGTTCTAAGTTTTAGCAATTAACATTTTGGTATTTGAAATGGATTTGAATCCCTTTTGACTAAATGAGAGAGTGCTTGTCACGAGCCATTTCTCGATTTTATTATAATGGTTTCTAAAGTACAGTCTGACATTTGTGTTACATGAATAAAGTGTGCATTTGTTGATTGGCACTATTTCCTTTTGTACCAAAACCATTTCCCTTGCTATTTTCAGCATGACCTGCCCAACATGACTTGGCATGATGTACAGACAAAACTTTTAGAGGTTCAGAGAGATCAGCAAATGTGTATTCATAAGAAAGACCTGACACAGTTAGGTGAGTGCTTTTTGTTATTGATGACAGCTAGAAAATACGGGAGGGTGATGGCAACAGATTTATCTCCATAAATATACTTAAAACAAAACAATGAAAGGGTCTCAAAATTTGAAAACCCTGTTTTTCTTGTACATGACTTGAAGGAATTGAACAGTATGCCTGATTGCACTGATTAACCTGTTTATTTATGAAAATCATTCCCGATGGTTTAAAAGCATGGATTGCCAAATGCAATTTTCAAATTGTGTTCACAATTAAGTAAGGTAGTTTATCTTGTATATCAAGTGTACAATGCAAGACTATCGTAAGTCCTTTACAAATGCGAAGCACTAACTAAAGTCTTGCATTGAACCCTCGTTATGTGACAGTTTAATGATTTTAGTGGATTGTATATTTGATTAACTAGAAAACATAGGAATTATTGGCATAAAACTTTTTATTCTTTAGGTTAAGAAATGTACTTTTTTAACCCATTAACAAACAATAACAACTTTTCACCAGTTTGTTGCAGACGACTTTGAAAAACATTGTAGGAAAAGCAGAAATTGCTCTGAATGAGCAATTTCTCCTTTTCCCACAATGTTTTCTGCCCTATCAGAAGATTAATTTTCAATTTCATTACATTTAAAAATGTCTTCAGCAAACTCTTTCAATTTTGGACAGTCAAAAATGTGGCATTTGGTAAAGGGTTAATTGTGGGGGCCTCGATATGCCTAGTGGTTAGGGTATAGAACTTGAAATCACAAGACATTCTCTCTGCATGGGTTCAAATCTCCATGATTACATTTGGGTTTTCATGAGAGCCACTCTCTAGGCTAACTTACGGAGTACCAATGGTTCTACCTTGCTTGACCAGCCCTTATGAGCAGGTGAGGATGGATTGGGGCATCATAACATAACATAATGTAAAACCCATATAAATAAATGTATGAACAATATCAGTTTATACGTTTTGTTACCGTGGTCTCGGGACGGGGAGGTCTAAGGTTCTAGCCCCATGAGAGGCGTTTATAGGGAACATGTTTATTGGGACTTGTTCCGAAATGGTGTGAGCTTCAAGCTAGTTTCACTAATGGTTACTATCAATGGATATCAATGGCCAACTTTTGAAATTCTTTTTACAGATATTTATCACCGCATTGTGAGGTTTAAGAACTACACTATAGCTATGGTGAACAAGTCTGTACTGCCACTGAAGCTCAATATACCAATACTCGGCGAATAGTAAGTCTTTAGTGTTTACCTTATTTGTTTTACATCGATTGTGAAGGAAGGTTAAAGCTTGTTAAAAGCCACTCTCGATGACTGCAAGTAACAAGTTTTTTATATCTTTGTGTTGGTTTCGTTAGGCTGCTGTTTAGATGAGCGTGTGTAGTGTAACTTTCACTTGAACTTTTCAAAAAAAATATGAGTTAACCCTTTACCAAATATATAATGTATACCTAAAAAAAAAAGAAAAACATATTCCACTGTAATTGAAGCATATTTGCTTGCATATAAAGTACCAATAGATAAACTGAGAGACATGTTTGAATTTTTTAAAACTTTCAGAAAAGTTATCTTGATCATAGTAAAAATTTGGAAATAGAGGTTTTACATTAAAAATGAAATGCATGCATCTTTCTTGCAAACTTACACTAATTGGCATTTGAAATCATAGTAATATGAGAATTCACACTCAATGAACAAATTTCTGTTCTGTCATTAACAGTAAAAGGTATTTGAAAACTTGAAAGTTTAATGGTTTGCTCTTGGTAGATACTCACTATTCTTTTAAAGATTATAAATAATAACAGAAAAGATTTGTTCTTTCTGATGTTTTTTTTATTCTTTTACTTTCAGTGTGTATGTTAGTACAGGGCTAAAGTATAACATGGAGTTTTTATTATATTGTAAGTCTAAAATCATTCTTAATGTGAAATATTTTTAACCTTTTCATGGCCTTGTGGTTTGGGCATTCAGGCCTGCTATTTTTCCAGCCTTAGCCAGATGTCCGGCTTTTAGGAGCGGCAATGGTCATTCCTTTATGTTCGTCCATATCGCACATCAGGTTCTGATAATTCTAGGGCCAATTTTTACGCTGAGTTTATAATAAGAACTTACGAAGGCATTGATTGGTTCAAACTCTATTTATCATCCAATCGACCCCTACCTGTTTTATCTGTCAAGATCATTGTCTTTTAGATGCTTATGCTTAATTCTAACACAAAAGACTATTATTATGCGTTTAATTGATTAAGATTTTATAGCCACAAAGTTGGTCTTAAAGATAGCATACCTTGCAGATTGAAGAAATTAGGAAAACAATGTTAGTAATTGGCATGAAAGACCTTTGAAGTCAGCCTGGAAACATAATTTCTTGCCAGACTGTACACCTGAAATATTCTTGACATGGTGTTTAACCTGTATAAAAAAACTCCAGCCAATGGATATGCTTAGGGGTCCTGCGTGGCCCAGTGGTTAAGGCAGCTGACTTAGAAGTAGGGTTTTTGGGTTTGAGCCCCCTCTGACACCTGTGGATTTGTGGAAGTGACCTCTGACAAGACACTTCAAAGCCCTAGCCTAGTACTGGTGGATCCAGGAAAGCCATAACATAACTAAAGAATTGTTGATTCAGCATTTAAAACCAAACAAAAATAGATGTGCTTGTACTATTTCAGGGGGCCCGTGGTCGGCCTTTGAAAATAAATGGAGGTTAAAAGATGAGTACAAGGAGAAAGACTATCATAGCAGGAAGCAGCTCTCAGAAAAGTGAGTGTTCTCTTTCCCTCATGAGCCTTTATTTATAATTCAATTACTGTCAAAGAATCAAAGCTTTTGGTTGAAATTTCTTACTCTTTCTGCTCTATGGTAACTGCATTTGCCAAGATACATGTGTCTGGACTACATTTAGACTGAAGTTTAGCTACTTTCGGAACATAAAAATATGTGTTTGAAGTTATGCTCTGCATGAAAATCAACTTTTCTAAAGTGTCAAAGCTATTGATTATAAACTTTGTGCTATTACTTACTCTAATAAGTGAACACATAAGTGAATGTTGCAATAATCTGACATGCTTTATATTCAACAGAATATTGCCCTTTTGCTTTTTTACTTTGATTATCTTATCATAAGAAACTACTTAAGATTTGCTGTCAGAGCAACAATATGTTGCTCTGGCTATTGTTGCTTTTTTTTTGTATATATACTTTACTTGTATGAAAATTACAAATACAATCGGAATTGAAAGTCAACTATTCCTTCTACCGTAAAGCCATACTTGCCCGTATTTACGCTCAAAATTGTGAAAGTTCTAGAATAATTGAAACTTAACTCAAAAGTACTTTTCATTCCCTCTTACACGTTCACATGATGCTTTGATTAGGGCAGGCGTTATATTGTCATGATCCTGTGGTTTTTAGCTATGTTTCAACATATTCTATCATAATTTATAACTCATATTACCCAGTTTTGCAGTTTTTCAGAGCGCTGATATGCTTTTAATTGCAGGTTGTCAAAACAGATTCTATGGCTAGGTGTGGCCAATTTGTTCTTCTTCCCACTGATATTTCTGTGGCAAATTCTATATTCCTTCTTCAGATATGCAGAGGTAGGTCCTTTTATATTAGTTTCTGTTTTATTGTATCTTTTATATTACCATAATAATATTTATTAAAAACATTCATTGTGTACCTTAATTGTCAGTAAAGCAATATCACTTGGCTGTGGAAATTTGTTACATCCATGTTTTCATTCAATAGCCATTTTTTAAAGGATCAAAATCAGTGGCTTTTCACAAATGAACTGTCATCTGGGTTCATATTCCTTCATACTTTGCATGTAAAGCCCTGCTTATTAAATATGACTTTATCCATATTTCTCCTTCAAACAAATTGAGACTGTGTTGAAAAATTTACACTGAAAAGACAGTTATCTTAAGTTGTAAACAGAAAACCTTTTAATCTATATTTTTAATTAACCAAGCCTGAAAAGGCAAAATACCATCTTGTTTTGTTTTTTTTTATAAATGAAAGCACACATTTTCAGCAACTTTGAAATGAGGAAATTGAAAATGGTATCAGTTTGATGACAAAGATTGTTTAAATCACCCTTTGTAAGACTTGTTTCTGAGCAATCTCCGGAATAGTCCCATTCGTAATTTTTCCCTCGTTTTTTACAGTTAGTGAAGAGGCAGCCAGCATTTCTAGGATCAAGACGATGGTAGGTAGTAGAAAGAGAGTAGTGAGGACTAGGATTTGAAATTAGCCCTTGAAAAAGTATTTAAAGAATAAAGTTGTATACAGGAAAATGCCGGTTCTGTGGATTTAGACCAATTTCGGTTGTACTGGACTGATTGCAAGTTGAGGTTTGATGATAAAATCGGTCCGGATAATAGACAGATATAATATTCTACACACCTAGCTTTATCTCCAGAATCACAAAATTAATCTGTTAATGGGAATCTTCAGAAAGGAGTCTTGATGAGATAGAGAAAAAAAAATCAAACCCTGTTTACCTTTGATCAGACATTTCCACGGAAACAAAATGAAGTAAATATTTAATGTTATCTAAAAGAAAAGGTTTCATTGACATTGTCCCGTTGTCACATAAAGGATTATGTAAGTAAGGTAAAGGTAAAGGTAATTTTATTATAGTGTCACCCCTATTGAAAGGGTCAGCCAGTGTTGGCTTATGAGACACTTTTCATTGATTATACTAAGTACCTCCCAACTTCTATCACTATGCCAGGTGCCAAGCGGATCTTAGTCGGTAACCATTAGATTTAATTAGCTCGCGGCTCAGAACAAGTCACACGAGAAACATTCTCCGGACCAACGCCCCTCTGTGGGGCTAAAACCTTCGACCTCTCCGTCCCGAGGCGGACGCCTTAACCACTAGGCCACGGTGACGGATGTATGTTAAAATGCATAAAAGATTTTATGGCGGGGGGGGGGAGGAGGGGTTAAGAGATATCGAAGAGTTTTAAGCCGTTTCTCGGACCGAATGGGATTCACATATTTCCTGATCCCTGATTTCTAGTACTAGTGGAATCCAGAAAAGCCATGCATTAAATGAAATACTGTTGATGTGGTGTTAAACATTGTATTGTCTTTAGAACATATTTTTTAACCATTGTTTTTTAGAACACTTTTATTTTTACTAGAATGTTTTAATGATGTTGAATTTTTTTATTGAATAGGTCTAATTATGGAAGACTGTATCTGAGACACTTTAACGAGTTAGACCATGAGTTTGATGCAAGGTGAGTATGCTAGAACTAACCAATTGTTTTGTGTACACAGAAAGTAGATGGTTGGTGTGTTAAATCTGAAATAATTTCGGGCAAGGCATAGGAGTAGTATCTGTCGAGCTAAAGGAAAATTGGATAAATTTGAAGCAAAGCCCAATAATTTTTCCCTTTCAAGACACCAGCCATCTATTTTGATTATCCTTTTAACAGTATAGATCCAAGTTTAAAACGAAAAAGGAAAATTAAGAAATGTAAGTGAGGAATTAAATTGAAAAACAATAGATATTATACAGAACCTTGCTATCGGTCAGTAAATTGAACTTGTGACAGAATTCATGAATTTTCACACTGATGAATCATTGCTATCATTTGGAGTACAGTGGCCTGGGGGTAGAGCGTCGGCCTCAGGACATGAGGGTCGTGGGTTGAATCCTATGAGAAACGGGTTTTGCCTTGCAACTTTTTATTAATCCGAGTGTTGGTTATGTATACAGGAAGCAGAATCAAGAGTGATTTATATAAGTTGTAAAATCGCTGTTTTCTAGTTTATATCATTTAGGCTGTTGAAGAGTCCTCTTGATGAGGGTTTGTCCACTCAAAGTTCAAACATATTTATTCCACATTGATCATTCATTAATCATTCTTGATTCCTCTTCTTTGATGAACCAAAAACCCATGCTGAATAGTGATGGATTAATGGTGAACGTCATATATAAGGTAGTTATATGTGACATAATTTTTCTTTTCTTTTATAACAGGTTAAACAGAGGTTATAAAGCTGCTGATGCCTATATGAAGATTTTTATGTCCCCTTTACTGGCCATTATAGCCAAGTATGTATGAACGTGTTTTATGATATTTGTTTCCTGCAAATATGATAGATTTGAATTTTCATGAAAGGTATTCGATCTATTAAAATCATCAAAATGCCAATGTAATTTAATCGTTGTCTATAGAGGAGAATTGCAAAAGAATATCTTTGCTTTGGAATTAGATAAATAGAACAAACAAATCCATTAGATATGAATATGTCATTTCTACTTTTGTAAAGAAATAAATGAAAATGTATAGATATACTTACAGGGTTGTCATTTACAGCCAGCTACCGCCCAATATGATCACTTCAAATGACTCTTTAGTCGGCTCAAATAACAAAAAATCTTACTCTTACTCCATGAATTAATGACAACCCTGACTTACGCAATGGGAATTGTTGAAAAGAAATTAAACCTCTTTTTTGATATCATTACAGGAATATTGCCTTTTTTGCTGGTTCTATACTAGCTGTGATAGTTGTTTTAACGGTGATCGACGAAGATGTGATAAAGGTTGAACATATATTTACTATTATGACCGTAGCTGGTGAGTATGTGTAATAATAGTCACTTTTTGTCCGCTTATTTGATAAATATATTCTATGTCTCTTATGTTTACCATAAATGCATAACTTTATTAAGCATGCATGATCCACAAAGGAACAAGACCAAGATACAGCCATCATAGAATATCTAACATGGCAGTAAAATAGATATTTCTTTTTGGTCAATGATAAAAGATTAATTTTAGAGGATATGTATTCAGTTATTTTTACATTTTGTTTTACAGGTGTGGTTGTAACCTGTTGTAAAGTGTTAATTCCTGATGAGGTATGATTACTTGTTTTTTTTTTCATATATCGGTTTGAAATTACCCAGCATTCTAAGGGTTTAGACCTGGGACAGATTTTTTTCCCCCATTGGTACTGCCAGCTCGTAGAGTTTTATGTGTGAGGTTTTCAATACCATTGTCCTTTAGTGTTTGATTTGGTACAGCTTGGATCAAACTTGCAATCATACATACTTGACAAGTACAACTATTATCAATCACATGTGCCATGTGATAGTTTCATATGTACAAAATATATTTATCAAATGGCAGTTATTTTTCTTTCTTTCATACTTAATAGCAACAGCTGCTATCAATTATTAGAATTGATATTTTATAATACTAGGTATTAATTTGGGTTAAAAATGAGAAAATGCTCCAGAAGAAAAATTTCTTTTCAGCCACATTAGCTTCCTAAAATGTTTAAAGCATCTGTCTTAAATGATATTCATTTGACCTAATCAGTAATTTCGGATTGCACCTTTCCATTCTTTCTACATTAAGTATTGCATTAAAAAGGAATGTTCTTTCTCTGATCCTCTTAACCTAATTGCCTTCTATTTTTAGCACGCTGTGTTCTGCCCAGAAGTATTAATGAGGAATGTCCTTTCCCAGATTCACTACATGCCAGAGCATTGGGTGGGGAATGCTCACACTTCTAAAGTGAGGGAGGAGTTCGGGTTGTTGTTCCAGTACAAAGCCGTATGTTTGACTTTGTTTTTACTTTATTGGTTGAACCAATCTGTGTGGTTAACTCTTTTATACATAAATGTTGGTCCAGGTTGCAAAGGAAGTAGTTATGTTTTAAAATTTCATGATTATCTCCTTGCGCTGCTTCTTTTGAACCAGCCACATCATGTATTATAGATTGAGACTTTTCTTATTTTAATTCCTTTAATTATTAAAAGCACTCAATTTCATACATTGCGGTTTGTGTTCTCTTGTTAATGCCATTACTAGGCCAGAAAATGTCTTGTCAAAGGAAACTGCATATTAATGAGTAAACTGCATTTAGCTGGCTTAATTCCCGCTAAGGTATTAATCTGCTCAGAACTTTTGATTAGGATAGATAGATGAGTGGTCACACATGTTTTCCTCCAATAATATAAAAGAAACCATTTTAGTCCAAAAAGTTTATTGCTTGTCACTCTTGTTTGATTCATTTTCTAGTATGCATCAAACAGTGACGTTTTACAGTTATTTAGATAACATGGCATAATTCCAGGTATACCTAGTTGAGGAGTTGTTCAGCCCGTTATTGACACCATTGATGTTGATATTTAAATTCCGCCACAAGGCCAGTGATATTGTGGACTTTTTCCACAACTTTACCGTGGACGTAGTTGGCGTGGGAGACGTTTGTTCCTTTGCAGAGATGGACATCAAGAAACACGGAAATCCGCAGGTTTGTGTTTTATAGGAACTGCCAGAAAGACTTTACCCTTTGCTAAACACCAAATTTTCGACTGTCCCAAATTGAAAGAGTTTTCAGACATTTCAAAATGTGATGAAATTGAATAACAGTCTGCTGATAGGGCAGAAAACATTGTGGAAAAAGGAGAAATTGCTCATTAAGAGCAATTTCTCCTTTTCTCCACAATGTTTTCCAGAGATGTCTGCAACAAAGTGGTCAAATGTCGTTGTTGCTTGGTAATGGGTTATTGTGTAATTCGTATGAAGGGGATAGTTTACTTTTTTTTAACTGAGTTTGCTGAGGAATAATCCAAATTTGCATAAGAACATTAAGTTTTATACGGAAATAAGAAAAATTACAATCAGGACTGGACACTTATTCTGATAGGATATTTATTTATTTGTTTTTTCGGAAATTTTGTGTTTGGATAACAGGAAATAGACTGTAATTGAATTTTCATGAGGTTTTAAGTCGCTTATTCGAGCCTAGTGGAAAGAGTACTAAAAAAGCAAAAGCCCAAATATTTGTCTGAGTTGTTTTCACAAATAGAGTAATTGAAAACAATTTTTGCATTTGTTTGTTGGATTTTTTTACACCATTTCATTGGGTAAACTGTTATGAATATTCAAATCGAGGAGTATTGGCGACTGGTCAATTTGAAGACATAAGATTAATACATTTCTGGTTTTGACAGTTAACATTCTTGTTGATATGTTTCAGTGGACAACTGAAGAAACACAGCCAACGGTCAGTATGATGGAACAAGGGCAGGATGGTAAAGTGGAGATGTCACTCATGCACTTCCATGTAAGTGTAGTATCTTTCAATAGAAACCTTTGTGACCAAAAGGATGAATTGCTCACCATGAGCAATTCATCATTTTGGGCACAGTGGCTTCTAAAGAGCGGTATGAAGGAGTTTTGTGTTTTTATTTTATTGGGTTACTTTTTTCAGTTACATTGTGATGCCTATCTCATCATGGATGGGAGAAGACTATTAACTTAGCTGCCTATTAATGGGTTCGAGCTCCACTGACACCTCTTGTTGCATGGGTGTGGCCTTTGGCAAGCCATCTCAGAGCCCTAGCCCTGTACTGGTTGACCCAGGAAAGCTGTAGGAGTCACAGGCTGAGGCCTTTATTCTGTACCAAAAAGGTAATGGGTAAAATAATATTTTTATGATGATTTTGGGCAGTTCTTCTGTTACAGTTGTTTCAAATGTTTTGCATAAAGGGGAGGTGTTATACAGTAAGGGGATGAGTTAAAATAAAATCTTGGAAGGGATTTTTCTACATTTTCCTTACTCAAATTTGTGTTTCAATTTCATTGCAATATTTCGGAATGGAATATCCTTACATTTATTTGTCCATTGAACTATTCAGATAAGACAAGATCTCTAGCGAATAGGAATAATGATAGCAGATATCGATGAATCCTGGTTTTTATTTCAGTTAACAAATCCTGAGTGGAAACCTCCAGAAAACTGCAGCCTTTTCCTGAATGAGATCAAAGATCAAGGTAACTTTAGGGGTCAACACTAACATCTATACCAAGGTGGTCTACAGAACCAGTAACTTGTACAATCTATGGGTCCTACACACCTTCAACTGGACTTTAAGATGTCATGTTGTCAATTCTTTAATATTATTACATTAGGATTATGAATTTCCTCATGGAAGATAAAGCAAAGACGTAACAATGTCTTTCTTTCTTAAATATGGTGACAAATTTCTGTGGAAAGTTAGATTTGATATGAACTTTGCTCAATTTCTCATTGTGACAAGGACAAAGCTATGAGGTTACTGGTTACAGGTAGTCAAGGACCTAAGAACTTGAATGAATATCTAACCCTGAACTTAACATCTTTCCAGCATTTGTCAAGGTTTTTTCTCATGGTTAAGTATAGGAAGAACTGCATAATATGTTCCTCACTTTTGTTTTGAGAGAATGATGAATGTTTTGCACCAAGTTCTAATTTTGAAATCAACGGAATATAAAAGACTTAGTCTATGTTTGATACAAATTGTCAAATTTGATGTTTGATTTATAATTTGATAATACAAGCATAAAAATTGTAACAATATTCCCAATATTTTTTTTTTTTTATATAAACTGAGAAACATGGAATTATGCACATTTGTTCATAACTTATTGCTAAAGATATATACCTTACCTTATTAGTTATATATCGATTGTGAAAGGTTCTTGAAGCTGGTTCAAAGCCACTCTCGATGACGTATGTTATCATATGTAAGCTATAAACATGCCTTTGATGTAATGAAGCTGAACTAGAGTTCCCATATTCTGATGCTTATTTGTATTGTCTATTTTCAGTGCAAAGAGACATGTCATCCATGAGTGCGTTTCACTCTCAGATTGGTTACCATAGTATGATACCAAGTGCTGCCACAGGACTAGGGGTAAGGCTAAAATACTTCTTTGAGAAAGCAGTCATGGAAATGATGATTTTAGTTTGCAGAACTGAAGAGAAATGCTAGAAACAATGATAGATGCACTGATAGTCATTATATAACTTAGTTGGTGTATAAAACTCCATTTCTCGTCTTGCCTGGCCCAGTGGTTATGGTGGCGGACTTGGAACCCGTGGGTCCTAGGTTCGCGCCCCACCGACACCCCTGGTTTGGTGGGAGTGACCTTTGGCAAGTCTTTTCAGAGCCCTAGCCTAGTACTGGTTGATCTAGGAAAGGTATTACATAACTAAAAATTGATGATACGACGTTAAACACCATACACAGAAACAATAAATCTCCATTTCAATAAATTGACTTTGTGTGAAACGACATGCCATTTTTTAACCAGACATGTAAATATTTATCTGTTTTTACAAGACTGCATGTTAAAGACCTAAATAGGTCACCATGTAGGTGCCCTGTTGAGAACTGGTTATATAAGTATTATGTTTGTATTTCCCACAGTACAACAGTATGGTTTCCAGTATAACTGGACAGAGTACCACACTCTCTCCCTCGGTGAACATGTCCTGTGCTCCATTTGCTTCTGGTAAGTTTATGTTTCATGTTGTACACAAGTATAGTTTAACTCCAGCATGTTTTCCAGCATTACCACAGCTAATGTTTGTTGCATTTTGATAAGTCATTTAAGAAATTATCATGATCTTAAATTGCCTTTTGGAATGTGTCATGTATTTTTATACGCGTCTCGCACCCATGCACGGAAAACGTATATAGCGATCAATCGGAATCTTTCTTTACCTTGGAATCCTTCTTTACCTATAGGGGCTTAATCACTGCCGAGGGAAAGCAAGTAGTTCCAACTTCTATGTTGATTGTAATCTATCTATAACTTTATGAATTCTTATCAAATTAAATTATTGTTTTTTTAAATAAATCTTTCTTCCTTGGTTTGTTTTGGATGCGTCTGTGATGTGCAGGATGGCGATCAAAGGTAATGCAAACAATCCGCGTTAATTTCCCAACATCCTAGAACTTCTAGTAGAAGATATCTTGCAACTCCCGTATCTAGGCTGTGGGATTTCTCCCATCTTTAAAGGAATCCCCAGTATATTTTTACTTAGTGCAGAACAAAGTCCCTTCTTTAAATCATTTGCAAAATTATTTCAACAACAGGTCTTGTGCCAGAAACGGCATGGAAACATTCATGAAGGAGAACTGGTTGTTATCAGCGATTTTATTTTGTTTCATAAACCCATAACCCAATTTCAGTAATAGGTTTCTGATTTGTTTGTTTGGATACCAGAGGGTTGGGTACCAGTATGCTTAGTGATAAGTTTAAAATACGCCTACCCATTCTTTGCAGTTATATTGTTATGAAATAAAAAAAGACATTTATTATCACATTTAAGCCTTTACATTTAATTTGGAAGTTGATTTTTTTGTATATTTAGCAACTACTTTAGATCTTAATGGTATTGTTTTATTTGATGATTTATTCGATTCCTTATTATAAATGAGTATTTACAGAGCTAACTTAATTATGTTCATGTTAATTATGTGCACCAAATATATCCATAGAATGCTGGGTAATGATCTAAAGATAGATTGTTGTGTTGTCTGCTTTTCATAACCTTAAATATCTGCCTAATTTTGATGAGGAAAGATAATCAGAGTAGCCAACAGGTAAGATCACAGGCTGGCTGCCAATTACTTAGCGGGTGGCCTTGATCTAACCTGTTTGCATAAGCATGAAGTTGGTTCCAGCACTATAAATGTTAGTTAAGCTTATTCATTGTGTCACTTACCCTTGTGTTTTAACAGCCGGTGCAGCCAAGTTGAGAGGGGCAGTGTCGCACTGTGAGGGACCATTGACACGTTCGGGCGGCTCCATTCTCCCAGGGGTAGGAAGCTCCATGACCAGCACCCAGATGAACCTAGGTAGCCTCCCGGGCTCCTCAATACAGCCTGCATCGGGGATCCAACCTCCCACCAGTCTGTCTGCGCATCCAAACTCCGTCTCTCAGACCCAGTACGACGCGGGCCAGATTGAGCTGATGTCGGCAGAGATGAGTATAAGTGCCCTGTACATGCACGACCTGCGGACCCGAAGGTCCCGAGGTTTCGGGTACGAGACTCTAGATGATATTAGGGCGAGGGCGCTGTGGCAACGTCATGACACCCCCGGGGCCACGCCCTCCCCTGGGGCGACACCCGCTATGCCTAATATAGAGGAGGAGTCATCACATGACAGCAGGCCTTGAATAATATAATGGGTTCATAATGGTGTCAATATGCCTGGAGGTTAAGATTTCTTTTCCATACCCCACAATATCCCATCAGCCCTTATGGGATGTCGAGTACATGTGTAAATGTTAATTAGTCATATATCAGTTTTCATTATACATTACCGGTCTAGTGTGTTTTGTTGTGAGCTTAGTGTATGAATGTTTAGATAAACTCGCTCTTCCCTGGCATATACACTTAATGTGATCGCTGTAAATATTTCTTCATTGACTCTATATGTATTCAATAACCATAGTGTTAACATTTGAATATAGCTTGTTTGATTTATCAGGTCTTTCATTTATATTGTTATCAATGTCAGGTTTCTTTTTTTTTTTAATTTTTAAATGCAGATACATGTAGCTGAAATGTTTATTAATTGGTGTTCATGTAACTGAAATGTTTATTAATTGGTGTTGTTTATAGCTGAAATGTTTATTAATTGGTGTTCATGTAACTGAAATGTTTATTAATTTGTGTTGTTTGTAGCTGAAATGTTTATTAATTGGTGTTGTTTATTTATTTAAGTTTTCCATGCACTTGATGAGTCTCCGTATTTTTCATTTTCCATTCTAATTTAACCCAATTTCATAGAATATGGTCGTATCAAGATACATTCTATTATTAAACCCTTTACCAAACATCAAATTTTCGACTGTCCCCAATAGAAAGAGTTTGCAGACGACATTTCAAAATGTGATGATATTGAAAAATAATCTCCTGATAGATCAGAAAACATTGTGGGAATATGAGAAATGCTCATTAAGAGCAATTTCTCTGTTTCCCACAATGTTTCCCAGAGACGTCTGCAACAAACTGGTCAAATGTCGTTATTGTTTGGAAATGGGTTAATCCATTACCCCAGAGAGGAGCCTCATAAGTTCATTTAGTAGCACATGTATAACTGTAGATTTACATGTCCCCAATTTGAGACCCTGATCTGCTAGTATTCTTTCTTACACTTAATGAAGTTTATCCAATATGATTTATTCCTGTATCACCACATTTGAACATGTGGGAAAGCAATCTGTTGCTTTTAAAGATTTTTTTTACAGATCTGAATTTGTTTAAATCCTTTCTCCATAATAACCTTTGCTGCATCTGCTGTAAGGGTCTTAAAAAAAGCACTGTGACTAAAAGAAAGATTGCTCCCACTAAGCAATCTTTCTTTCTATTTCAACTATTTTTAACTCAATATCATTTGAAAAACATTGCTATCTTTTGATGTCTCTGGTTGCTTCCAATTTGATCACACCACTGATTCTCATATTGAGGATCGAGTATAGGAAGTTCACAGTGTTTTCCATTACAAATACATATAATGCTGTCAGCAGATGGCTAATTTTATGATGAATTCAAAAATTACAAGTTTTATTGTACGAATGTCTTAGTTCTTACGTTGGTTGTATTATCATTTAAATGGATGAGCCATGTTACTTGGTCTTGTCTGTTTCTGAACTGTTTACAGCGGATTGTTAATAAAATAAAATCGATAACCATATAAAAATCGATCACCATATAAAAATCAATAACCATATAAAAATGAATAAATCTGTAGACAAAGATGTCCTATCAAGACTACATGTATACTTGTATATCGACATCATTTAACCTTTATTGTAATAATCACTCATTTGCTCCAAGACGAGCAAAATCTCCTTTTGTCACAAAGCTGGTGTTTTTTCAAATAAAATGTCTGCCGTAAAATATTTTGATTTTTCTGTATGAGTCATAAGTATATGAGTGCTATATATGCTGAATAGAATACAGTTAAACTTGCATTACAGGTCAGCCTATAGAACTTAGAAAGTTGGCTGTTTAAGACAGGTTGGCTGCTCAACACAAAATTGATGTATGCTAAAAATCAAACAGTGGGACTTTCTGTAGTGGTTGTTTAAGACAGGTTGGCTGCTTCTAAGGGTGGTTGCTTAACACAAGTTCAACTGTAATCAATTTATATATTTATATGAAAAAAGGGTTAATGCTGTGATGAAGCCATCAGTTAACCCTTTACCAAACATCAAATGTTGGACTGTCCCAAATTGAAAGAGTTTGCAGACAACATTTCACAATGTTATGAAATTGAAAAATAATCTTCTGATAGGGCAAAAAACATTGTGGGAAAAGGAAAAATTGCTCTTGAAGAGCAATTTCCCCTTTTCCACAATGTTTTCCAGAGTCGTCTGCAACAAACTGGTTGAAAGTCGTTATTGTTTGGTAATAGGTTAATATAAGTTGGCAACACATTGTTGTGAATAATTAGATTTGGTTTTGTTTGTGGCTAGGACTAATTGAATGGAAGATTAGATATTAATGGACGAAAGACGCTTTTGTGTTGTTGTAATGTTGAATATACGATTGTTCATTAACAATTTTAAATATACCATTTTAATTTTGTGTCTATGTAAAAAAACATAAGTAAATTATTTTATTGCCTGAATAATTTCTTGTTTTTTTTTATATTTCAACTTTTTTATTCATGATTGATTTTTCCTATGCACCTGTAGCAGATTTAAGAAATCAATCAAATGATCAGCAAATGATTGATCAAGCTATATTTCAATGAGTCAGTCAAAAGATCAGTTGTTCCAACAAGTTTTATCAATTGATAAAACAATACATCATTTTTTTTTCATCAATTCAAATGATCTCTGGATGTTGAACAATCTTTGGATGTCTAGATGTCACCACAAATTGAGAAATTGCTTTACTCTATAGGCCATGGAGCCCGCCCCTTCCTGTATATACGACCTCAAAAGAAATTAAACTCAATGTTTTATAAGCTTGATGCATTTCCATCATCAGGATAGAGACAGAGAGCAGTAGAAAAAAAGCATTTACAGTGCACAAAAGAAGAAAAAAGCAATGTGTCCAGAGACAAAATGGCTTCCACATGGCTCCGGTACGAATTTTTTCATCAATTCAAATGACCTCTGGATGTTGAAAAATCTTTGGATGTTTAGATGTCACCACAAATTGAGAAACTGCTTGTTATGAGAAGATTTCCTTTTTTGTTTAACTGGGTTCTACCAAATATCACAAAGGAAATATTATTTTCTAATAATGTCTATTATAATTGTGTAAACTTATTTATTTTACATTGATTTTATAAGTTAGATTAATCACTCTCGATTCTGCCAACTATATACATAACCAGTACTCTATTATAATAATTGTTAGTAGACTATAGGGGGCCTCCACGGCCTAGAGTACAGAACTTCAAATATCATGGCCCTTCTCTATGTTGGTTCAAATCCCAGAGACAGCATTGGATTTTCATGAAAGGTAGTCACCCAATTGACTTACGGAATGCCGGTGGTTCTACCCGGCTTGACCAGCCATTATAGGCAGTTGAGTTGAGGTCTTCCCCCATCATTTAAAGTCAGGCATTACAACATAACTAAATTATGTTGATGTGATGTAAACAAATTTATATATAATCATCGTAATATAAAAGGAAAGAAATTGTCCATATGAGCAAATCGTCCTATGTACAATGATTTTGAAAGCTTTAAACAATGGACATTGATACAATAGTAGAGTGTGGACCTCTAGTACCAAGGGTATTGGGTTTGAATCCCTGCAAGGTGAGGTGGAAATTGTAGAGACTAACCAACAAGTACTGGTGTAGTATCCAGGAAGCAGTCATCAAGAGAGACTTTGATAGGCTTAATCAAGCTGCCTTCACAATTGATATAAAACAAATCAAACAAATAAAAAAACCAACAAAGACCTGTAAATGATGAAATAATGGGAAGGGTCCTGGGTTTCTTAGTTGTGGCTGGTAACAAAATAAAACACAGTTGATATGCTTATGATATATAATAACCTTTTCCACAAGCCATAAAATTTAACATTAAACAAAATAAGAAAAATGCTTGAAAGCTTTATAATCAGATAAATAAAAAAGCAACGCTTGGTTCAACATTTACAACTCATGAAGCTTATAGTATTGCAACATAAGAAAGAATTATTGTTTCATGCTTACTTTATGTTCAATCAGTCAATAATAATTTGTCAGGGGCCTAGTGGTTAGAGTACAGAACTTGAAATCACATGGTCCCTCTCCGTGAGGGTTCAAATCCTGAAAGGGATAAGGATTTCCATGAGACGCAGTCTCCTGACTGACTTACGGAACGCCAATGGTTCTACCCGCCTTGACCAGCACCTATGGGCAGTTGAGTATGGGGTCTTCCTCCATCATTAAGAGTCGGGCATCGCTACATAACTGAAATAATGTTGATGTGATGTAAACCCCAAATATAAAAAGAAAAAAAAAAATTGTCATTTGCAATTGAATCAAGTAATTATCAGAGAAATAAAGCTTCATTTATTTTGAAATTGTAGAATATAATTTAGATAAGTATGAAATTGCTAATGCTAATAAGTGATATGATATATTACAATGTAATAGAATAAATATAATTTTCAAAAAAAAAAACATATTGCAATACATGAAAAGCAAGAGCTATAAATCCCCTTAAATAGTCCTTCAGAATAAAACCTTATTAAATAAGTATTCAATCAACTTATAATTAATATTATTCTAATTTGCTGAAAGCGGTCTTTGTTTATTATTCTGAACAGATTAACACTTTTCTTCAACTCCTTTTGCACATCTTTATTGAAAGACTGTTACAAATGAAAACATAGCTTTTTCAGAGCAATTTCTTCTGGAAATATTTCAACCTTAAATCACATTGGAAATGCCAATTTTAAAACTATGCATTGTCTTTAAATGCTTTCAATATGTATTACTCTCAAAATCACAATGAAAAAATAGGCTGAAAATACTGGCATCTTTTATCCAATACATGTTTCTTAACATCTATCAGCATGGATTAAGCTTTTCATACGCATGATTTTACTCATATTTGATAACTTGCTAGTAGGAAATATTGCTTTTAAAACTTCAACATTTGCACAATGGTAAAAAACAAACTCTCTGAGCTACTATAAAACTAGAAATTAACACACAAAAAAAATCTCATAAGAGAAAAAAAAACACATACTACAACCAGTCTTGTTTAAATCAACCATGGTAAAAAGAACAGAATGGTAGTGTATAAGACAATGGATCACTTAATACAGACACCAGTCACTGATAAAGCTCAATTAGGAGCTTTATGAGTGACTTGTGTCCTGTATTAAAATAGCCCAGACTAAATTACATTTCACACACTGTTTAAGGATGGTCACTTAAAACAAGATTGACAGTACAAAGTTGTCCATTTTAATGGAAAACAACAACAAAACATACGTGACCACAACCTCATGATTATAAACCATCTTTGATGACCCTCTGTAACAAAATATAAGAAAGTGTCCATATAATAAACAAGCAATTATCTTGCAAAACAATTATCCAATTATCAAATAGATAGCTCCTTCTTAGTTTTTGTATTTATTGTTCATATAAACAACTTAAACAAAATACGAAACAAAGATGTGTTCATATGATCATCTTTAATGAAAAGGGTAAAAAAACCATTCAATTGTGATATATAACCAATTTGTGTGTATTAAAATACATATTTAGTGCCTGTGTGCATTTTGCATTATCCGCCAGAAACAAGGCGAATTACCCCAGGATTTCTGGTGTATTCATGTACTGCCTACGAGGTATATCTATCGACTTATGACAGGAATTGCCGAGTTGATATGATTGCTTCCTTGTTTGTATTCGTTTCATACTAAAATGTATCAATGTCAATTTTCACAAGCTATAGCATCAATAATCAGTGCTAAAAAAATGTCTGTTTGCAAAAATATCACAAAGTATAAACAAAAAGCATGCTCTAAAATATTTTGATTCAATAGCTTTTGACTAAATTACAAAATACATATGTTTGGTATGGCCTTTTATATAACAACAGTGAAGATACTGCTCCTCTCCGAATGGGTTCAAATACCATTGACAACATTTGGGTTTTCCTGTGAAGAAGCCTCCTGATGGTTCTACACATCTTGACTTTAGACCCAGCAATGTGATTTAAAGTCAGTACTTTAACCCATCACTAGTGTAGAATACAGAAGAGGGTGGGAAATGCTAAACATAACTATAAAAAAACAGGAATATAAGAACGTTGCAAAAGAAAAGCATAAAATAAATAGCAGATGGCAGGGTATATGAATATAAAGTAATCAATGGGATTAACAGAACATAGAAAGTAGTGTAGAACACATAAAGACATTTTAAACATAGAATTAGGAGGGGAATGGACATAAAAATCTACAAAAATAAAAAGTGCTGTATTTTGCCATTCTACAGTAAAAAAACAAACCAAAAAGTAATCAATATGGATATTTTCAACACTGATCTTGAAGTTATTTCAGATTCCGTATATTAATTTATACCAATGCGTCTATAGAGATTTATTTTCTCGGTTTGTTACATTACCTTTCACCGTCATGCTATATTGACGTTTGCACTTCAAACGACTTTCAATTCTGACCTTGAGACTATTTTTATCCTTTCCTTGACATTTGAACAACAACAACTGATAATGCACTACCGGACGAACATCATATTTAGCACCCAGCAGATAGATAAAAACAGGGATCCGACCGCCAATCGGAGTTTCCAGTGGGCCCTGCTGCCTTTCAGTTGTCGATAAATGTCAAGAACCTGTTCCCGAGTATTTTCAACCGTCCTAGAATTGTCGACAACATAAGTGGCACGATGACATTTCTCGTCCAATGACATTTGAGCGTCAATTCTCTTCTGGGCCTCTTCCTTTGAGTATTGATTCCTTTCCATCAATCGTCGAAGTTGTTGCTGTGGTGTGCTATATAAGGAAAATGTAGCATAAATTATTTTACACCACTTACAGGGATCAGGAAATCTTCAGCAGCTTTATTCGCCAATAATCTATCAAACTCGGGTTTATCCAGGCAATGCTGATGTTATCACATTAAATTATGCTTCACATCATTATGGTAGTAATTCGAATGTGTAATGCGAATTGTGAACCTTATTATAAACAATAAAAAAATAGGTTGATGGTGAACTTTTCTTTTCTTCAAATGAAACATATATATTTCTATTTTCTCCACTTTCTTCTCAAGACACTTGAATTAAGCCTATGCTTTAAATTTGCTGAAAATGAATCATTCAGGTTTTTTTTTGTTTTATATATGGGTTTTACATCACATCAACATTATTTCAGTTATGTAGCGATGCCCGACTCTTAATGATGGAGGAAGACCCCATACTCAACTGCCCATAGGGGCTGGTTAAGGTGGGTAGAACCATCGGCATTCCGTAAGTCAGTCGGGAGACTGCCTCTCATGAAAATCCATATCCCTCTCAGGATTTGAACCCACGCGGAGAGGGGCCATGTGATTTCAAGTTCTGTACTCTAACCACTAGGCCTTGGAGGCCCCCAAATTCGATTAGACTGAAAATGTAGGCATATATTTTTATTGTAGATATATATTGTTTCATCTTCTTTTTCAATGAATCATAAACAAATCTTCTAGAAAACGGAATAAATGGAATATATAGTTAGTGAAAGATGGCGAAAGTTTATCTGGTTCTGCTCGAAAAACTGAGGTGACCCCATGAAAGCACATCCTCACAGATTTTTAACCAAATAGGAAAAACTTTCTTCATCTAGGCACCAACTACATGATCTCTTTTGGCAATACCCACGTCAGCTTTCTCTTGTCAATAAGCATTTTTAAAACTGTGAAAAATTAATCATCGATAAACAGTTCTTACTTACCATGATACTACAATTGTGTAAGTTAAATAAGAGACCATTTTCCCGCTCTCAAATAACAACGGCAGATCAAGGATGGCAAAGGAATGACCTGAAAAAACAACAACAACATGTAACAAACCGAGTAAATACACTGTCACCCACTGATCAGTTGGGTCTTCTATTCATCTACCTGCATGTTCTCTATAACAATGCATTTGGTTCCCAGTTTTGCATAAACATTTCCAGAATGTTACATTACTCCCACCTTCGAGAAGACTCATCCTGCGTCTTGGCCCTTTGGGAAATACTTGGGAAAGGCAACTCCAATAGAAGAAGTCTTTACCCTAACTACCACTAATGCATAGAACCCAGCAAATAATCCCCTTAAAGACAGAATCAAATCCGATCAGTGAAAACACTGTCGTCCACTGATCAGTTGTGTCATTTATTCATATACCTGTATGTTCTCTATAACAATGCATAAGTTCCCAAATTTCCACAAAAATTGTTGACAAGTCATTCAACCCCATTAAACAGAGGGTAGAATCCATGGATCTTCTTTCTTTTGAAAGCATTATCCATGTACACAAGTCATGTGCATTTGTTTGTCAGTACTTCATACCCAATTTCATTTGTAACAGTTGTAAATATTCATTTATAGGAGGCATAATATTAATTGGTCAATTGTCATACATAAATATGAATGAAGAATTGTTGAAAACGTGGATATATCTTCTGTAAAACAAAATAAATGGTCACATGTGACATCAACATGTTCATTTGTAACAGTTATGAATATTTATAATTGTGTGTTTTATTGACAGGTCATTTGTCATACATAAATATAAATAAAGAATTGTTGAAAATGCAGGTACATCCTTTCATAAAAAAAAAATCAAACCTCTGAGAAACAGGCCCACAATCTGCCAGATCATCGCTTTATAAATCTCTGGATGGGTGATGGAGTTCAAGAGTTTCCGTTTTGCTGAATCAGCAAAAATGATTTTCCCCAGTTTATCTCGGTCCAGTTTACCATCTTCAAGGAACACTTCGTCTCCAAAACTGTCCTTAATCAACTTCCAACCTTTAGTGCCAGGCTCAACAACTGTAAGGAAAACAAGAATTGGTTTTTCTTTTTGGAAAAATTTAAAGATGGTTGCAAGGAGCATCCATAGAAGTCTAGATTTCCGGTCTGGAAGGCTATTGCTATATTGACTATCACGTTTTTAAGACGTAGCGAAGCACGATAAATGTCCAAATGATGAAAAAAGGTTCATTCACTGCTCATATTGAGACTATGGACCTTATCTGCCTTCACCCTACAACAGATCTACAAGGAAGAACTTGATACTATATTGCTTTTCACTACAGAATAGATATAATGCGTTTAATGTAATTATCTTAGTTCTTGGCTTTGAAACAGAGGCATAGATAACATGTTATCTATGTCTCTGTTTGAAAGAACATTGAAAAGTATGCAGTACTGATGAGGAAATACCAAATGCATCATTGTACAACTCCCAAGAAACCAATCATACTCTTATTATTTCCGGTTTTCCTTCTCTCTTTCATGAAAATAAATCTTTTGAGCCAAACAACATATTTTACGGGAAAATTTTACTTTCTCGTGCAATCAAATCCGCGTCTACGATTGGACAGCCGAGTTCTCCGAACATCCGGGACACTGTGCTCTTCCCGGAAGCGATCCCACCCGTCAATCCAACAATAAACATGTTCCACGATCTGGGATTTAAACTTGACACCTCTGTGAATTAGGGCATGTCAACAAACAGAAAGTAGGAACGGTGAGCGTGCGATTCACACAATTGTGACATTTGTACAAATATCCAAAATATCAGAAAATGCGAAAACATCGATAGTTTATGGAAATATGAGCAAACCCATTCATCACGTGCGAAAGGAGCTATGCTTGACTCGTGCACCTTACAGAGAGGGAAGGAAGCCGACCGCTGTAAAGGTTAGACTGTCGGTTACCCACTGCTTGAATAAATTCTGAACGAATCATCGATTCGTCCACAATATACTTCGGACCCACGTGTTTTCTTCTTTTTCCTGTTAATGTACAGCACTCATTCTTGAGTATTATAGTATAGATCTACATGTTCCTTGGTTTCCTACCAGTACTAGGCTAGGAAACGTGTCTTGCCAAAGAACAACTTAAAAGATGATGTCTCGATCTGATCGTTGTATGTTCATAAATTTTTAAACTTATACAGTGTGTTATGTATAGAAACATTGGAAAATGTTTGATTATCAGGGGGTCATTAAACTTAACAATCCAAAATGATGGTTATAATAGCCTTAAATACCTGTAGAAAGCTGATCATTGGAAGTTCAACTATATATTAGTCACAGGGATTTGGGTCATAATACCTGTATTAACACTATATAGTATATATACATGTATAGTGTTAAAACAGGTATTATGACCCATATCCCTGTGATAATATTAGTTACCATGTATAGTCTACATATGTTACAGGTTTACACAGTGAATCAAGAATCCAAGTACTTGGTTGTACAAGGTGTTCCCTCATTAGGAGTAAAGTCAGACCTTATGAAGCTGTTCAGTGCCTATGGAGAAGTTGATCAGTTCAGGGTACTCAGTGATTATCCCTCGGAGACTTTTACAAACGTTTACTTGGTCAGCTATAAGAGAATACAGTCTGCAAGGTAATGGTGGTGAAAACAAATTTCTTTCATATGAATGTGTGTATACTTATAGCGTAAATTATCCCTTTTAATGCTGGAACAGACTTCATGCTTATGCAAACAGGTGAGATCCAGGCCAGCCGCCAAGTAAATTGGCGACTGACCTGTGATCTAACCTGTTTGCTACTCTGAGTATCTTTCCTCATCAAAATTATGCAGATATTTAAGGATTTGGAAAGCAGACGACACAAAAATCTATTTTTAGAATATTACCAAGCATTCTTAGGTCTATTCTTGTTGCAGACAACTTGAGGAAAATATGATATTATGAGCAGTTTCTCTTTGGTTAAATTTTTTCTGGTATAATTACAAAGAAAATGTCTTGCTATAAAATTATGTACTGACTTTGCTTTCAAAATGAATCTGTCTCAAAGTCAATATAAGGATAATGGTTAAATGTAGCCCCTTGGATTAGTTCCAGATTATAGCAAATCCTTTTGTTGGGAACTTTATGTCTTGCACGTAACGTTACTTTCCTCAGTTGCCTGTTTGAACATGTGCCAAATGACTTTTATATTTAACCTTTAAAACAAGAAAGGATAGATTTACTACTGAGCAATTTCTATAATCGTATATACTACCTCTATCAAATTTCCTAACAATGATCAATCATTCATTTTGGCACAATGTAAGTAAACCATATAGAAACTGTTACAAAAGGAGACTTATTTTTCATCATGAAACCATTTTTTTCCATTTTGCACTTTTGTTTCTAACTGCTTTCATCTTTGACCGATTACAAACTCCTATTTGAAAGAAGGTGTTAAGAACTACCTTCTTTAACCCATTACCAAACAATAACGACATTTGACCAGTTTGTTGCAGACATCTCTTGAAAACATTGTGGGAAAATGAAAATTGCTCTCAACGAGCAATTTCTCCTTTTCCCACCATGTTTTCTTCCCTATAAAAAGATTATTTTTTCCAATTTCATCACATTTTGAAATGTGGTTTGCAAACTCTTTCAATTTGGGACAGATGAAAATTTGGCGTTTGGTAAAGGATTAGAAATTCAAATTTGTTTCAGAGTTGCCAAAAGGCGTCTAGATGATTGGTCGTTTTTCGGAGGGGTGTTACACGTTTGTTACGCCCCGGAGTATGAGACATGGCAAGAAACGCGGGAAAAGCTCCAGGACAGAAGAAAGACGATTGCAGCCAAAATCAAACAATACAGTAATTAGCAGTTATCAAAATGATAGTTCCCACTTTAATCCATACCCTACAGGCTTATCCAGATTAAGGTAGAATACCAATAATAAGCCATTTTGAAACTCATTCTCTTGTCAGAATACTTTATTTGTTCTTGGTATACATCGGTCAGGGCCGGAACTATTTGCATTTAACAGAATAGTTTAACACTGATCGATGTACCCAGTATACTGCAAACGAATGAATTTCAGAAAGGCGAATTATGGGTATTCTACCTTAAGATAATTAAAGGCATCACATTATGTAGATCGACCATGATCGATGTATACTGCAAACGACCGAAGTAACATGACAAAAGAATAAATTTCAAAATGGCAGGTAATGGGTATTCTACATTAAGATAACTGTAAGCAACACTTCATAAAGCAGGGATGGTGAAATCTGATTTGGGTTTACTTGTCAGTATTAAAATGCCAAATCCTTTTTCTGTACTTATCTGTATAATGGTTATATAGTCAATTTCAGTAAAAATTCACTTGTCTGTTATAGCTTTTGGAAGTGGCCTAGTGGTTAGAGTACAGAACTTGAAATCACATGGCCCCTCTCCGCGTGGGTTCAAATCCTGAGAGGGATATGGATTTTCATGAGAGGCAGTCTCCCGACTGACTTACGGAATGCCGATGGTTCTACCCACCTTAACCAGCCCCTATGGGCAGTTGAGTATGGGGTCTTCCTCCATCATTAAGAGTCGGGCATCGCTACATAACTGAAATAATGTTGATGTGATGTAAAACCCATATAAAAAGAAAGAAGCTTTTGGACAAGCTGGACAAATAGGAACAAATGTTTTTGTCTGTCCTGTAAAGTAAAGAATAGGCCAACAAGTTATTTTCATGATAATGCATAGAAACCATTGTGTAAAATGGAGGAATCGATCATTTCACACATTGTTTTCTTTCATCATATTTCTTGCTTGGGTCCTCTGCTAAAGGTGTGTAATTTCAGATTTCAAAAGAAGAAAAAGGTTAGATATTTTTCAACTGATCCATTTGCCAACAGTAAATCAACTTTAATTTTTAAAATTGATCTGAAGACATCATGGTAAAATGAGAAGGCAGTTTAATCCATGGATAGAGTGTTGGTTTAAATCTAATATTGTGCGGTAAACAAAATTTGAATTAACACATTCTTTGTTATCATTGGCGTAGCTTCCTTTAGGCACTCAAGGAACATGCCTGCACTTTTATTTCAGGATGCAAAAAATAGCAAAATATTGTGTACTCTCAAATACATGCCAGTACGCACCTAAGTTATTTTAAA
Organism: Cerastoderma edule; assembly: GCA_947846245.1. Lineage (NCBI taxonomy): Eukaryota > Metazoa > Mollusca > Bivalvia > Cardiida > Cardiidae > Cerastoderma > Cerastoderma edule. The sequence goes on from OX401414.1 coordinate 7,827,567, forward strand.
CTGCATTTTTTTCCAGGACCCCCCTAGAATGACGTAACTACACATTCATTTCAGTCAAGCTACGCCCTGGTTATGTACATCCATACTGCACAGAGGTGATACTAACATTGACATAACTTATATTTCAGACAGAGATGGTACTTACAGTAAAGGACAACCTCAGACGTCGACATCTGTGACAGACATTCAAGCAAACTCTCAAATCACAGCAGACACATGTCAGACAGACACAAGTACAAACACATCTGATCCCAGGGCACACACGAAACTTGTTGAAAACCACAGTCAAGGTCAAAAGACTTGCTACGATGGAATGGCCTTGACCTCTAGTGCTGTGACCTTGAGTTCACCTTTGTTGTCCTCTCAACAACAAGCGGTTACTGCCACTAGTTTTGCTAACGATCATGCTATGGTGATGACAAGTGGGACTGTGCGGCACAATTTTGATCAGCTTAATCTGCCAGGGGTGGGACATCCAAATGAACAATTTAGTCACGGTTTAACAGGAAATGGTCTTACTGTCTTCTGTGACCCTCAAGGTCAAAGTTCAAGGTCACAGGTTTCATCTCAACTACTTCTTCCACCACCCCCCAGAGAGAGTCGTAATGGAAGTGTGAACAATCAAAGTGGGCAGAATCAAAATTACAGTTTTGCAAGAGTTCGATCCTCACAGGCAGTGTTTCCGCCAAACTTTGATGCAAGACTTCATAAACCAGAAATAAAACCTACGGATCCAGATAGAACCATGATAAAGCCCAATGAAGAAGATCTCGAAGAAGGTAAAAACGGAGATTCACAAGCCCCAGAACAGTCAGTGTTATTTGCTGCTGATAAAACTATGCAGGAGAAAATAAATGAAAACCTGACAAAAGAGAAAGTTGTGATAAAAGAATTCTCAAAAAAAGGAACGGTTCCAAAGTTTATCCCTCGACAGATGCAGAACAAGAAGAAACTGAATCAGAGTGGACAAAAGAAGGCGAATGAATCAGATGAAGTTAGTAAAGAACTCCGAAGAAATGCTTTTATCCTAAAAGATCTTCAAGGACCGAAAGATATACAAGAAACAAAGAGAGATGGTCCTGAATTGCAGATTTCATCCGTGGAGAAATCTGTCAAAGAGATCAGGAAGCATGTTACCCAGGTAAGGGATAACTTGAGAAAATAATGCATGGGGCCTTTTTCATACACTCTTAACCCTTATAGCACTGGAACGGACTTCATGCTTATGCAAACAGGTTAAATCCACGCCAGCTGCCAAGTAAATTAGGCTGGCCTGTGATCAAATCTGTTTGCTACTCTGAGTATCTTTCCTCGTCAAAATTAAGCAGATTTTCAAGGTTTTGTAAAGCAGATGACGCATTCATATATTGATAATATAGGTATGCCAAACAACATTCTTCCCTATGTATATGGAGGGAATGATTAATTACTTATCCCTTTTTAATTTCAGTTTTCTGATAGAAACCTCCCAGAGATTCCTGCAAAAAGAGCAAAGATGACAGATTCTTGACGTCTATAGATATATGTTGGTTTTGTTTTTTTATTTTGGCAAAATTTCATCAATTTGTATTTATTGTTTGAAATATGAGATGTTTTCTGATAAAACATGGCGTTCAACATTTTTTTAAATAAACTAACAGTGCCGAATTTTCATCTCTGTTATCTTTCAGTTTTAACATAGAGCTAATTATAAGGCCTTTGGTCTTGACTTCTGATGATTTGTAACAGTTGCATTGTTTACTTATATTGATCAATAATATTTCAGAACTCTTGAATTCATTTCTGTACTAAGATTTATTGTTTTGTTAAAGTGATTGTTGTAAGTCTATTCCCTTGTGTGGTATAAAGTGACTGTGACCTATTAAAAACAGCAGCAGACTTCAGCGATAAAGGATGAAAAATACCGATTTTAGGTTTTCTTTTGGTACTGTCTGTAACATGATCCCTATGTAAGATGTGTGTGTTTTTTGTTGTTGTTATTAAACCCTTTGCCAGCTGTTTTCTTTTTTTTGTTTTATTCAATCTTGTCTGTATTTGAATACTGTGGTACAATCTGGTACAATCTGGAATGTGGTACAATTCATACCTTTTGTGTAATATGACAGTTGGGGACGATAGTCCTTCAGCCTTTGGGTCAAGAGATGGGTTTGATTCCTGTGAGAAGCAGGGCCCACCTTGTGATCTTTCATTAATCCACATTTAGTGTGAGTACTGGTTATGTATCCAGGAAGAAGACAGAAAATTGATTAATCTATGTCTAAAGAACTTGATTCACAATGAATGGAAGATGAATCAGTTAGAATTCAACCATTCAAGTACTGGATTGGAAATGGTGTCTTGCCTTATGACTCCCCATAATGAATTATTTCTGTCCAGTGCCAAGAGTGACTAAAAGCACAGGGACTCGAAGTTAGGGTTAGGGTAATGGCTATGTATAAATGGAGTCCATAAATACATAGCCATTACCCCCTAATATTACCCTAACTTCCAGTTCCTGTGACTCAAAGTTGATTTAAAACTTCAAATCTCTGATGCTACTATTACATCAGAGGGGTCTTAAATCATGAATAAAAGCATTAATAAATATGATATTAAGTTTAATCTTTTGTATAGTCTCGTGCTATATGTAAACAATTTTCATCTCCAGACTGACTTACGGAATGCTGATGGTTCTACCCGCCTTGACCAGCCCTTATGGGCAGTTGAGTATGGGGTCTTCCTCCATCATTAAGAGTCGGGCATTGTTACATAACTGAAATAATGTTGATGTGATGTAAAACCCATATATAAATAAACAATTTTCAGTGATATTATTGAGGGTTCAATGCAAGACTATAGTAAGTCCTTCATAAACATGAAGCACTTACTATAGTATTACACTGAACCCTTGTGATGTATAGTTTTCCTTGAATTCACCAGTACCAGGCTTGCCATAGAACACTCCCATAAAACCAATGGTTCCGTTGGGCTTTGAACACGGGACCTCTGGTTATTACTCCATCACCTTAACTGATGGGTTATTCAAGGTCTATAGAAAAAGGAGAGATTAAATAGATTAAGAATTGAAGTCCTTTTAATGCAGAATATCTATTATAAAGCCCCAGAGAGAGAGAGCTGTACATTGGCGGATGTGCTCTTGACTCATTCACCGTAATTGTTTTACATTGATTGTGAAGGAAGCTTAAAACTTATTCAAAGCCACTCTTGATGACTGCTTTATGAATACTAAACCAGTAATCTCATCGGTTTTGTGGGATAGCCCCGGAAATTTTCACCCAACCTAACAGGGATTCAAACCCAAGACGCTGGACCTCTGCACCAAAGTCGCCCTAGTCCAGGATTCCAAGGTTCGATCCCAGGTCTCGCAACTTGAACTTTCAGAGATACTTTTTAGATATTTCCTGCCTCGACAGTCCTTTGGATAAGACTTGTTTGTTTAACGGATTTGTTTTACATTGATTGTGAAGGAGGCTTTATAGCCCATCGAGTCACTCTCGATGACTGCTTCCTGGAGAATACACCAATAATCGCGATTGTATGAGTGCTAGCCCAGGCAATTCTCACCTCGCCTAATGGGGATTCGAACCCGGGACCCTTGGTACAGTAATCCGACGCTGTACCACTGTTGCCTCTTTAAATGGAGGTTCCGTCCTATGAGTAGCCGTTAGCTAATACTAAATGGATGTAAAGCAACCAATATACATGTATATTACATGTGGAAAGGAAGAAGAAAAAAATAGAAAATTTCTGGAATAACTTACATTGTTGAAAAGAGACATTTGGCTCACATGAACCACAGACCTTTATCAAAAAAGGAATTCGAAACCTGGATGAATTTTAAGCATATTTTGTCTATTAGAATGGATTTACCCCCTGTGAAAGTGCAATATGTTTTTTCTTCAAAATGTTGATTTTAATGGTCAAAGCGAGACAACTCGTACCAAAATGTTGAATTACCGCAGTTGTTTCCCTTTGACCACAAATTTCACAAAAATTGATTTTAGAGTAACATCCCCTTAATCTCCTAATGCAATCGCAGCGTTTTGGATATTGACAAACATACGTTTGATTCTGCAAGGAAATCTCATGTTGTGAAACAGAACTTTGCTAAAGCAAGATCGGCCTTAAGGTAGGTTTGATACTCTTAGTTTTGATCTTTAACAACAGGTTAAATCAGTTCAACATGCCTTATCACAATTCTGATTTTAAAGGAAAACTGCCATCGGGAAGTTTAAAACAATTGATTCGTGAAACGTCAACATGTAAACACGTGCCACAAACTTCTCGCAATGAGTGAATGACAGATCTATATGTCTAGTTCGGAACAGACAGACCTTGAGTGTTTTGAATTGCAATTAGAAATTTTCAAGAATCTCTCAAATTGATAAGAGCTAGTATAAGTTGTTGAGGTTGTCGCATCATCCAGATTTCATAATGACGGTTAAATTATCGTCGAAGGCCGTAATTTCGTGAGAGTCCTAATTCCGGTGACGTTTGTTTTTATCATGTATAGCGAGAGTTGGTTTAATCTCACATGCCAAAATTTCAGTAAATAATATGAACTAAGGCATTGCCTCTAGACCGCTCTCTCAACTCAATGGCATGGGTTCTCTGAAAAAACTTGCATACTGAATATGCATTTCAATCTTAATTCATAGTACAACTTTGTGGAAATATAAGAATTGGCTTACTTTGGGGAGCAAATACTTATTTTGTCACAAAGCTGTCATCTTTGTCACATTTAGGAAAGGTTCAGTAAAAGGATAAGTCTCCTTGCATACTCCTGGTAAACTTTTTTGATTGTATATGTTCTATAGATATTAGTTTAGCTTGATTGGGCTGCGTATGAGGGTCTTTAATCAATAAAGAGACATTCGTCATGTAAGGACAAACTGCTCATGCAATGTCAGAACCACCAAACTATGATATTTGAACCACAAGTGTCTCAGCATAAAATCATAGAATTTTCTTCACAAAATCATGTGTTGTAGGTACTGGTTTAAATCATCATGACAACAAACAACAAAATGTCATTTGGTGATGAAGAAGGGTCAGTTGGGTTATTATTACCAAACAATATTTAACAACATACTCATCTGCTTGTACATGGTTAGGGACTAAGTTACATCATTATAGAAAGTCAATCAGGTCTTTGTTTGAATTCCTCTTTATTGTTTAACCTTTGTTCACACATACAACACTGCTTTTTTATGTGTTTTTCTATTAGAGCACTTAAAAATGAAGTACTGTATGCAATAAATGATTAATGAAATGAAGTTAAAAGACATAAGTGATACTCAGCATACAGCATAGGTTCATGTATCATAATTCTTTCCTTTAACACATCGGTTGAAAAATAGTCACAGCTTGATATTGACATTATTTTAATTCTTGATATCAACAGTTCCCTGGTCTTCATAGTTTGAATAGAAAAAACCTCCTGAAAGTTGGAAAAGTATGACAGTAACATTAATTATCAACTTTTTTAAATAGAAATTTCAACAAATATTCCTTGACATACATCTTTAAGACTTTCATCAATTTTTTCCAAAATTTTGTTTCAAATTTAAAGCAATAGCAGATATAATTGGAAATTTCTTTAACCAATGAATAAAAGCAATTGTGACAGGGCAAACATTCTCTCAGAGAATGTTTACCTTTGTCATAATTGGTTTTAAAATGTTGAAAATTAAGGTGTTTACAATGCATGTAAACTCTCATGTTTGTTTCCTTGAAACATTTCATTAACATGCAATAGATAGGAAAGATATTTAATAAATGACTCAAGTTACTGTCTTCCACTTGTCTGCTGCAGGCTAACTTAGAAGTTCTAACATAGTATGTCTTTTGTCTCATTAATTGAATTAGTTGAGTTTTTCAAAAAAGGAAAGAAAATGAGGACTATGAAACATGTGTGACATTGTTATCATTATAGAATATTCCATAGTCCATAGACAGTTTTTCTATATTATTGTCCTTTGATATTGTCAGTACCAACTAACACTAAACACTATCCTTTAAATATGGTGTATCACTGTTTAGGTTTATTTTTATCTTCATGAAATTAGTCTTTTGAAGAGAAAACTAAGCTTTTGAACATTTCATTAATCAGGTAGTCAAAGTACATGTGAATCTTCATCTGTTTTTGATTATATCTAATCCATGTAGTCTCCCATTGCTGAACATTTTGTTGTTGTTACCTTTTCCTTACTCTGCCAGATAGTCATCAGATATGGCTGTTAAAAGAGAAAAATAAAAACATAAATCTTTTGCCAAAACTGATCACCTTCATCTGACTGATTATTGGTAACATTGGAAATAATTCATGCCCCATAGTTATCAATTGAAGCAGTTATCTGACAGAATGAAAAAGAAGTGATTGGTGATAACAATCTATATTTTAAGCTGTGTATCCAGGCAGGTTTATCCCATGATCAATGTTTGCAATATAAAACAGATTGCAATTTTTTTAAGCAGACTACTTCTGGTTTCCACTATTTTATATACGCCATGTTGCGACGATGAATAATCTGCAACCGCCGGTGAATGTTGTTTCAACTTAAGCTGTGCCATCCCCTCCAAGACCATGCAGAGAGTTGCGAGTTGTGGGATGCGAATAACCTTAAAACATCACCCATCGATTGCAATATCTCTACCGAGTGTTAGACATAACGTAATAATAAACAATGGGTTATCATATATCACCAGAACCGTAAAGTTGATGGTCGGAACATGGCATAAATAAAATAGTGCAAAGCAAGAGTAATCTGAGAAAAGAGTTGTTGCACGGATATCTTGTTCGGACCTTTTATCGTAAACATTGGTCACATGATCACCCCAATCGATACCTGTCTTGATTTTTTTTTTGGTTTCATTCTCATTCTAGGTTTTTGTAAAAGATAATAATAATTTCAAATTGTGAGCAACACCAAATTCATCAACATTTGTGGATAATGACTATTTGAAGACAAAGTGATAAAAGGAGGACATGTTAAGGAGTTCCATCTTTGTCAGACTTGCTTGTTTCCTTAAACCTTTGCTGCAGATGTAATTATGCTAAAATTCCATCAGAACTGTTTGAATTAAAGAGAAAACTACATTGACACTCAAAAGATTGTTCCTTGTTACATTACTTTCATAAGTTATATTCTATGATTATGACATTTCTGTTTGTAAAGTTCATATGGGCATGAGAACAATACTTTTACTTACTTGTATCTAAAAATACAACCAATGTTAATACAGGTCTGCATCATCTTTTCCCTTGAACCTTGTTTAAAACTGACATTCTTCTTCAAGCATCATGCATTCTGTAAAATAAAAAAAAACACAACTAAATCACCCTTAACATTTCGGAAAACTTCTTATTTGCAAGAACATCTCAATGTTTGGGAATCATATCATCACAGTACGAATCCACTAAAATAGAATACTGCCAAACGAAAGGTGACATATTTAACAAACTTAACTATCTCGTTATTTCGTGTTAGTCGAAATAAAAACTTAATTATCTCGTTATTTCGAGTAAGTAAGTCGAAATAATGACTTAATTATCTTCCTATTTCAAATTAGTAAGTCGAAAAAATGACTTTATTATCTCATTATTTCGAGTTAGTAAGTCGAAATAATGACTTAACTATCTTGTTACTTTCGAGTTAATAAGTCGAAATAATAACTTAATTTTCTCGTTATTTCGACTTACCAAATCGGAAAAAAATCGCATACTTGTCACCTCTATGCCACCGTAAATACTGGCTACATTTTAACTGACTGATTATTCTTAATTGGTAACATTGGAAATATTTCTATCACCATGGTAGTCAATTGAAGCAGTTATCTGACAGGAAGAAAAAGAACTGATTGTTGATAAAAATCTATATTTCAACCTGTTTTGACTTATTTTGGTTTCATTCTCATTCTTACGAAGGTTTTCGAAAAAAGAAAGAAGAAAAGAAAAAGTCAATCACACATTTTGAGCAACAACAAATTCATCAACATTTATGGATAATGATTTTTTTTAAACAAAGGAATAAAAGAAGGAAATGTCAAGAAGTCAGACCTTTGTCAAACTTGTTTGTTTCCTGAAAACTTTGCTGCATATGAAATTGCTTCTTTGTTATATTGCTTTCAAAAGTTGTCTTCTATGGTTATGACGCTTATGTTTGTAAAGTTCAAAGGAGCATGAGAAAAACTATGTACTTACTTGTATTATAAACAGAGTTAATGTTTATGCAGGTCTGCATCATCTTTTCTTTTAAAGCTTGTTTGAAATTGTCATATTTCCAACCATCATGAATTCTGTGAAATAAAGAAAAAACAACTAAGGGATCTATTACCATAAACCTTTGGGCCAAAATTCTCACTTGCAAGAACAATTCAATGTTTGGGAATTATATTATCACTTGAATCAAGTAAAACAAAATACTGCCAACGAATAAGGTGACATATATCCAAATATGGGTCCTGCATGGCTCAGTGGTTAAGATGGTGGACTCAGAACACGGGGGTCCTGGGTTCGAGCCCCACCGAGGCCATTTAGTTTTCGTAGGAGTGGCCTTTGGTAAGATCACTTCAGAGCCCTAGCCTTGTACTGGTGTATCCAGGAAAGCCACTTCAGAACTGAAAAATGTAGGTATGGCCCTGACGAAGAGGACCCATATGGGACATGTGTCGGGTAATGATTCTAAACTAAACTAAATACTTTACAGGGTATTTCATTTTTTAAAAAGAATATTCACGCTGTTATTGTTATTTAAACTATCGCCCCATAACGCTATTGAATTGTCAAGAAGGTACCTTGTACTTAATTTAAAAGCTCCAACAATAACAAATAATCCATGTCAGCAACTGACGAGTTGACATCGTTGCTTTATCGGTCAGCATAATAGTATATTCCATATACAACACGATGTGTACCTAATGCTTTCCTTACACACCGCGAAAATGACATAGACCGTCTACATAAACATTAGATTATGCCAAACTGCAGGGTGTAATCACCGAATCGATAGAAGGTGAACACTTATTTCACCATGGAGTGTTGTGGGCAACACACATTTTCTAGCCTAGTACTGCAGGGAACATGAACTGTAATAATAAAAATGAATGCTGTAGTTCTACTTAAAAGGGAGAAGTTTTTTTCAAATGGATGTTTGTTTAGAGGAAGCATCTTCAGCGAGGCGTGACGAGGGCTCGCCTTCTCGATTTTTCTACGACGAATTTTGGTGAAAATGGTCTATTTAGATATACTGTTTTATAACGAAATGAAAGAGTACAAAAAGTTCTCTTACCTACAACCGGCGATTCGTTTTCCTTTCAAGGAGTTGAACACTGTGTCCAATTTAAAGTTTGAAGCGGTGGCGCCGATCCTGTTGTTCGTGTTTTGTTTTTCGATAGAATGGTTTATGGTTCATTCATGATTGGCGGCAATAAACTCAATGAGCGGCAATGAATTTATGTAAAACCAGTCCATTCCATAAAGCCGGAAACACCCGAAGCAAACCCGAGTTTTCTCTTTACAAGGAATGGTTCACTATTGGTAGATATATTGGTAGATAAAGGTAATGCTTGAAAATAAATTTAGATAAAACCAGTCCATTCCGTAAAGCCGGAAACACCCGAAGCAAACCCGAGTTTTCTCCTTTAGGTAAACCGGAAGCCACCTGTTTTTTTGCTAATGGTATAACCGGTGTTAACATAACTTGTTACTCGTACGTATGTTACCGTTATCCGCTCTCCGAGCGCTTCGCGCTCTGAGAGAGCGGTATTACCAGGTCCTGAACGCAACTTTTAACCCTAAATATAAGACATAGATTGCTAAAGCTCTTATAAAATTGTTTTTCATGTTTTCTACTATTACCAAATTATGTCCATCTTTGAATTTGTTCTTTTGGCCACAAACAAATATTTTGGCATTTTCAGATCGTCTAAAGTGTTGGTCAACCTTTCCCCTCTGAAAGTAAACTGGAAGTATAGTTTTCTTTCGAAGGCCAACCAAAGATTTTAAATCAGGACTATCTCTTACACAATTTTTTCCACATTTTTTCAAATGACAAGCAAAACTTAGAGGACAATGTCTGCAACCATTGGTGCTATATGGTGTTCTGTTCTGTAGTTAATCGTTCTTGTAAGGAAGGGGAATATTTTTTCTTCTATGTTGTTATAGAAAAGAAAAACCTAAGACATTTTAAAAGCATAAATGTGCACATGAATTGGAAATAAGTTTGATATACATGTTTGTGTTGTACAGTGCAAGTTAAAAGAAATTAAAAGTGTAAAACTTTCCGAAAAAACCCAAAACTATCATTATTAAATTCCTTTGCGTTATTGTGTTTGGGTAGTTTCCCTTTAAAATTTGTATGGGTAGCTTCCCTTGAATGACGTCACCGAAATTAGGTTACTTTTTTAAACAGCGACTAGGTTTAACCAGGGTTTGTTCAAACTACCCTTTCTCTCTCACATTAGAATTTTTGTATTAAAAAGTAGCTTGGAAACAAAGGTAAAATATTGCTGTATTACGTAAGGCATAAAAAGCAAGTGCTGCATTTGTATTTTAGTCTTTTTTTAAAGAGTTAAAATCCTATATCACCGGAATTCGGCCCTTCCAGGATATTTGATGTGATCAGAAAATATTGAGAAAATTTTGCATCTGATAATCCCGTGTCAAACTTTCGAACAATTCATTTTTGATGGAGGACGCTGCGGCAAATTTTTGTCGCACTGTTTGAAAGCCCATATTTCCATTATATTAATTGATCCATACAAGTAACTTGTTGGTATTCCTCATATTTACTTTGTAAGAACAGATTGTTTGACACTAGATAAAGCTCCTGATAAAATTCCATTGCGCATGCGCACTGGAGTTTGAAAGACCTAATTTAGCGTTTTTTTAATTGTTTATCGGCAATTGATGCCATTATTTGGTGGTATGTGAGTTTATTTTACATATCTTGTCTTATCAATTGACTTTGAATGATCATTTTGTACTTAAAATCCGAAAATCAGAATTTGGAAAGTCTGACACTATTTGGATCATTCGACATTTCAACTTATGATTGCCTCATTAGAAAATAAAAAGCAATCTTCACGTCAAATTATTTTGACTACCATGTCGTTGGCCAACCAGATATCAGCCACAAGACGTTACAACATCGTATCTAAGAATAGCCTGATTATATACTGATAAAACCCAAGAAATTATAATAACTGAACTACTGTCAACACGGTGGAAATCCCGATTAGGTAAAAAGAGCAAATAATTTGGACTCGACAATTAATCATGATTTGAAACCAAAGTTTTAAATTGTTTTCCTCATACAATGACATATAAAGGCAGCAGAGTGCAGACACCCCAAAATCAATTAAAGCAGAAGAAGAAATTGCTCAATAAGAACAATTTCTTTTTAAGGTATATAATATTAAGAATAAATTAAATTTTATACTTGGTTATTATAGCCTTCAGTTGAAATTTTACTTATTTCCCTAATTTGGGAAGAGGCCTTTGTCTGTTGATTTGGGATGTTTTATTGCTAAAATTGTTGCATTGGGAAACCAAAATGCTGGTGTGACTTTGAATATTTTGGGAAAACTGCATGATTTCAAAGACATTTTCAATTGGGAGGGTGTCTGTAATCTGCCCCTGTCATTTAACATGAAAAAGCCCAGTTAATACAGTTAAAAGTGGAGAATTTAATGCTTCTTAATGAGGAAATGTAATGATTCGCCACAATAACGACTTGCCACAATAACGACTCGCCACAAATGATAACGATTCGCAACAAGCCAATTAACGGTTCGCCACAAACCAATAACAATTCGCCACAGTTTTGAAATGTTCTAATTAACGGCTAATAAACGAGTCGTGAACTTAAAAACGGCGATGATTGTGCAACAATATTAAATGATAATAGCTCAACCGAATTTAACTGTTGTTGTATTTTATAATAACAGGTACGGATTAAGCTAAAACAGTCTATTATAAGAGAATATTTAACTACAAGGAAAACACGAATGAATAATGTATTTATTTTATTTTATCAAACATACAATCACACATGAAACATGAAACTCAAATATATATTCAATAGAGTTTTTAGAGCACATATACATTAGTCTTGTCTAAATTGGCCCGTACATGTTGGAACACGTTTTATTAGTTCGCTCGTGGTGATTCCACCCTGTCGGTAGGTTTCCCACGCAGCCCAGATTCATCCTTGGAGAGTCCTCGTCATTTTTGTCTGCGCCCACTTCAGTTTTCCCTCCCGAACAAGTTGTACCTGAAGCTTCAGGTCACTGGCCTCGGTGTGAAGAAGGGACAGTATCACTCACCTGAAGACCAAGTTCCTGTACTTTTCGATATGAGGCCTGCGAGAAGTGGAACACACACCCGTAAAATTTATGTTCTGTTATAAAAACTCGAAAAAAAGAATCTCCGCCACATGTGCATTGACGTTAAGTTATTTAAATGAAACGTTGCCTTTTAGAAACAATCATCAATATTCGACTATAAATCTGCAAAATCTTACCTGTGTTACCGCAATTTATATGATGCCATCTCTCGCACACGTCACATGTAACAGCACGGGCATTCCTGTAAATCCGACGAAGGCAGAAAACACATGGTGGAGCAGGCATTTTACACAATAAAGATATATAAACGTATCGAAATGATTCACAGAATACCAGGTCAATGTAATAGTTGTAATAAAATGTTATCATTATGGTGTCTGAGTATTTATACTTACTGTCTCCAAACAATTCATCACTCAGCGGCACGTTCCCTTTCATAACTCACAGCTAGGTGACAAACTGGGAAAATAAAAGTCTTTAAACATTCAATCAACATCCACTTATCTATTAATTAAGGAACATGATTAACACTGTCATATTATCTATTCTTTAATGAACAATGATTAAAGCCACACCAAATCCATCGATAATTGTGATATTTTTCACACCTTTGACCGGACGACTTTTCTAAGGACTATAGATTATACAAACAATATTCGTTATTTATATGAACTAGCAAAGACAATAAAATAAAGATTACTGATTTGAATGATGATTGTTAATTGATATCTACAACATATACTAAAATACAACACAAATCTATAAACTGTGGTGAATCGTGATATGAAGTTGTGGCGAATCATTATCATTCTGTGGTGAATCGTGATATGAAGTTGTGGCAAATCGTTAGTGGCGAGTCGTTATTGTGGCGAATCATTACATATTCAAAGGAACAACACCCTTTTATCTATTTCAGAAAACTTACTAGACTTAGACACTGCACAAATGAGGAAAAGGAACAACACCCTTTTATCTTTTTCAGAAACTTACTAGACTTAGACACTGCACAAATGAGGAAAAGGAACAACACCCTTTTATCTTTTTCAGAAACTTACTAGACTTAGACACTGCACAAATGAGGAAAAGGAACAACACCCTTTTATCTTTTTCAGAAACTCACTAGACTTAGACACTGCACAAATGAGGAAAAGGAACAATACCCTTTTATCTTTTTCAGAAACTCACTAGACTTAGACACTGCACAAATGAGGAAAAGGAACAACACTCTTTTATATTTTTCAGAAACTTACTAGACTTAGACACTGCACAAATGAGGAAAAGGAACAACACCCTTTTATCTTTTTCAGAAACTCACTAGACTTAGACACTGCACAAATGAGGAAAAGGAACAATACCCTTTTATCTTTTTCAGAAACTCACTAGACTTAGACACTGCACAAATGAGGAAAAGGAACAACACCCTTTTATCTTTTTCAGAAACTTACTAGACTTAGACACTGCACAAATGAGGAAAAGGAACAACACTCTTTTATATTTTTCAGAAACTTGCTAGACTTAGACACTGCACAAATGAGGAAAAGGAACAACACCCTTTTATCTTTTTCAGAAACTTACTAGACTTAGACACTGCACAAATGAGGAAAAGGAACAACACCCTTTTATCTTTTTCAGAAACTCACTAGACTTAGACACTGCACAAATGAGGAAAAGGAACAATACCCTTTTATCTTTTTCAGAAACTCACTAGACTTAGACACTGCACAAATGAGGAAAAGGAACAACACCCTTTTATCTTTTTCAGAAACTCACTAGACTTAGACACTGCACAAATGAGGAAAAGGAACAACACCCTTTTATCTTTTTCAGAAACTCACTAGACTTAGACACTGCACAAATGAGGAAAAGGAACAATACCCTTTTATCTATTTCAGAAACTCACTAGACTTAGACACTGCACAAATGAGGAAAAGGAACAATACCCTTTTTTCTTTTTCAGAAACTTACTAGACTTAGACACTGCACAAATGAGGAAAAGGAACAACACCCTTTTATCTTTTTCAGAAACTTACTAGACTTAGACACTGCACAAATGAGGAAAAGGAACAACACTCTTTTATATTTTTCAGAAACTTGCTAGACTTAGACACTGCACAAATGAGGAAAAGGAACAACACCCTTTTATCTTTTTCAGAAACTTACTAGACTTAGACACTGCACAAATGAGGAAAAGGAACAACACCCTTTTATCTTTTTCAGAAACTTACTAGACTTAGACACTGCACAAATGAGGAAAAGGAACAATACCCTTTTATCTTTTTCAGAAACTTACTAGACTTAGACACTGCACAAATGAGGAAAAGGAACAATACCCTTTTATCTTTTTCAGAAACTCACTAGACTTAGACACTGCACAAATGAGGAAAAGGAACAACACCCTTTTATCTTTTTCAGAAACTTACTAGACTTAGACACTGATATAGACAGCTCTGTGTGGTAACTATGGCAACACACAATGGTGAAGCTGGCATGGCCAAAATTAAAGAAGAGTAAGTTTCTTGTAATGTACAACTGTCTTTCTTCATAACTTTCATAAAAGTTCTTGGGATGTCATACAATAGAAAATTATATGTAAAATGTGGAATTGGTTTATGGTATTCAGCTATGCTCCAAACAAATAATTATGAAAATAAAATCACTTTTTATATGTAAATTATGATGGGAAAAAAACACAGCATCACTAACTGGATGATACATTTACTTTATGGTAATTAATTACCTGTATACCCTGTTGATCTTTCTGTGTAAGATCTGCATTGCCAATTGTATGTTATTCAAGCTAGTTCGATGTAAACCCTTCAGTGCAAGAGCGTGTATGTTTGTTTTCAGTGAGTACCAAATAGTTATGAAAGTGGTTGGCAAGAATCTAGATCTACTTATATATACATAACTTTTTAGATCTGTAGTAATTTCATTTAAAAAAAGCTTTGAATCTCAATTTGTGAGATAGTCTATATGTTATGAGTCTATGATATGTTATGAGTCTATGATATGTTATGAGTCTATGGTATGTTATGAGTCTATGATATGCTATGAGTCTATGATATGCTATGAGTCTATGATATGCTATGAGTCTATGATATGTTATGAGTCTATGATATGCTATGAGTCTATGATATGTTATGAGTCTATGATATGTTATGAGTATGGTATGTTATGAGTGTCTATGATATGTTATGAGTCTATGATATGCTATGAGTCTATGATATGTTATGAGTCTATGATATGTTATGAGTCTATGATATGTTATGTGTCTATGATATGTTATGAGTCATATGTTATGAGTCTATGATATGCTATGAGTCTATGATATGTTATGAGTATATGTTATGAGTGTCTACGATATGTTATGAGTCTATGATATGTTATGAGTCTATGATATGTTATGAGTCTATGATATGTTATGAGTCTATGATATGTTATGAGTCTATGATATGCTATGATATGTTATGAGTCTATGATATGCTATGAGTCTATGATATGTTATGAGTCTATGATATAATATGAGTCTATGATATGTTATGAGTCTATGATATGCTATGAGTCTATGAAATGTTATGAGTCTATGATATGCTATGAGTCTATGATATGCTATGAGTCTATATGTTATGAGTCTATGATATGCTATGAGTCTATGATTTGTTATGAGTCTATGATATGCTATGAGTCTATGATATGTTATGAGTCTATGATATGCTATGAGTCTATGGTATGCTATGAGTCTATGATATGTTATGAGTCTATGATATGTTATGAGTCTTTGATATGCTATGAGTATGATATGTTATGAGTCTATGATATGCTATGAGTCTATGATATGTTATGAGTCTATGATATGCTATGAGTCTATGATATGCTATGAGTCTATGATATGCTATGAGTCTATGATATGTTATGAGTCTATGATATGTTATGAGTCTTTGATATATTGTGATTGTATTGTAGGTTTTTACTCCTGGATTACAAGCCAACCTTGGATAAAGAATATATTTCTGACACAGTGAAGGAACAGCTCGATGATGACCAAGCTAATGAAAAGGAAAGTAATGAGCCACCAGCAAAGAAACTGAAACTAAAGGGAAGGAACAAAAAAAGGCCAAAAGGAAAGAAATTGGATGCATCAAACAAACTCTGTTCAGCTGTGGTGCATGAACGGGCCTGCAGTTATGGTGACAAATGCAAGTTCAATCATGATAAAGCTCTCTTTATGGAAAAGAAGCCGGCAGACATTGCGGACAGCTGCTATTTGTATGATACCTACGGTAAATGCGATTATGGAATAACATGTCGCTTTGCCAAGTGTCATCTTAACGAGAATTTCAACAACTTGTCGAAGGATGATTTTACATCGAAGACAGGACGGTTTGATAGATTTTCAAATGTTCTCAAGAAAGACTTGCAGGTGTCCCTGTGGAAGAGAAGGTATGACTTCTCAAGGTCGAACAAGGTCCTTGACAAGATCTGTCCCGCGGCAAACAAATTCTGTAAGGATAAAGACAAGAGTGCTGAGCTCAGAAGAAACAAGGCAAATGCTGGTAATGATGCTCTCAAAGATCCTAAAGCTTCTGAAAACAAACAATTTGATTCAAATGGAACTGAGGCAGGTCAAACAAATGTTGATAAAGACTCGAAGGAGGTTAAGTCTGATAACATTACAGAACCTGGTGGCGTTAAAACGGAACCTGCTAAAGATGCAAATAGTAATGCAGACTTAAAAAGTGTTACACCTGAGAAATCTGACAGTTCCAGTGCTGTTCTTGAAGGTTCAAATGATGGCAAAGGCGAAGCCAAACTGGTTGAAGATGCAAAGAAAGAAACGGACACTTGTAGTGCGATTTCTTCAATGTCTGTTAACCCTGATATCAAAGATTCGATAGCGATAAAAGAAGACATGAAAGATGTTAAAGTGAATGATGCTGATAAGACTGAAGGTGTTCAGCTGAATGAAGAAAGTGTTATTAGACTAAGACCACAGGAGAAGAAACTTGTAAGTTTTCAAAAATCTAGATAAGAGGTTATTCCGATAGCGAACTTTGTGACTTAATTTCTAAATCTTTTATTGTGGGTAGTGTCAGAGGTGAAGATAAGAGGTCACATGTTTAAAGATCATTTGATTATCAATTATTTTCAGGGGTAGTTAAATCTAATTTTGATTTACTTGTTCATAAATGCCAATTCTTTTCTGCACTTGTCCGTTTAACATTTTAAGGTAGATTTCATGAACAATTTACTTGACTGAAGGCTTTGGAACAAGCTGGGTTCGTAAAGAGCAATTTCTCCTTTTCCCTGAATGTTTTCCATGGTCATCTGCAACAAACTGGTCAAATGTTGTTATTGTTTGGTAATGGGTTAAAGAAGTAATACAGTTAGCAGGGAATTCTCTTCTTACCTGGTCCTAACTATATTTTATTTCTTTTTTATTCTTTCATGTACTTAGCAAACTAACTTTTTATAAATTGTGGATTTTACACAATTAATATTTTCCGACATTTCGAGGGTTTAACCCCTCAAAATGTCGGACAATACAAATTGTGTACAATTGATGAATCAAAATATCAATATGTCTAAAAGACTTGTATCTATTTTGTGTTTTAGTGTTTGTTTTTAAAATATTTTAATGCTTGTTTTTACAGATAGACTTTTCCAACAAGCTGTACCTGGCACCTCTAACAACTGTGAGTATTATTCAGGTTTTGTACTCTGTGTGAGTTAAACCAGATTTATCCAAATTAGCATTTAGAGTGAAAGTTCTTACCAAGATTTCAAAACGCTAAATCATCCAATTTTTGAATGAACACGACTCAAAACACAACTCAGGTGTTTTTGTTAATCGTTTAAATTGGATGATTTAGCCTTTTGAAATGATTGATAAAAATCACCTGAGTTGTGTTTTGAGTGGTGTCCATTCAGATTTTCCAAAACTTGTCTTCCACTCACTTAGATACTATTTCTCTTAAATAGCGCTTAAGACATCTGTAAAAGAGCAGACATTTTAAAGCAATGTGGCAAAAGAAGACTGAGCAGGTGTCATTAAATCATAATCAAATTGAAGCTAATTCGTTGTCAATTATCAGAAGTTAAGGGTTTTGAGTCCCAGCAAAATGTTGGGAGGGTCCTCTGGCAAGACGCTTGAAACCCTTTGCCTTGTACTGGTGAATCCAGGAAAGCCTGAAGACATTACTGAAAAAAAGTTAAATTCTCATGTAAAAGGGGAAAAAAGAAGCATTATGTAATCAAGTTTTAACACTTAAACTAATTCACGATACATAAAGAGAAAGAAAACTTCATTCATACTCTTGTTTTCACCAACATGTTATATGCATGTTCAGTGTTCAACATTTCTCAATTGAAATTGAATAACACTTCTGAGGGGGAATTTTTCTAATACTTTAAGGTAATGTATATACATGTACTATAGAGATGGGGGAATGGCCCGAATAATGCGGAAATTTTTAATAAAAAAGAAACACTGTGTTGTTAGCTATTAACAACAGTAGTCATGATGGGAAAAAGGGTTAATTGGGTTGTTTACTCATTCTCAAAAATCATGACTCTGTACTGTTCACTCAGTGAACACTGTTCGATGAGTAGGAGTTCAGGTCAGGCTTAGTTAAAATGCTCCGTTTCTTTTTGCATCATTTATTGCTTGTTGTTTGGACAGACCGGTGTGGAGTGATATTGAAAGAATGATGGAGTCTTTAACAATGATGCCAGAGGTTTGAATAAACATTTAATTTGTCGTTATGAGATATTTTTTTAACTATTTTGACATAAACAGAAATTGGGTGTGATTTCTTCATCCTATTTGGAATCTTGAATCTGGTCAAAATTGAAAGCTACAATTCAAGATGAATGAATAAAGTGAAGAAAATCATTGAATAAAATGGACAGCATGATAACAAGTGGGAAATAATGCTGAGAAAAAAAAACACCTATTGTTTCCAGTCATTTTTATTTTCCTACTGTCCCAAATTGAAAGAGTTTGCAGACGAAATTTCAAAATGTTATGAAATTGAAAAACAACCTTCTAATAGGGCAGAAAACATTGTGGGTAAAGGAGAAATTGCTTGTTGAGAGCATTTTCTCCTTTACCCACAAAGTTTTCCAGAGTCAACATTTTCTTGGGGTTGTGTTTTATCTCTTACAAAACAACCACTGAATTCGCTGTGATTTATATATTTGACTTGTGATGTTATTGTTGAGAAAGGGAAAAGATATTAATTTTCATAAGATATTATTTCTATATTAGCAATTTCTCATGTACCGAAAGACATGGAAGCTTATTTCACCGATTTATATGAAAACACAGAATGTTAAGCAGCTATGGAATAAAGAAATTTAGCAATGAGCATTGATTAAATTGCTAATTATTTTTATTTGATACCTATCGAAGAGAGCACAATTTGTGAGAAAGTGCATTTTAGAAGATGTGATAATTATCCAACAACATCTAATCAAAAGTTCTATTCTGCTTATTTGCCTAATATATTGTTCACCAACATTCACCGTCGGGTGACTTGCCTGATTAGCATGAATTATATGCTATGCTGAGTATCTAAAAATATCCTTGGAGCTGTCCGTAATGTTCATCCTCATGCATTATTTTATAAATGCTATCACTGTTTATATATATTGCGTTTAACTCTATTGTTTATCTACTGTGTTCGAAGGTTTTTCGCGTGTTGAATATACCGCGTCATAGTTATTCATGCATAGAGGGCAACAGAGGCCGAACGTTGGTGTACAATACCTGTTATTATCCATTGCCTTTAAGGTTGGAAACTTGCCGTTCCGTCGTATCTGTAAAGAGTATGGTGCGGACATTACCTGTGGAGAGATGGCCGTCTGTACAAACTTATTGCAGGGCCAACAGTCAGAATGGGCCCTGCTCAAACGGCACGAATCCGAGGACCTTTTTGGGGTGCAGGTAAATGTCATAGCTGTTCGACACAAAGCGGTATCTTAGGGGCTCATCACTGGACCTTGTTAACCCTCGTATAACAAGGGAAAATGGTGAAAAAATGCGAAAAGACAGAATTTATCCCTGCACCACCTGTAACAGATGCTCAAATGACATCACTGACAAGAAGACAAAAAATAACAAAATGAGAAATTGCTCATGAAAAGCCATATTTTTAATCACATTTGTTTCTACATTAATCAATATCATATTGATGTCTTAACCCTTTACCAAACACCAATTTTTCGACTGAACCAAATTGTAAGTTTGCAGACGACATTTCAAAATGTGATGAAATTGTAAAATAACCCTCTGATAGGACAGAAACTATGGTGGGAAAAGGAGAAACATGAACAGTTTCTCCTTTTTTCACAGTGTTTTCCAGAGGTATCTGCAACAAACTGGTCAAATGTCGTTATTGTTTGGTAATGGGTTAACCTTTTCACTACCAGACCTTGTTACTCTCTCATATACTAAAGGAACAGTTTTTATATTGCACCATTCTTAGAAATTATAACACATTTTCTTTTGTTATTTGGTGGAAACAATAATGACAAAAGGTGAAATTGCCCATGAAAAGCCAGATTTTTAATCGCATTTGTTATTCCAATAATCAATACCATCATATTGACGTCTGAACCCTTTACCAAACACCAATATGTGATGAAATTGGAAAGTAATCTACTTATAGGGGAGAAAACATTGTGTGAAAAGGAAAAATTGCTTGTTACGCTCAAATTCTCCTTTTCCCACAATGTTTTCAAGAGTCGTCTGCAACAAAGTGGTTAAATGTCGTTACTGTTTGATAATTGGTTAAGATAAGTATACAATGCAAAGCAATAAGAATATTAAGATATTGATGCAAGTTTCATTGCTGTGGTTACAGTTATGCGGTGCATACCCGGATTCGATGACCCGTTGCGCCCAACTTATTACGGAGACCATGGATGTAGACTTTATAGACATCAACTGTGGATGCCCGATAGATCTGATCTTTAATAAGGTGAGAAACTTTCAGAATCCTTTTGATTCACAGATTAACTTAACCCCATTGATGTATATTGAAGTGTTAACACACTGCACAGTGTTCTCAATAGGAACATCAATCTTAGGCTACTACAGCTAGATTTAATAACCAGAAGACACAAGAAGAAATATTTAATCCATTATCAAACAAAAACAACATTTGACCTCTTTATTGCAGACAACTTTAGGAAAACATTGTGGGTAAAGGAGAAATTGCTCTTAACGAGCAATTTCTCCTTTTCCCAAATTGTTTTCTGCTCTATCAGAAGATTTTTTTTTTTCAATTTCATCACATATTTAAGTGTTGTCTGTAAACTCTTTAATTTGGGACAGTCCAAAATATGGCGTTTGGTTAAGGGTTAACCCCATTGCCTTGTATTGAAATGTTTTAATACACTGCACAGTGTTCTCAATAAGAATAGTGTGCATGCCAAAAAAATGACCACTTCAAATTATGTTTTTGCGGGTTCAAGTTCTTGAAGATGTTAAAATAAAATCCATAGACCCCCTTCTAAGTGGCCTGTTCAGATGTTGTTTTGGCCTGTTCAACCAATTGTTATTCAGTACACAGCTGCATCACTTCACATTGTTTTCAGAAAGGTTGGGCAAAATTTGCGCATGGTGCAAAAAATTGTGGGTCATTTTTAAAAATAATGGCAGAAACCTATATCATAAGTGATGTTCTTTATCAAAAATGATTCACCAGCTGACCTAATTCTCTATAGAAACAAGGACACCATATTTTGAAGTCGTTGGTCAATTGTGCAGGCTCAAACTTTAATCTGAAGCTACTACAGTATGATTTAATAATGAGCTGAATTCTGTGAAAATCAACTTTAAAATACTGCTTATAAAACACCCATGTACACCTTATCTAAACCATTGCAAAGACCATCTATTGTTAAAGTTACCCTTTCTGATAATTTCAGGGTGAAGGAAGTGCTCTAATGGGACGACTGACCAAGTTTGAGCAGATCATTAAGGGAATGAAGGCGGTGATTGACGTACCGCTGACGGCGAAGATACGTACAGGGATCTACAACGATAAGAACACGGCACACACTCTCGTACCCCACCTGCGAGACTGGGGGTGCGCTCTGACCACAGTAAGTATAGCAAGGTTTGACATTGATCCATTACTGCTTGATAATTAGCTTTTGACTTATTTGCTGCCGAAGCCTTTTAAAAGCGTTGTCAAGAAAGGATAAGTTGTTTCTCGTGTGTTTATTTTTCAACATTATAAAGGGATGTACATATATACATGTCTATCATTTCATTATTGATTTTTAGCTTAACTATGCTAAAGAATAAGGAGAGCTTTACACTTGGGTGTTATTTACACACTTTGGTTTAAGTTTTACATGCAAGTTTGTATCTTTTAAATTACCTTATAGAACAGGTTGAAATTTTATGCATGTGCTCAGGTTTTCTTTTTTTATAAAGTTGATGAATTTGTTCTCACTGTGTCAAGTAATGACAATTTTAAAAACAAACACTCCTATCATAACAAACATGTATGGAAAACCATGACAAACAAATGGGATTACCCAGCGAAATTTTTGATTTTCACACCTTTGAAGAGCACAGGTAATTAGGCATGATACGTTCTATTTGGGATATAGACTGTGTTATAAGAAAATCAATTGTTCATGGAAAGAGGGTTTTTAAGACTATTATTTAAGTCTAAATGTATTTGAAATTTTGGGAGCCATAGGTGCCCTGCGTTATACTGAATATCACTATTAAATGGAGCAAGTTATATAAATATAAAGATGCCTCATTCTACCCCTCTTCAACATTTATTAAATAGCCGAGTGCTGTCCTGTGATGTGTAGTTGGTTGAAAGTAATGTAGTATTAATATGAACATTTTCTTCGCATCAAACCTATTAGGACAAAATAAGCACTAGCTAAGTATATCTGAAAACAGAAATTTTCATTTTACTACATAATTCACAAAGTCGTCCAATGCAAAGACGATAGAAATAAAGGAGACCTTGTTTTGTCAAACTTGTGAAGTTGTTGTAGAATAAGGAATGATGAAGTGTTGAAAACAAAATTCCAACTTTCTGTAGATCCATGGTCGATCACGAGTCCAGCGTTACACAAAATCAGCAGACTGGGATTATATCAGTGAAGTAGCCGAGGCCGCCAAACCGATGCCAGTATTTGGTGAGTGGAGAACATGTTCAGTCTTGATTCAATGTGCCATACGCTCCGAGGTTTGAGATCAAGCTTGCCCATTATTCCTTTTGATGTAAATTTAAGGCAAAGAGAAATGATTTATTTGTCTGTCATCATTGGGCAATTGGTCAATTAAGCCTGAAAGCAGATTTTTTGTAAGAGTATCCTTGGACAACACGCTTCAGAGCTCTAGCCTAGTATTGGTAAATAAAGGAGATCGATACCATGACTGAAAAGTTAATGCCACCCCTGATGAGCAAACAAAGTCATATATGTTAAGGAGTCTGGGACTATGCTGATTTTATAAAAAAAAAATGTATTGCTTTTTTTGTCATCTGCTTTTGCTTCCAATTTAGACAATTTACATATTTCCCTATGAGGGAATAGTTATAAGTCTGTTAATGTCATTATATTTGAGATGATTCAGAAATAATTTTGTTCTAAATTAAATTAGGTAATGGGGACATTCTCTCCTTCGAAGACGCCAATGAGAGACGAGAAAAGACAGGAGTAAGCGGCCTAATGATTGCCAGGTAAATATTTTATTGGCATGTCCAAATCGCCATTGTGGGTGATAGTGGTGCAGTGGTAGAGCGTCGGCCTCTTGTAACAAGGGTGTGGGGTTCAAATCCCTGTAAAGGGGAAGGTGAAAATTGCCGGGACTAGCCAACGAATAGTTGCGAGCACTGGTGTAGTATACAGGAAGTAGTCATTGAGAGAGAATTTACCAAGCTTCAAGCTTCCGTCACAACCTATTAAAAATGAATAAGTTAAATCTAAATTGCCTTCAGTTGTGAAATGTTTACGTGTAGCATGAACATAGCCTTTTATCTGGACTTATATAGAAGATTTGCCAATCAGTTTGACTATAACGGCCTCTGTAGCCTTGTGGTTAGAGAACAGAATTTGACATCACAAGACCCTCCCTGCGTAGGTTCAAATAAGTCACGGAATTTAGACTTTCATGAGAGGCAGTCTCCAGGCTGACTAACTGAATGATGATTGTTCTATTGGGATTGACGATGGCAGCCCTTATGGGCAGTTGAGTATGAAGTTTCATATGAGGCAGTTTCCTGGCTGACTAACTGTCGATGGTTCAACCCAGTTCGACAAGCTCCTATCGGCAGTAAGGTCTGGGGTCTTTCTTCATTATTATGAGTCGGGCATTGCAACATAACTGAAATTATGTTGACTTGATGTAAAACCTTTATCAATGAAACAAAATAAATGAAAGATTATATCAATGAATGCTTCTACAGGGGTGTTGAAATAATGTTGACACGATGTTAAACTCATATTATAAAATGATATAAATAGAGAATAATAGGTTAGTGACGCTAATGGGTTAAGTTTTTCATGCAAGAAGTAGGATTTTATTGGGTGAGCCAAAGGCGAATCCAATAAATACCAAAGCCGAGCCTGAAAGACTTAACCCATTAACGGCACTAACCTATTATTCTGTTTATCCCGTTACAAACCTTTCGATTACCACATTTTAATGAAAAGAAAGAGAGAAAACATTTTATATTTGCAATTGAGTAGGGAGATAGTTGTCAAGAGACAAATTGTGATGTCATGTGTGAAGTCAAAAGCAAGATATAACGTCACATAGTGTTCTCTGCGTATGGTAGAGTGGAAATAGTTCCAAGTAATACATACGATTTCTTCAAATTAAGAAAGCACCCAATGATTATTTGTAACTGGAAACATTAGATGGACCAAACAGTATTGTTTCACTTCATATATTTTGATTCTGATGGGCCAGCTCATGCGTCACTTGACCATATGCAAATGAGGGAGATCACGCGTCAAGTAACCGTGAATCACTTTTCACGGCACCCCTATTCACATCACCTTTTGCACCATGTAACGGGATAAATACTATTTTATGCACACAAAAAATAATTTATGGAATGGAAAAGCTTGTTCGGTTAAATGATAGCTATTACTACTAAATGGAGTAAACTTGTTTGTCATAAAGGTGACTAATGAATGATATCAAATAATGTTTCTACAGGGGGGCCCTCATCAAGCCATGGATATTTAAAGAGATTAAGGAACAGAAACACTGGGATATTTCGTCTCACGAGAGATTCGAGATGCTGAAAAAGTACACCAACTTTGGACTCGACCATTGGGGCTCCGATCATCAGGGTGTGGAAAACACTCGCAGGTTTCTGCTCGAGTGGCTGTCCTTCTTGTACAGGTAGTGTAATATTTAAACTAAATTGTGATTGGATGCTTTCTACTTGATTTTGATTGGTTGATTTCATCCTTGTTTGTGATCGGTTGATTTTCATACTAGAGAATTGATTGGTGGATTTTCACAATTCATTGTGATTGGTTGATTGCTCTCATGATTGTGATAGGTCAAATCTTGCACTTCGTTAAGTCATCAAGCTATTCTTACTAAATTGTGATTTTTCTATGTTTGTACTTGGAAATATCATCATGCCCTGTAAGGTGAAATGATCTTTTGTTGAACACGCCCAAGAATACCACTTTAATCCCATGTGTAAGTGGTCAAATGTCGTTATTGTTTGGGAAAGGGTTAAAGTGTTGTTTGCATGTTATATACCAGGTATATTCCTGTGGGAGTGTTAGAGAGAGTACCCCAGCAGATCAACGAGAGACCCCCATACTACAAGGGTCGGGACGATCTAGAGACGCTGATGGCCAGCTCTAACTGTGGGGACTGGATCAAAATCAGGTGAACATTAGTTTTTTTTTAATTCTCTTTTTCTTAGGGTTTTATTTTTTTATCATGAGAGGTTGTGTCTACTGACTGACTTACGGATTGCCGATTGAGTATTGGGTTTTCTTCCATCAATAAGAGTCAGATATTGCAAAATAACTGAAAAAAACGTCAACATTTTTTCAGTAAGAGAGGTAATCTCCCGACAGACTTACGGAATGCCGATGGTCTTTCCCGGCTTGACAAACCTTTATGGGTAGCTGAGTTTTGGGGTATTCCTCCATCATTTGGAGTCGGGCCTTGCAACATTACTGAAATACATCGCCAACAATTTTGTAGTTATGTTGCAACGCCCACAGAAAGACCCAAAAGTGGACTACCTATTCAGGCTAGTCAAGCCGGGTAAAATTCCAGACATTCCAAAGGGAAGCTTCATCTCCCTTCATTTTTGTGTCAATAGTCTTTCAATTTGATTGCTATGCCCAGTTTAAAATCAGGGGAAGTACTTTAAACTGCATATATGGTAGAAACATTGGCATTCAATCTCCTCCCCACACTCATGTATGAAAGTGTTCAGGACTATTCCTGATTTTCAGGATTTGGAGACATTTTGTCCTTATATTAAGATAAAGCAAACATGCCTTTTCAGGATAAGAAACTAGAGGTTTCAGGTTTTTGAAATTCAACTTTCAACTTTTGACTGACACTAAAAGGAACTGTAGGAATTCCAAGTTAACTACTCAAATCACTTAGGAATTGCTGAATATAGTAAAATAGGTAGGAATGAGGTAGGAATGAAATGTTCCACCTGATAATGTTTAGTGACAGTGTTTGTAATAGCGGATTAATTTTTGGAATAACGGTATTCATGTTTTAGTATCAAATTACTTATCTGTCTGATACTTCCAAACTGTTTTTTTCCTCCTAAATCTCATGTTGCAAATATGGAAATTGTCCAAAACAAATGATTTCTTGGTCACTGATTGTGACAGAATGAATATTTGGTAATGATGACAAAAGATACTTTTTATAGTGTAGTAGTGATTGTTTCCAAAATTTGCTCACTGCAATTGCATCTAAAGTCATCAATATAACTGAGAGTGTTTAATTTCTGTTTCAAGCAATTGTGCTTTTATCAATCTGTTTTTCCCACAATTTTTCAGTGAGATGTTATTGGGGCCAGTTCCTGAGGACTTCAACTTCCTTCCCAAGCACAAGGCCAATGCTTATAAATAGACTTTGATATATGTCTTTGCCAGAAGGCCAACATGTTAACATTGTAAATAAAACTGTGATTTTTATGTTTGCCAGAGGGCCAATGAATACAAATAGACTTTGATGTATGTATTTGCAACAAGACTCATATACTTGATATGTGTTTGACAGAAGGCCAATGTGTATATGTATACTTTAATGTATGTGTTTGACAGAAGTGCTAATAAAAGCTAAATGAAATGGAAGTGTCTCACTTTTATGATGAAATAAAAACTCTTGACATATTTAAGTCTAAGAGGATATAATAAATTTCTTTACACATTTTGATTATTAATCCTCCTTAGTGAGCCTACCATGTTGCACTAGTTACTAATTACCATATTTGACCTCTATCTGTGTGATGCTTTATGTATTTCTTCAACAAAACATTGTTTGATTAATCTTGTCATATATGTTTCGTTTGTTTCTTTTGTTTTTTTTCTTTGCAAAATGGAATATGTCTCAAAGGATTTTCAAAAGGACTTGATGTAAAATGATGATGTCTTACCATCATAAAATAAAATAAGGAAAATAAAACTCTTGGTTGATTGTAAAATCTAAATGGTTTAATAAATAACTATACATAAACGAAGTTTCTACCTTTCTTGTACATAGTGCTTGGTTACCATTCTTATAGAGACTGTTCTGACTGCCTATCAGTCCAACTTTTTCCAATAAACATGGTTTAATATGTCATTGTCTTAACACTTATAGTGCTGGAATCCACTTCCTGCTTATGCAAACAGCCTGTTTGCTACTTTGAGTATCTTTCCTCATCAAAATAAAGCCAATATTTAAGGTTTTGGAAAGCAGACGAGAAAATCTATTTATAAAAAATTAGTCATCATTGTATGGGTTAACGATGCTCAGCTTTGTTCAAGACAAGCAACATAGGCCAGTCGATCATTCTTTGTTCAAACACTTGTCCAATAAGAATATTCTTTTTTCTTGGCTTATTTCATGTTTGAATAATTCTCATCCTTGCCTGTACACTTGTGGACTATAAACAGTGAGCCGTTCTGAAAAAGAAAGATGGAAGATCGGTTTAAATATTTTCTTATTTATCTCTTGGTTTAATTTCAAATGGCAATAGGCATTTTTGTCTAAGGAAGCCTTACAAAGCTTCAGTATTATCAACACATTATGTGGATTTATATGTGAACAAATCTTTGGTCAATACTTATCTCACAGATTGGGATTTAAAGTTTTTAAAATCAATTGTCATCTACGGTTAAAAACGACAACATGCATTTGTACAGTAACATAAGACGAGGTTACCGACAGCTTCCCAACTCCGTTTATAATCATAGAGAAAATATATCGATCATTTGTATTGCAGATATTGCAAACTGAATGGTTTATGTCATAAACAAGAGCTAAGATTAGAGATGCGCTTTTTTTTAGATAGTGTGGGTCTTCCGAAACTTTAAGCCGCTATTTTGGATGTAAGTAATTCCAACATATATCTATAAACAGCTTTCCAATAGAAGCGTCCACAAATTAACCACTTCGTTCCGGACGACTCTGGAAAACATTGTGGGAAAAGGAGAAATTGCTCGCTCTGAGGAATTTCTCCTTTACCCACAATGTTTATTGCCCAATCTGAATATTTCTGTTCAATTCCATAACATCTTGGAATAACGTCTGCAAACTCTTTGAATTTGGGACAGTCGATCATTTGGCGTTTGGTAATGATTTAATAGTGTCTTTATTATGGGAGTTATCACTCACTTTGACGTTCGTTGGACAGTTTATCCAGAATGCTTTGTTTGGAATGATGTCTGTGCCGGAGGCTTTCTTCACAAACTTCATAAACAAGGTGCCGATTACGAAATACAGGATAATGATAGCTGCCATGCTGAAAGACAAGTAAACTTGTAACTAGTCCTACCATATTCCTTTATAAACATGTTTATAAACTGGCCATTGTGAAGCAATATTTTTATTTAGTGTTTAACACCGTGTCAACAATTTTTCAGTTATCGAACAGTTTTCCTCGATCCACCAGTACTAGGGAAGGGCTCTGAAATGAATTGCCAAAGGTCACTTTCTAGAAACCAGAGGTGTCTGTTGGGCTTGGACATGGGACCCTGTGTTCTAAGTCCAAGACCTTAACCACTGGGCCAGGCAGAACCCACCATTCTAAAGCCAAGGATTTGATTAAGAAATCACTGAGGGAAAAGGAGAAATTGCTCATGACAGGAAATATCTATCTTTGTCACAGTCCTTTCTTTACATTTATTTTTCTCCACAGAAATCATATAATTTCACATTTAATGATGATTTAATTTGATTGATTTGATCAGAGACATAGATTAACATGTTATCTAAGTCTCTGATTTAATAATTTATAAGTACACTTAAATTATCATGTTAAAGATACCTTACTGTATTTGCTTGTCATATTGATATGTAAATATGTATGCAATAACATGTATATATGTTATGCCTATAACCATTTGAACTTGATAATCGTCTGTAAAATTTTTTTCAAAACGGATATTCGAAAAATTGCATCTTCAGAACACTTGCCTAGTACTGGTGAAGTGTTTAGAATAAAGAACTTGAAATCATATTGCCCCTTCCCTGATGGGTTTGAATACAAATGGTTCCACCCGGCTTGACCAGCCTTTATAGGCAGTTAACGATGGAATCTTCCTCCTATATAAAGAGTCGGCCATCGCTACATAACGGAAATAATGTTTACGCGATGTAGAAATCCATAATTGAAGCGTGATTGTCAGCGGACATAAATATTCGCCATTCAGTGTATCTGTAACACAGCACATACCAATACCTGGTTAAAATATGGGTCGCGTTATAAATCAATACATAAATATACAATGGGGATTGAGGTCAAAGGTTAATTCACACTGTTGGGGACGTATAGTAATACACACACTTCACTTTTCTTCGTCTGCAGTGTTTACAAACAAAAGAACTAGGACAGTGAAAATATTGGCCGGAAATCACAAGAATCAGACCCTGAGGTCAGGAAAATGGTTGAAAATTGTTTTGAAATGGGCGACATTGGTGCAGTGGTAGAGCGTCAGGCTTTTGTACTGAGGGTTCCGGGTTCGAATCCCGTTTGGCGGGGTGAGAATTCCCGGGACTAACCCGCAAATCGGCGCCATTACTGGTTTAGTATCCAGGTAGCAGTCATCGACACAATCGATGTAAAACAAATACGGTGATATATGTGATACGGTGAAATGAACCAAAATAAATCAGAATTGTCAAGGATGCTTGGAATAGCTCGATCTACAATAAAAAGTATGTTAAAGAAGTATAGTGAAGATGGAAGTATTGAAAATAGGAGTGAGAGGGGTAGGAAGAAACTTTTCACACAGAGGGATGTTACCCAACTTGTACGAGTGGTGAAACAAAATAGGAGACAAACATTACAGGATTTAACCAACACCATAAATGAGCGTAAGGATCGTAAGTTCTGAACAAAAACTGCCAGCTGAAAACTTGAAGGTTTAGGGTATAAACGGAGGGCTGTAAAGAAGAAGATGGTTGTCATGGACAGTAAAAATCGGAGGGTGTTGTGGTGTAACTTCACTGCAGGGCTGTGAAGCCTCCTTGGATCCGAGGATTTCCTCGGATTTGTGTTTGGTCTGGGTCATTTAAAGGCAGGAATGGACAGTGGAAGAACAGTGGCGTAGGTGGATATGTAGTCGTGAAACACACATAGTTATTGGTAATAAAAACAAAGTTTTTATTTGGGGAAAAGATGACGAAGTGTACAACCAGAGACATAGATTTTTATCTATGTCTCTGGTACAACCCATTATGATTTGGGGATGCTTTGTTATCACGGTATTGGAACTATGACTGATGTTGATGGCAACATAAAACCACAAAAATATATTAACATAGTAGAAAATAATTTGTGGACTGTTATAGCTCGGCATTTTGGCAATACTGACTACATATTTCAGCAAGACATTGTCCCTTTCCATAAAGTTTGTTTCACACAAAATTACTTTACAGAAAATAATATTGACATGGCCTGCATACTCTCCTGATTTGAATATAATTAAAAGTATTTGGCTCCGTCTCAAACGTTTGCTACAACAACAACAACGAGTAAAGCACATTCACTCCAGAGGAGAGTTGCTCAGCGAAACAAGAGACTTCTGTGAAAACAACAATAGACTATGTTCGAAGTCTCTAAAGCTTTATAATACGATTCCAGCACGTCCACACGAAGTTGTAAGGATGAAAGGTCATCTGACAAAATATTAGGGTAAGATGTTGATTTTGACAAAAGTTATAGCTGTTTGAATTTTAGTCTTGGTTTTTGAAAAAGTGGCGGCCATCTTGAAAGTGGTGAATAATTATGTCCCTTTTCTCTAACCATTGGGACATGGGTGATTCCGTAAATAATTTGTATGTGTGTTAACTGTTATAATAAGATAGGTATCATTCTAAAATCATTTGGACACGTCAAGGGCGCAGCCAGCCTCACATCAGTTGAATTCTCGATATCAAATTCATGATTTTTTGAAGATCTATCAGGAGTAGTAAAGAAGGGTAGCATGGGACATTTGGAAATACACTATACTACCCTCTTTTACTACTGTTGGGTCAAACTCATACTACGTGTAATGGATATACAATCTTGCCCACCTCACAGATTGGAACGAGTTCATAATGTGTCACTAATGGGTTTCCGTTATAAGCACTAAATGATAGAAGTATCCACTACTGGCGAAACTTTGAAAAAAAGGTAAAAGTAATAAAAAGAGAGAAAAAAAAGGGTCAAATCAATGCCATACACCGACGGGTGATGAGGTGTACGTCCTCCTTGGGGGTCTGGGGCATCCCCAGCGAAATTGTTATAAGTAAAAGTGGAACTGGTGAAATGTGGCGATTACTTGGAGATTTAGGGCAATGCACAACATCATTTTTTCACTTTTGAAATGGATGGTTACGCATGTACATATGTGCGTATATTGCTGGCTATGCCCCTGGACACGTAAATGCAGGGTATAATCAGAATAGTTACATGTTTATTTTGACCTTATTGTTGACTGTCATGTTGGTAACATTTTCTTTCGTGTATTTCGTTCGTGGATTAATGTTCACTGAATTGTGTCAACAATGTACCCAATGGGCTTACAAGCCTTATGGAAATATGTAAATAAACTTTCAAACCTTCAAACTATTTTGATCCTCATGCCTAAATATATTGACAAAGAGTTACCATATCAACACGATCCAACCAATGCCCAACATTGATGACGATTTCTTGATGACACCATTTGCGTCACAGCTTCCTGGGCATGCGCAGATTGTGTATAATGTTGTTAGCTGAAACAGATTTAGATAAGGTTCTCGGCTTTGAATAAAGTTTTAATAATAATGCACTATATGTATAAATAGCCTGTATTTTATTTATGAAGTTAATCGTGTCGTGGGTAGGCAGGATGATATTTTGTGAGCTATGTCATGTGATATTCCATTTTATCTGAGTTGGTTAGGCAGCTTTTGTGCTACCTTCTAGATACAATTGAAAGACTTTCTTTCTCAATTTGTCATTGTTCCACCAGTGAAATCGGTATATAAATAACGATTATTTAAACTTAAAAAGGGCAGGTTATTTTGCATAAGGATGGTTCTCTACACAAACAATACATATAAAATCTTGCATAGACAAACTACAATTGACAACATAGTTACTGTAAAATAACTGAAACAAGCTCAATATCAAAATACCTAATTACTGAGTTTGATTAAGACTGCTAAAGGGAGGTTATTTGATGATAAATAGGTTGAAATAAAAACAAGATTTGCATTAATCTATATTCACAATATAAATCATGGAGAAAACGTTTGAGTACTTAAACACTTATCCAATAAAAACACTTTTGCACTAATAATAAGTTATTCAATATACAATATTTGGGATAGATATAAAAAAAAAATTCTGCAACGACGACATGTGTTGTATAAAGTGTTTTGTAATTAACAACCTCTTTCTTTTGTTATAAACCATTAACGAAAACTATTTTTAATGTGTTTTTCTCCCATATACAATGAGTGCATTTTAAATCATTGAAAAGACGCGACCGTGTCGATGTATAACAAACCTTATCATAATGTCTGTTTACATATCTCAGCCCTTTCCGAATTACGGTTTATAATATTACGTTTTATGATATCTGATTTACAATAAACTGTTTTACGATCTACATACGATGCGATACGATATGTTCATTTTGTCCGATACGATCCGATGCGATATGTTATGTTGCGGTTCCATTTGGGATCTGAAACGTTGCAATGCGATACGAACGATATACACTGTTTCGGGATACGATAAACCGATAGCACTATCGTAATTTAAATAGAGTGAAATAAGGACGTGGTATGATTTTCTATCATTTGTTTAGTTTATTAGGTAGCTTTGTGCTACCCGTCTAGATACATTTGAAAGACTTTCTTTCTCAATTTGTCATTGTTCCACCAATGAACTCAGTGTATAAATAACAATTATTTTAACTTGAAAAGGGCAGATTATTTTGCATAAAGATGGTTCTCTACACAAACAATAGATATACAATCTTGCATAGACAAACTATAATTGACAACGAAGTTATTGGTCAATATCAAAAGCAGGCCAAATATCAAAATACCTAATTACTGAGTTTGATTAAAACTGCTAAAGGGAGGTTATTTGATGATGAATAGCTTTGAATTAAAAACGAGACATGCAATTATCTAGATTCACAAAATGGATCATAGAGAAAACGTTTGAGTACTTAAAACGATAATCGAATAAAACACTTTTGCAATAACAATAAGTTATTCAATATACAATATTTGGGATAGCTATAAAAAATTCTGCAACGACCACATGTGTAGTATGATGTGTTTTGTAATAAACAACCTCTTTCTTTTGTAATACACCATTAACGAAAACCAACGTATTTGAAATATGTATCAGTGTTTTTCTCCCAAATACAGTGAGTGCATTTTAATTATACAATATACGGTCTATGATATCTGATTTTCGCTAAACGCTTAAGCGTTCTTCATACGATACGATATGTGCATTTTATACGATCCGATGCGATATGATACGTTGCGATTCCATTAGGAATCTGAAAGTTACGATACGATACGAACGACATACACGCTGTTTTGAGATATCATACGACAGTAAGTACCATTGTAATTTACATAGATGGGTGTGGATGTTGGGTGATTTTCTATCCTTTTTTGGTTTATTAGGTAGCTTTGTGCTACCCGTCTAGATACATTTGAAAGACTTTCTTTCTCAATTTGTCATTGTCACACTAATTGTACCCGATGAATAAAAAACAACTTTTTCAATTTAAAACGGGTAAGTTATTTTGCATTAAGATGAGATTCTCAAAAACTATCTAATAGAAACATGTAGAACTATGGCAGACTTCAAATGACACAGTAA
Organism: Cerastoderma edule; assembly: GCA_947846245.1. Taxonomy (NCBI): domain Eukaryota; kingdom Metazoa; phylum Mollusca; class Bivalvia; order Cardiida; family Cardiidae; genus Cerastoderma; species Cerastoderma edule. The sequence continues at coordinate 7,862,492 of OX401414.1, forward strand.
TGACTGTTTTAAACAAAAGGCACCACGATAAGCTTATTATCAAATATCTTAATCAATAAGTCTGTGCTGACTAATAAAGGGAGGTAATCTATTCATATACAGATTTGCAATAAAAATAAGTTTGCTGTAAACTTTATTTGCAATTAAAACGAACAAGAAAATGTACTGAATTTCAATCGCTTTCGGAATGAAATGCAATTGCATTACACTAACATAGAATTAATACATAAATCAATATAATTACTAATTATCAACATTTGCAATGATAATTGTTTACAACAAAAATGTTTTTATAATATTTCAAGTTTGCCTGGTAAAAAAACCCAAGTTGTTGTTAGAACCATAATCATTCGCTTCATTGCTTTTACGAAAAAAGTGACGTCTTATGACACAGTTCATGCATTAGTTGATATTGCAGACTTCTGCAGTACAAGTGCAACTCAAACACTTGCTCTTAAAACATCGTGAAACTACCAAAATAACTTGCGAATAACTTCGAGTTATTTGAACCAAAAACAAATAACTTACGAATAGGTTTGTGTCCGCAGTACCATTAGGGTAAAACTGTGGGGGTCCTGTAACGGAGGTTCCCGGACACAACAGATACGTGAGAGTGTGTCTGAAATGCAGGGGTACACAGATTATACATGTTGCTCTTCATTCATTCATTCATTCATTCATTCATTCATTCATTCATTCATTCATTCATTCATTCATTCATTCATTCATTCATTCATTCATTCATTCATTCATTCATTCATTCATTCATTCATTCATTCATTCATTCATTCATTCATTCATTCATTCATTCATTCATTCATTCATTCATTCATTCATTCATTCATTCATTCATTCATTCATTCATTCATTCATTCATTCATTCATTCATTCATTCATTCATTCATTCATTCATTCATTCATTCATTCATTCATTCATTCACCGTTAGTTCGTTCGTTCCTTCGGTCGCTGGTTCGTTCGTTCGCTCGCTCGCTCGGTTATCCGTTCTTTCGTTCGTGCGTGTGTTCTTTTGTTCTTTCGTTCGTTCGTACGTTTGTTCGTTCGCTCGCTCGGTTGTGCGTGTGTTCGTTTGTTCGCTTGCTCGTTCGAGCGTGTGTTCGTTCGTTCGTTCCTCCATTTCCTCATTATCAGGCGTTATTGCTATAGAAATATATCGGAAATACCCGAGTAGTTCCAATTGATACTCACAGTTCGGCCAGCTGCCCGGCTGTATACACAACGACAATTTCATTGGTTGTCTCGTCGTAGGAAAACTCCGCCCCCACATCTCGTCCTATCGTCAAACTCTCGCCGGAAATCCCGTCTTTCTTACATACCTAGTAATCATACAGAAACAAAGGATCATGTATTTGGTTTAAGGTAGAATACCCATATTTCCAAAATACGCCATTTTAAAACATATCCTTTTGTCGGATTACTTCGATCGTTCTCGGTATACATACGTCCGAGCCGGAACTATTCGAAATAAACCGAATAGTTCCAGCCCCGCCCGGTGTATTCAGACAACAACCGAAGTAATCCATCCATAGAAAATGTTTCAAAATGGCGAATAATGGGTATTCTACATGAAAGCCAGAATTGCGTTCGTTTATAGTTTAATTGTTTAAGTTCTTGAATGATTGACAATTCATACCAACATACTTTAAATTCCTTTTTAAAGACTAACTGACACGGAAACATGTTCATGTCTGGGAATAGAGAGACCGACAAACCCGTATTCGAATCCGATGGGGGTGTTCTTAGTACTGGTACATTGTAGGTTGCCCAGAGAACATGTACTATAAAGCTCAAGACTGAATCCTGTATAGAGATGGAAAAACACAACACAGCACATATTGTACCACTTGACTGCAGTGGTGGCAAATCAACTGTCGATGTTGCCCAGCTTGTCCAAAAAGCTTCAACGGACAAGTGCATTTTTACTGACATTTACTATGTGACCATTATACAGACATGCGCAGAAGATGGGCATAAACGGACTAGTAAATCAGACTCAGAGTTTGCTATTCGTTCGAAACATGGACAGGTTCATCGTCACCATGCAACGTATATGAAAACTGGCTGAAATGATGTTAAATCAAAATTCGTAAAGACTGTAGTAGTAATTATTGCTCACAGCGGCATTGGTACACGCTCCCTCCGAGAAGCCCCCACACGGACTGTAGGAATAAAGATAGCCATCTGTCGACTTGACGTCACGAAACCTGAAAGTAGCAGAGAGTTGGGTTAATCCTTTCCCAAACAACAAGTGTTCGATTGTCCCAAATTGAAAGAGTTTGCAGACGACATTCAAGATGCGATAAAATTGAACAACATTCTTCTGATTGGACAGAAAAGATCTCCTTTTCAAACAATGTTTTCTAAAATCGTCTGCAACAAAGTGGTCAAATGTCGTTATTGTTTGGGAAAGGAATAAACTTCGAATCAGCAGTTTGACGTAGCCACGAAACCAGCAGGGCTTTGGGTAATCGAACTTCGGACCCCTGGGTTACAAGCCAACCACCTCAACCACTAGGTCACACATGACTGCGAAAAGAGCAGGGTCCTTTACGTGCAGTAGTTCTCATCTTTTTTCTAAAAAAAGATAACAAATCAAATTTTGGGGAAAACCATTGGAATCTTCTTGACAAAATGTTTAATTACGTAAGTAGCAGAATCATTTCAGGGCAGTATTTGTAAATAACATTATCCAGTAAATCCATTCTAGCTGGAACCCATCATTTCAGGGCAGTATTTGTAAATAACATTATCCAGTAAATCCATTCTAGTTGGAACCCATCATTTCAGGGCAGTATTTGTAAATAACATTATCCAGTAAATCCATTCTAGTTGGAACCCATCATTTCAGGGCAGTATTTGTAAATAACATTATCCAGTAAATCCATTCTAGCTGGAACCCATCATTTCAGGGCAGTATTTGTAAATAACATTATCCAGTAAATCCATTCTAGCTGGAACCCATCATTTCAGGGCAGTATTTGTAAATAACATTATCCAGTAAATCCATTCTAGTTGGAACCCATCATTTCAGGGCAGTATTTGTAAATAACATTATCCAGTAAATCCATTCTAGTTGGAACCCATCATTTCACAATCGCTTATAGCCAAACTATCAAAGAAATTAGTTATCTTCCATACTTTCTAGTTTAATGCCAGATGCAAGTTTACATAATCCAATAGTACATAAATCTATAAGGAAATGGGGTTAAAATGCAAACTGTAACAGTCACATGTTAACAATATCTGTCAAGAATTGTGGGGTTTTTTTTGGAAAAGAAGCCACGATAACTCAGACCACATCAGTCGCAGTCTTACAATATCTTCCAAGGATTGGATTTTTTTGGAAAAGAAGCCACGATAACTCAAACGGTAACAGTCAAAGTTTGACATAATCTGTCAATAATTTGATTTTTTTTTTGGAAAAGAAGCCAGAATAACTCACAGAGGCGTATCATCCGTAGGCCCGAGACTAGTGATATCGATAATTTGTCCATCGTTCATTTGGCAACTACACTCTGTCAGCTTTGTGCAGAGCATTTTGTCCTGGGCTTGAACCGAACTCACTACCACAGAGTATACGAAAATATACGAGAGAATGTTCACCATTGTTACACTATATAAAGTTCTTGCTGCACTTGGGCATGGGTTACAAATGTTCGTAACTTTCCGTTTTAGTTTACAAAACACTGTATAGAGTTCTATCTCCTCGAGTGCCTGTCCCACAAAGAATTAACCCTTAGAATGCTGAGTTATTTTCTAAAAATATATTTTTATGTCGTCTGATTCCAAAACTTTTCCAAAACCTTAAATAATAATATATTGTTGAGGAAAGATACCCAGAGTATATTTTTCTGTCGTCTGCTGTCCAAAACCTTATATATCCGATTTGCCTTGTTGATGAAAGATACTCAAATTAGATCACAGGCCAGCCGCCAATTTACTTGGTGGCTGGCTTGGATCTTACCAGTTTGCATAAGCATGAAGTCAATTTCAGCAATACAAGGGTTGAGTAACTTTACGTCTGCGCTAACGTAACACCACCTAGAGTTCTTGCTAGTCTGGGGACTGTCTTGCGAAGATTCGTAACTTCGTGTTTAAAGTAGTACCAACACTTTTAAAATTATCGTAAAAAGTAAAAAAAAAAATCGCTTTTCTGGTTACGAGAGAATTCTCACAATAATCACTGATAAGCCTTTAACGAATCACACCGAACTTGAAATGTAGATCATGAACTATTAACGTTATAAATCCATGTCGATATAATTGTATGAATGTGTAAGCTCACAAATTATCATAAAGAAGCGTCCATATTTGTCTTTAGATAACAGGTATACGTTTGCCTGACCTTATATGATAGCAGTAAGTCGATTATTATCAACTTACACCCGCAAATAAATGATTGCCTTATGATTAATTCGCCATGACCATTTATACAGATACGGAGTTTTGTATGAAAGGTCTCTGAAAATCAAAAACAAAAATAGTTCCAAATAAGGTTAGATACTACAAGCTTCATCATTGTTTCAAAAATATTCCAAATAATTTTGATTATTTGTTATAAGATAAAGGTATTCAGTCGTTAAAGGCTATTTTAGCTTTTTATCAACATAGAGTATTAAATGAGGTAGTAGGTTTGAAGATAGGATAATCTGACCTGGTCGGGGTAATCTGTTGATTAATCAAGATACTGAAGTTGAACATATCAACCCTTTTCTACATTTCTTCACATATACACACTAGAATGGTTAATAAGTCAGTATGGCAGAAGGGGAGTGTGGCTTTTACCAAAAAGCAGAAGCAGGTGATATAAGAAGCCATTGTAAATATAGGACATCTTGCCGCGAGAGATTTTACCTTTAATCACAACAGTTTCTGAAAAGGCTCGTTTTTTATAGTGTGCGTATGCTGCCGCTGTTAAACACAGACCGATTGTTACATTTATCAAACATTACCTTTGGTCTATGTATATGCTTTAGACTTGGTTACCTCTCAAAATATTGAATCAGAAAGTTGGCTAAAGCCTCTGCTCCAAGTGTAGTGGGAACAATATTTGACCAAGAGAATTTTCGTGATTGACTGACTTTTTCGTAACACATCTTAAATATAGGTACTCATCAATGACGGTTCAGTAACCTTAACGAATAGCTGAGGCGTTTTTTTCGAAATGCATTTCATCAAACTCCTGACAGTGATCTCCCTTTTATGGAAGTGATCACTGCCACCACAGATGTCACATGACCACCCTGCTTTAAAACGAATCTAGCATTTAAAGATGGCGGCGACTGCCAAAAAAAATCATCCACTTCGGCTTTATTTGTAATGAAAACGAAAGCCTTTTCAATCTAGCACGTCAGAAATCAACACAAGAAGTCATTATAACTAAATCAACGAGCATTTTTTCCTTTCCCCACAATATCTTCTGTCCCTTCAAAAGATTATTTTTTTTCATTTTCATCACATTTTGGATTGTCTTCTTTCAAGTAAAGAAAGCGTAAGGTAACGAGACGAAATAATCAAATATATCACACGACATACCTACCCATACAACCCCTCTTTCCGTTATCGCGATACATCACTCCGTACACTCACAAGAACACACACACACATACACATACATACATATAGGAGTATACCATCTTACAAACATGGACAGTTTGACCATCACGGTTCTGGCCGTAGTAACCGTGGTCTCGGTGCTGACCGGTATTTCTGATGGTACCAAGTGCGAGCGGCGCTCTTCCTGCTCATGTGAATGCCCGGATGGTATAATAGATCTGGAGCCACTCGCCGGAAGTGGTGGGAATCCAAAGTGAGTTTACCTTAGGCTTATCAGTTATACTTCTCTTATTGCGGCAAGTATATGAAAGATACCTTTATACTTTCCAGACGTTTTTGCCTAATTATTCATTGCCCGTTTGAATGTACATGTTTCTTTTGTGAAGTGTTATGGTAATAAAATACATTTAGGCTTATCAGTTATACACCTCTTTTTTTTTGGGGGCAAAATGTTTATGAGATATTTTACCGTATGTAAGTGACTATTATTTGAATGCCCTGTAGTATTGTAATATATGTTTAAAGATTTATCTCTTAAGGTTGTCAATAATCCTTCTCTCTTTGGCAAATATATGAGATATCTCTTATCTTTTAATGCATATTTCACCATTTCATTTTACTGTAGTTTTGCATTCTGTGTTAATTGATGTTATGTAATATCATGTTATGTTATGTTATGTCGTGTTACAAAACCAGTTATGTTCTCTCTACAAAGAAACAAAGACCGGCCTGCACAGGAGCAGTATATGTACTCATACAACCCGTGTAAAGGTTTTTTGTAATGCTATGTAATATTATATCATGTTGTGTTATGTTACGTAACCGGTTATGTTATGTTGTACTCATACAACCATTGTAACGGTTTTTGTAATGTTATGTTATATCATGTTATGTTATATTATGTTATCTAATCCTCTGCTTTTACCGACATAGATAAAAAGACCAGCCAGCACAAGATCAGTATATGTAATCATACAACCCTTGTAAAAGTTGTATTGCTCTGTTGAGTTATATTTAATGTTATGTCGAATTATATTATATCACGTTATGTTATGTTATATAACCGGTTACTTTTCCCTACACAGATATAAGGAAAAACCAGCACAAGATCAGTATATGTAATCATACAACCCTTGTAAAAGTTGTATTGCTCTGTTGAGTTATATTTCATGTTATGTTGAATTATATTATATCATGTTATGTTATGTTATATAACCGGTTACTTTTCCCTACACAGATATAAGGAACAACCAGCACAAGAGCAGTATATGTAATCATACAACCCTTGTAAAAGTTGTATTGCTCTGTTGAGTTATATTTAATGTTATGTTGAATTATATTATATCACGTTATGTTATGTTATGTGATATAACCGATTACTTTTCCCTACACAGATATAAGGAACAACCAGCACAAGATCAGTATATGTACTCATACAACCCTTGTAAAGGTTTTTGTAATGTTATGTTATATCATGTTATGTTATTTTATGGCATCTAATCGTCTGCTTTTACCTACACAGATATAAAGACCAGCCAGCACAAGACCAGTACATGTACTCATACAACCCTTGTAAAAGTTTCACGGAGACGAACCCGAGTTCTGTACAGAGCTACTGCAATAATGTGGCAGTGAGTATACACTCGTATGTTACTACAGTTGTTTATCTATATCTCGACGTCTGATTGTCGACCTCATCTATATGTCGAAGTCAATACGGGTTCCCGAATAACATGTCCTTTATTTCTATATGTATTCCGCACATCTATACGTCGACCTCTCTTCATGTCGAACAATTCATGAGACCCCCCTGAACCTCGAGATATAGAGATTCTAATGCATTAAAAAGAACCCAAATTGATTTCTTTTAAGATGTGTTCTAGCATGTACATTTAATGTACCCAAATATAAGAGTTTTTGCAAGGTTATTTCAATCACCAATGCTTTTCAACTATATTCGTCTCCGAATTCTAAAAAACTCATTACGTGTATTTCAAAAACGTTATTTTGATTGACAGTTTCTTCAATGATTAAGTTATTGAACCCTTATCATAACACATTTTAAGAATTTGAAAAAAACACTCACCTTTATTTCAGGCTTACCGGGTATTTTTGATCAACATCATCTTCCTCTATTAAGAAATCGGTACTAACACGTCATATGTGAGGGTTGAAATTTTTTTTTCATGCTAGTCAAGTAATTTCGATCAGCAGTATATACCAGTACTACAATATTGGTACCAGAATTAAAAAAAAAAGAAAAAAAAACATTTCAGGGTTGTCAAGTTATTTTGATCAACAGTATCTTCCAGTTCTACTATATTGGTACCAACATTAAAAAAGAATAATAAAAAAAACACCATTATTTCAGGCATGTCAGGTGATCTCGAGCAACGGCATCTATCAGTACTACGATATTGATACCGATATCTAAAAAGAAACGTCAGTATTTCAGGCTTGTCAAGTGATCTCGATCAACGGCATCTTTCAGTTCTACGATAATGGTACCAACATTTAAAAAAAAAAGAAAAAAGAGGACGCCATTACTACAGGCTTTCCAGGTTATTTCGATCATCAGCATCTTCTTCTATTAAGATATTGGCACCAAAATTGTAAAAAAGAAAATCCAATTATTTCAGGCGTGTCAGGTGATCTCGATCAACGGCATCTATCAGAACTACGATATTTGTACCGATATCTTAAAAGAAACGCCATTATTTCAGGCGTGTCGAGTGATCTCGATCAACGGCATCTATCAGAACTACGATATTAGTAGCGATATCTTAAAAGAAACGCCAGTATTTCAGGCGTGTCGAGCGATCTCGATCAACGGCATCTCTCAGAACTACGATATTGGTACCGATATCTTAAAAGAAACGCCATTATTTCAGGCGTGTCGTGTGATCTCGATCAACGGCATCTATCAGAACTACGATATTAGTAGCGATATCTTAAAAGAAACGCCATTATTTCAGGCATGTCAAGTGATCTCGATCAACGGCATCTATCAGTACTACGATATTGGTACAAACACTTTAAAAAAACGTCATTATTTCAGGCGTGTCAAGTGATCTCGATCAACGGCATCTTCCAGTACTACGATATTGGTACCCAGGCTTCATCCTCGTTCGAGACGAGAGCCGCGAAGGATGTCGGGGTCCAGGAAGATGGCGAGGTTGTTGTCGCTATGTACAAGGCGGGAGATGGAGCACGGTAACATATTTTTCTTTAAAACTTTACAACAGGGTAGTACCGTTAAACGACCTACAGAAAATACTTATATTGATATCATCAGCAAATATACAATAGTGTAAAGTGACACGTTATTTGAAGCGTCAATAGTAAAGGAGGCTACCCTGGGACATTGATTTGTCCCCGAGTAGCCTCCGTTACTACTGACATCTCGGAGAGACGATTCCAAAGATGTGTTACTTTGCGATATTGCTTAGCCAAATATTGAAATAGGAGATGATAGTGTTTTGATAGAAAATTTCGTCGTTAGAACAATAGGAATGAACTAGATAGTAAAGCAATAAGTTACGGCTTGTGTATCTCCATACTTTTTTTTTAATAATGGGGAAAGAATTAAGGTAGAATACGCTTCATCCGCCATTTTGAAACTTATTCTTTCGTCGAAATACGTCGGTCGTTCTCGGTATACCTCTATCTGGGCCGAAACTATTCGCATTGAACCGAATAGTCCCGGACCCCAACCGGACCGAGGTAAACCGAGAACGACCAAGGTAATTCGACGAGAGAATGGGTTTCAAAATGGCGAATTATGGGTCATTCTATCTTAAGCTGTTTGTTGTCGCCGCCGCTTCCTAAGCCAACCGTACCGTTGATGTAGTTCTAGTGTAAAGATTCCAACATTTCGGACATGAAACAGCTCACGAAGATTGCAAAGGAGCCCGAATGTCATTAGGGCTCCTTTGTAAGCTTCGTGAGCTGTTTTATTTCCGAAATCTTGCTCGGATGATCCAAGCTGTTACTGTGTGTTACACATACAATGAAGAGATATCTACGTATGGATCATTCGGACTAAACGAAGGGTTGCAGAACCAGGATACAGTTTCACTGGCTAAAATTTCAAGAACAAAGCTAGAAACTACTACATGTAAGCATGTCCGCTAAAGCTATGATACTATTCCCTTTTCAGCCAATCAGAAGTGGTGTTAGTGTGTAACAACGACAATGGTGATACACAAATGGCTGTGATTGGTGAATTACCACAAGCAGGAACGCCCACATACGTAAGTCGACAACATGGACGCTGTATTAATCCCATCTTTTATAAAGGATTGTGTGGTTTTTCAAGATTGTTAACATGATTATTTGATTGCCAATGTATGAAGTAATGTTTACTGCATGGTAAAGATTAGTAACTAATGTAGCAAAGTATGGGTTTGCTCTTGTAGAGCAATTTATCTTTTGTCATAATTGTTTCTTGAATCTTCTGATTTTTGTGTCTTTAAAACGTATACATGTACCTAATTATATTTGAAAAGAATAATTTTTTGCTTGTAAAACTAGTGACTATGTGTTTTGAAATGTTGCATGTAAAACTAGTGACTATGTGTTTTGAAATGTAAAGACATATTTGGGCCGCGTCACGCGAAAAGGGGCACTCGGACATAAATAAAAACCGCTGACTCAGCTCTTTCTTAGCGCTATTATTCCAGCATCTAGTCACGACAGTTATCATTTGTATTCATTTAAAGGTGGAACTTGATGTCCTCTAAGATGGCAAACAGTGTAACCCCAGACCAGCCACCACGTCAGTGACGTGGCGGCTGGTCTGGGGCTACACTGTTTGCTATGTCCGATTGCCCCTTTTCCCGTGACGTGGCCCATTTATTCACAGTCTGATTACACAATTTAGATAACACAATGATACCCAGAAAGTTATTTTTATGCAACATGTGGATTACACTGCCAAACTTCAATTTAAATTATTGTCACTATTGTGGTAAAAGGAAATAGGCATGCGAAGAAAGTAAAGGATTTGATGATAATATAGAATTTCACCTGAAAGGTAACTCGGATGATCCAAGCCGTAACTGCGTGTTTCAGACGTAGAATGAAATAGCTACATATGGACCATTCGGACTACCTGAAAGGTCTCTAAAACGATAGAAATGTGTCGCTCCGTAAATAATTAGTCAAAAACACGCTTTAACTCATGAATTAAATTCTCAACAGTACCATCTGCTTATGTTTTTGATCTTGCTTCGTGAAAGAAGAACTTCTAACGGAAAGTGGGATCATTTGTGTTGAGAGAAGAACATGATACATATACCGCGATTCCTGCTTCAAATTTCTGATTGCCTCAAGACATTCCACCAATAGAACATTAGTTCGAATGATCCAGACGTATATATTTCATTCTACACAGTGACAGCTTGGATCGTCCAAATTAAGAGAACATTAGTTTTTTTTTCATTTTTTCAGAGGTTCATTATTGTCTCCCCAGACGCTTGTTTCATACCAGTTGGACTCAGTGCCGGATCGATAATGCTGATTGTGTAAGTCTTCTTCACTTTTACCATAAGGTCTATTTGCATCTTTACGGGTGACACTTTTATCTGCGTCACATATCGTTTTTCTACATTTACTCTTTACCAAACGCAAAATTTTCGTCTGTCCCAAATTGAAAGTTTCCAGACGACTTTTCTAACATGATAACATTGAAAAATAACCTTCTGATCGGGTAGAAAACATTGTGGGAAATGGAGCAAATGCTCGTTAAGGGCAATTTCTCCTTTTCCTATAATGTTTTCCAGATTCGTCTGCAACAAACTGATCAAACGTCGTTATTGTTTGGTAATGGGTAATAAGACTCTCTTACAGATTTTGATTTCAACTTTTTAAAATAAGTTGTTCTCCGGCGATAAAATGAAAACATAGGTATCCAAAGTAACATTGAATTTGTATATTGACAGTCAAAATCCGTTTATAACCGTACTGAAAAGATATAGAACGTTTAAACGTTTGAACGGGTTCATTTCGAAAACAACAAGCTAAACTTAGAACAATGTTATTTTGAGATACCATCGTCACGTGGCTCAGGCCTCACTTTGAATCTAGCGTTCGGTGCCTAGTTTATATAGAGAGTTTTGCATCGAATCAACAATTTTTGAGTTATGGTACGGCTTCCTGGTTTCGCGGAGGTATAATGGCAACCGACACAGCCGCGATGCAAGAGGTACCGTTGGGACTTGAACCCGGGGCCCCCGAAATCTAATACCACTATTTCAATTACAGGTTAGACAGGACCCATTCGGTGCCTAGGTGTTAAAGAATAGATCCCATATTGAAATAACTAGTCTCAGCCGTATAATGTGAATCAATGAATCAAATGTTTTTATTTTGTTTCAGATTTTTCTCTGGTCTTGCGGCGTATCTTATATTTGGAATATTCTATCAAAAGGTGATAGCCAAAGCAAATGGGCTTGAGTTGTTGCCAAACGCAGATCTATGGTTCAGCTTCCCTGGATTAGTTAAGGTAAGAATCAAGTGCAATTTTACTGACTTAACCCTTTACCAAATGCCAAATTTTCAAATGTCCATATTTGAAAGAGTTTGCAGACGACATTTCGCAATATGATGAAATTGGAAAATAATCTTTGAAAGGGACAGAAAACATTGTGTGAAAAGAAAGATTGCTCGTTAAGAGCTATTTCTCCTTTTTTTCTACAAAGTTTTCCAGAGTCGTATGCAATTAAGTGGTCAAATGTCGTTATTGTTTGGTAATGGGTTAAGGTAGAATACCCATAATTCACCATTTTGAAACTCGGTCATTTTTTCGTCGGAGTACTTCGTTCGTTCTCGGTAAACATCGGTCATGGTCGGAACTGTTTGGTGTAACAGTTCCAGCCCAAACCGATGTATGCCGAGCACGACCGAAGTAATCCGAAGAAGGAAGATAATTCAAAATTGCGGACTGTTGGTATTTTACCTTTATCACTTGGCCAGGCAGTACCAAAGCAAGACGTTATATAACTAAAATGTATTGACACGGCGTATAACCATTTATTCACAATCTATTTTCAGGACGGTACCCTCTTTCTCGTTAGAAGATGTAGACGTGGATACACACCGGTTTAGTACTTTCAGCCCTTTGATTTCGTAGTGAATTTCATTTTATCATCTGTGGCAATACCTTTTTTCAATGCCACCAACAATAATTTACAATCAGTTTGTAGGGAAATGTACATCTTAGCTGAATTGACATCCACATATGTAAATAAAAAGATTACATCTGTTTATGACTTTTTTTCTTTTTGTTGTTGTTATTGTTGTTGTGATAACTTTAGGGCATATCCCTGATGCTATTGATTTGTTCAAATTAGTGCACATTTTTTTTCTCAAAGTTTGCAATGTTAATAAAAAAATTTTTTTTTTTAAAAAAAAAACTCTACTTCGACAGCCTGGTTACTACTGAAGTACAAAGATCATGATTTTAATTGTCATTTCTCCTGCGATGTTAAATCAATTTAGTGGCGTCGCATTGGATTGTTGGTAATTGTGTTCTCTTATATGAGGCCAGTATTGCGTACATTGCGTACTTGCTGTTTGATGAGAGCAGACAGCAGTTTTGTTTTGTTTGTTGTTAATAAAAAAGATATGAAAGAAAAAAAAGATTTGACTCCTGAAAACTTTAACAAAAGACCCTATTTCCATTAATGCACTACCTATACGATCTCTTCTTTTAATCTCTTAAACATCGAATGTGAAGGAAGCTTGAAACTATTCAAATTCACTCTGGATGATTGTACCCTTGACACATGATCAGTATCCTCTATTATTCATTTTTCATTAAAAAGATGTCTGCCCAGTTTAACCGTTTTCGTTCGTTCCTTCGCTATAGCTTCAAAAAGTAGTTCTGCAAGAACAACAAAGAAAAGGTTTAAATAATGGCCAATACACTCCCAACGTAACAAAACTAGCAAAATGAGCCCCATGTTTATACGCTATCGACTCATGCTTATTGCACAATTCAACAATTAAGATTTCCATGGGGGCTATTTTGTACCATACAACCACTTCCGGAAGTTACTATTGACCATGTGACTTGTAAAAAGAACGACAACTCCGTCTAGTGATTATGCACTTTAGACATCCATTCCTACCCTAGTCCAAATGATTCAGACGCAGATATTTCATTCATAAACTAATCAAGACACAGTTACAGCTTGGATCATTCGCGTTATTTCTATCGAAGTAAATCGGTTCCCGCTACACTTCCACATTTATATGTGAGGAACGAACAACAACTCCAGTTAGTGATTGTGCACTTTAAACATCTTGAGTGGCGTCCCTTGAGTGTCCATATATTTTCTCGTCGAGTGGATAAGATGATATAAATAATCCACGAGCCGACGCGTGCCATGTCTAATTTCCCTTTACCATACAATATGTGCTCTTTGTTTTGTTTTTTCTTTATCGAAAGTCGATCTGTTTCAAAAATGAAGGACAAAGACAAAACAAATACAAAAAAAACACGCTTATAAGAGATAGTTCTCTTTTTCCATGAAAACGTTGTGAAATTTATCTTTTTTTTTTATCAAATTTAAATTTAAGCCCTTCCATGCCGGGATATTCATTACCAAAATTGAAAACTAAAAAGATGAATTACAGCAAATAAAAAAACGTGACAAAAAGTTATAAAAACGGCGATCTTGAATGTCGTTGATTCTGCAATAAATACTATGTGAAGATGCGTCTGATGGTACTTTACTCCGCCTTAGGCTGCTTGAAGATATCCGGTTGTGTTTATGATAAATTAACCTCTTCGTAGTTGTTGATCTTATATGCAAACGTAAATCATGTTTTGGACGAATGCAGGTTACCCTTGAAACGAAGCACGCTGTTTTTGCATTGTTATGGTTGTGTAAAGGGAGAGGTAGAGTGTCGGCGTCTTGTACCGAGGGTCCCGGGTTCGAATCCCCGTTAGACGAGATGAAATTCGCCGATACTAACCAACAAATCGACGCAAGTACTGGTTTAGTATCCAGAAAGCAGACATTGAGAGGAACTTTGAACAAGCTAGATGAAATAGATAAATAATAAGCACCAAGCGGTTTGGACCCGGTGTCAACGTTTTAGGGACCAAAAGAAATAAGTAATTATGGAAACTATATGAACGATTGTTCATTTTTCTTTTACACCTTTCAATTTTGAATAAAAACAGCAAGAATATTGCAAACTGTATATTGAATGTTACGGATTCGAGATCATATCGGCTTATGCCAAAGACACAAAAAAGCATTGACGGAAATGGCTTCCCACAATGGGATTCTGGGTAGTGGAAAGAGTATTAAGGGGGGAAGCTAGCCTGGTGTTCCCTCCCTACCACTACGTTACGGAATCTGTACAGGAAAGCAACTTTCATGGCAAATTTGGTATCACTCCCCCTTTTTAAACAATGTTTAAGTATCATTGTGTCCAATTGTTTCATGGCAAATTTGGTATCACTCCCCCTTTTTAAACAAGGTTTAAGTATCATTGTGTCCACTTGTTTCATGGCAAATTTGGTATCACTCCCCCTTTTTAAACAATGTTTAAGTATCATTGTGTCCAATTGTTTCATGGCAAATTTGGTATCACTCCCCCTTTTTAAACAAGGTTTAAGTATCATTGTGTCCAATTGTTTCATGGCAAATTTGGTATCACTCCCCCTTTTTAAACAAGGTTTAAGTATCATTGTGTCCAATTGTTTCATGGCAAATTTGGTATCACTCCCCCTTTTTAAACAATGTTTAAGTATCATTGTGTCCAATTGTTTCATGGCAAATTTTGTATCACTCCCCCTTTTTAAACAATGTTTAAGTATCATTGTGTCCAATTGTTTCATGGCAAATTTGGTATCACTCCCCCTTTTTAACAATGTTTAAGTATCATTGTGTCCAATTGTTTCATGGCAAATTTGGTATCACTCCCCCTTTTTAAACAATGTTTAAGTATCATTGTGTCCAATTGTTTCATGGCAAATTTGGTATCACTCCCCCTTTTTAAACAATGTTTAAGTATCATTGTGTCCAATTGTTTCATGGATCCCAAACCAGAAGGACCAGAACTTGACACTCACCATGAAGAGAAGTTTTACTATTTTTTTTTAAATTTCAGTTAGATGTTGAACCTGTTCCGAGTTTAAATCTATATAGACTTATACAGTTCATGAATGGAAAGAGTGTGAATTTGTCTATAGATAAAGCGGTCTTTAATACCAGTGACTCTCCGACGCAGGTAGATTTTGATCTAGTAAAGGGTTAGTCTCTTGGATGACTTAAAAAATGTCGATGGTTTTATACATGTAAATAAAGTCTGTATGGACGATAAGCTTTTAATAATTTTTTTAACTACTTACTAGTTAGGTATTTATAGACGACAGAACGACAATAACAACTAGAAAAGACAGTTTCAAGTCACGAAAGAGAGGTAGTGGTAAAATAGCAAGGAATCGCCGCAATAAGATAAGAAAATGTTGAACAGAGTGGTCCAAGCTGTATGTTCACAGATGTGATGAAATATATGAGGTAAAACATATTTTCTTTAATACTGAACCTCAGATATACTACTATAAGATATGCACGGGAGATTAGCCCTTTGAAGCAAAATAAATTCGTATTTAAGAGCTCAACAGAACAGAGCTTTATTTTAACCAAATTGTAACATATATACACAATAAGGGTACATTACAATACATTACAAGCTATCAATGAATGAACAAGGCAAGAAACAAAGACACATGAAGTGTGGAAAAATAACCTGGTATAAATTAAAGTAAGATGGTATGTACAACAATTACGGGGAAGGTGTCGGTTTTATATGCTACAGCAATCTCCATACGTCCGCGACACCTATCTAGTCAATGGACCAGGCCAGGCATAGAAAAGGCGTGCAAATTGCGCGTATAGTACAGGGAAAACCTGTGCTGTGTTTAAAGGCCCACTAAAGGAGATTAATGCTATATCAAACTATATCAGTTGGTAAACTGTGTGAAGGATTCAAATAGTTATCACCAGAAAACATCACCAGCAAAACTTAAATGTGAAAGTAAACAAGAAATAACCCAGATTAGCAAGTTTTATAATTCAGATTTCCTGATTCTTCACCTCTGACCTTGACTGTTTATACACACATTTTTGAACTGACCAATCAAAATTCGTTATTTTGAATATGTAAACAAACAGGTTGTTGATAAACATGATTGTATTGGAGACAACTATATCTCAAGCACAAAATAACTTATTTTAAATGAGTCTCATTAATAGGCTCTCAATGCATTCCTAAACTAATGTTCATGACTTTTATGAACATAATAAAAGAACCCCACATATTTGTTCAGTAATTTATATGTACTCCTCTCCTTTGACGTACCTTTAATAACGGTCGATTTAATGAATGAAATTACTTGGCGACAGGTGAAAGGATCGCTGTTTGGTGAGTATTTTCATTTTGACTTTTATTTTTTATGTCTATTACCTTATAATTTGGTGTTCTTTTATAGTGAAAAGAAGAAGAAACATATAGGAGACAACTGAAGACATTTGTTTATCAAACGAAGTCGCGCCAATATAGAGCAAAATCGACCACTAAACAAACGCTTCAAAAAAGATGTACTTGTCGTAGATAACATTTGTTGCAGAACTATATAAGATACAATTCGTTAGATGCATTGAGAGTACAACGTACATTGGGGAAGGCAATTGAATGTTTAATATTGTAAAATATAGCAGAAAAAAAATTACATAAATAAATGACATGAAATACAAAAAAATGCTTTGATAATCAGCAGGCGAGTCCAATGGCCAACTAACCAACTGACCGACCTATTGATTGGCTGGCCATATGAGTAATGAAGAAGATGAGACGAACAATTGGATGCATGTACAAACGTAAGTGAGTGAGCTAATACAGCTGTGAAATACACCTTGGATATAAGTGTAGGGTTACGATTTTTCGGGTAAATCGGCCCCGGCGTATAACACATTTTCTAAGCGTGCACGTTAAGTAGTTCGATGTATATGGAAGTGTTGGACATCCTTTTAAATCTTTTTTATCGGTAACTCATACGAAATTTATAAGTTGTTACATACATAGTTGTTTCCCTAATCAAATTAAACAACTTTTTAGATTTCACATTTTTGAAAACGAAAGTGAAGTGACGTCATTCCAATATGGCGTCATCCTTATTATTTCAGAGGTGTTTTCATTGGCATGGATTAACCCGCTGTGTTCAGATTGCTAATACATAAAAGAGAAACTAGTTTATCCTGGTGGATACGGGATTAGATAAACAATTAGTCAAAGAATAACACCTATTGATATTGTGTCTTCGAAGCTAACACATGACATACTTAATAATAAGAAATCATAAACATTGTGAAATCATAAACATTGTAATCATTAAATGAATGGCTTAAATAACATATACAATAGGGTTGCTTGTATACTTATTTATTATCATTAAAGTACTGCATAACAATTCGCATAAATAAACTTAGTCTTTTTAACCTTTTGGATATTTGATGTCGCCAAAGGTGATTTGATATTGGTAACATTTTGACTTACTACGTCATTTAAATATTTACGTCTACCGCTTTCAAAGATACTGCATTCAAATAAGTAATGATTTTCAGATGCTACACAGTCGGATGTACAAAAGGGACATATCCGGTCTTCAAAGGGGGTTCCGCCATATCGACCCGTTTCAACCGGCATGGAATACGGCATGGAATGATTTGCGGTACGGAACCTAAAGAGTGGTGAGTAATCCCTTTTATTCATACTTATAAGATATGGTTCAAACTGTCTGTCTTGTTTAAAACTTAGATACAATTGTCCTTTATTAGAAACGTTTAGTTGATCGTGCGAGTTCTGTCAATGTTGGTCAATAAATGCTTGTTTGACTGTTTTGTGAATACCTGAATGGTTTAAATGAAACTGATTTCCCCAAAGATATAGTAGTCCAACTGAGGTGAGAATGTCTTTTATTTTCTTTGACCATTTAAATTTACTATCGACGGGATTAATGATAATTGTTTAAATGAAAGAGTTACGAGCCTTCATACAGTAAATGTATATGTATTTAGATCCAAAAGCGTAGCAACGGCTTTGAAATCTTACGCAAAGACTGTTAATACTGAAAATACTTAGATATACCGACGCTTCAGCAATTGATTATATATTCTAAACATATCTTGAATCGTTTGTCATACAGAAATCCAAAAAACTACACTTTTTCAATGACACTTTAGTTTCTAATTCCTCATTAGATTACCAATAACAGAAACATACAGTGATTTCAATTTAGAACTTTACAAAGGATTCTTGGAACAAATTTTCTTTTACATAAGATAAAATACATTGACAGTCCTTTATGTACATTTTGTAAACAGGAAAATGAAACAATTGAACATCTTTTCTGGGAATGTGATGTGAGTAATAAGATTATGCGCCATCTTTTAGTTTCTCAGAGACATCTATTTAAAAGTCTCACTCTAGAAGCAGCTATATTCGGATATAAAAAA
Organism: Cerastoderma edule; assembly: GCA_947846245.1. Taxonomy (NCBI): domain Eukaryota; kingdom Metazoa; phylum Mollusca; class Bivalvia; order Cardiida; family Cardiidae; genus Cerastoderma; species Cerastoderma edule. The sequence goes on from OX401414.1 coordinate 7,881,602, forward strand.
TGAGGTCAATATATAATATATTTAAAGAAGAAGCAATACATACAAATTCATTGGAAGAGTTTAATCAGATTTGGAAGGATTTCATTCATCAAAGTCTCAACGACAGTCTCAATTGCATTCAAAAGCCATATGAGCCTTGTACAAAATGCTGGCCAGCAACATTTTTTCAGTCTAAAATGTATACGTTGCCTGATTTAAAAACTTAAGATCAAGTCAATGTGGGTCATAAACACTAGAAAGGGTTTCAAAATGATAATGTAAATGTAAAATGTTACAATGTAAAATCCAAGTTTTTACTGCTGCTATCACATGATATCATGTTACGACTTCTTTTCCCACAGTGTTTTCCAGAGTCGTCCACGCCGACTGGTAAAATGTCGTTATTGTTTCGTTATGGGATAATAGTTTGGGAACCAAGTCGAACTTTGGCACGTGGTGGCGCTGCTATCGCGAATTTGTCTCGCGGCACGCGTGGCACATGATGTGGTTCCCATGAGAATCGAAAAGATCGTAAAGTTCACTCATATCTACTCCGCTTTGTTACCGCGATCGAATTGTTTGTCTAGACGAGATAAAAAAAAAAGGAAAAAGAAAGAAAAAAAGAAATGTATCAATGAGTATTACCAGTTTCTTTTACCTTTACAGTTTATCTTATTTTCCATGCTGAAGATGATTGTCGATTTGCATTCTCAAACCACCTCACTCACAATAGGTGTTTAAGACTGTTTCATACTCAAATATTAAACTTTTTTTAACATCAAATGTAAAAGAGGACATCTACTCCGATTTGTTACCGCGATCGAAATGTTTTTTCTAGACAAGATAAAAAGAATTGGAGAAGAAAAACAAACACATTTTTAAATACATCAATAATTATTACCAGTTTCTTTTATCTTTGCTTTTCATCATAATTCCTTTTTTTTAACATAACATATAAAAGGTAAAAGAGAAACCCAAACTTTGTTCCCAATGAAGTATATATATTTCTTCAGCATGTTGTTTTCTTGCATTGCGGAGAAGGGTGAAGTAAAGCCCTACCCACTTCTTAAATTTACAACTAATTGTTTCGCTGGTGACAAGTGGATAAACGCATTCGCAAAGACGGACCAATAAATTGATGACACTCTGTGAAACCAAAACCGGACACGAGGTGCGTAAAATGGCCTCCTTGAGCAAGTTTCGAGTAAAGTACTTTTTTTAATGAAGAGTGCGGAGCATCCTTAGTCCATGGAATTTACATACCATAATTTGAGACCTACTAGTTTATCTATAAATCTATAAATAAACTTGCGCCAAGCCCCAATTACTCAGTAATCAACCGCCTTCACTGTGCGGACTAATAACTTCGAGGGATCTAGGTTTGTTCCTTCTGTTTCGGTAGTGTATGCACCCACTATCTAGATATAGAAAAGAATCTACCTATATGCTTTTCTCTTTGGTTAAAAGAAGGGAGCATATCTATGAACTGTACATATCACTTTTCTATTCAAATCCCTCTTTTTCTCAGAAAGGGAGTTTTGCACTTGAAAAATCATTGTCTGCTGTATTTGATATATACAATTTGTGTATTATGTATTTCTAAAACAATGTATCATCAACACGTCTTTTTACATTTTCACATATGTACTGTACTATTATCTTTTTTATTATTATTATTATTCAGTGTCATTTTTCTTAACGAATGGTTGTATTTCCAATTGCTTTACTTTTTTAAACCATAATCACCAAATAAAATCCGCCACAAATACTCAAATTACTGACCAGTCGACGAGCAGGTTCTTCAACAATATCGTTAACAAAAGGCATCGTTAGTTTCATAGACTGGTTTTATTGAATTTGAATGTTTAATAAATCGACTGAACATTATCCGCCATTATTGACGGGTTCACTGCATGTCAAGTTGCATACGGTGGCAAATTTGATTAACCCTTTTCGTGAATTAATGCGCTCAGATTCCTTGTGGAAAACCAGAAATGTTTCCGCGAAAGAAAATCAAACGGTGCCCTAAACCACCAGAGGAAGCGAAAAAGGGCTCGGAATATCATGAGAAAAGGAGAAATTTCTTGTCACAAGAAATTTCTCCTTTTCTCACGATGTTTTCTCAATCACCCGAGTTAGATAGAGAAATAAATTGCAGATGACTGGTTGTATGTTTTCATAGAAAAGGGTTTGCATCGTTTCAATGACCAGACAGACGTATTAATTACTGTCAACAATAAAGACAAAGTCGTTCCGAATTAAAGCGCATTCTGCCCGGAAGTGCTATTTGCGCACCCGTTCGGTTTTCAAATTTGCCGACCGGTATGGTCTGATTTTGTAAACATGGCTTGTTTTCTTTTTTCCCGTCCCTTTGTTTTCATTTCTTTTCCCGCAAATTACAAAAAGGCTTAGACTATTTGGTTTTCCAACGTAATCCTGTGAGTTGCGAGATCTGCCTTGTGACCGTTCATTACACCACATATGGTGCGAGCACTGGTTCATGTATCCAGGAAGCAGAATCGAGAGTAATTAACTTAATGTGTAAGAATTTGTTTCACAATCGATGTAAAATAAATAAGTTTATCTAGCTAACTAACTAACTAACTAACTAACTAACTAACTAACTAACTAACTAACTAACTAACTAACTAACTAACTAACTAACTAACTAACTAACTAACTAGCTAACTAACTAACTAACTAACTAACTAACTAACTAACTAACTAACTAACTAACTAACTAACTAACTAACTAAGTAACTAACTAACTAACTAACTAACTAACTAACTAACTAACTAACTAACTAACTAACTAACTAACTAACTATCTAACTAACTAACTAACTAACTAACTAACTAACTAACTAACTAACTAACTAACTAACTAACTAACTAACAAACTAACTAACTAACTAACTAACTAACTAACTAACTAACTAACTAACTAACTAACTAACTAACTAACTAACTTGCTAATTCAAATAACTAACTAACTAACTAACTAACTAACTAACTAACTAACTAACTAACTAACTAACTAACTAACTAACTAACTAACTAACTAACTAACTAACTAAATAACTAACTAACTAACTAACTAACTAACTAACTAACTAACTAACTAACTAACTAACTAACTAACTAACTAACTAACTAACTAACTAACTAACTAACTAACTAACTTACTAACTAACTAACTAACTAACTAACTAACTAACTAACTAACTAACTAACTAACTAACTAACTAACTAACTACCTAACTAACTAACTAACTAACTAACTAACTAACTAACTAACTAACTAACTAACTAACTAACTAACTAACTAACGAACTAACTAACTAACTAACTAACTAACTAACTAACTAACTAACTAACTAACTAACTAACTAACTAACTAACTAACTAACTAACTAACTAACTAACTAACGTAATGCTTGTCTTCGAATCTGACACGTATCTGCATATTGAAAACGTTATTGAAAACGTTATGGCAAAAACGACAAGTGGAATTTTGTTTGAAACAACGTTTGTTTTGTTCCTTTAAAATAAAATATTCCAAGAAATCTAAATGATTGGTACACCACCATTTTCAAGCCATGCATTGAGAAACAGAATGAAAGGAAGGCTCGTTATGGGCCTTGAAGATATATGAAAAGACGAAATCAAACACCTTTACCATAACAGGAAAACGATTAGTAAAAGTAGTCTACAACTTCAAATAATACAACCAAGTTGTACCAAAATGAGAAAAGACTCGTAACCAGCCATTCCTCATTTTGTTACAATGTCTTTTTTTGTATTGAAATTAAACAATTCTAAAACTTAAACTGCATTTTTCCAAGTGATGCCTCTTATAGATACCTTCTTAAGAAACCGCTAGAAACTAGCTAGTTCTCATTTTGTCACATTTTTTTTATCGGTATATGTTTTAACTATAAGATCAACCGTTGTAAGAAACAACTAGAAACTTGTCAATTCTCATTTTGACACAAGTTTGTATGGAAATATATGTATAGTATAAGATCAATCGTTTTATGTGGACACACAAGACAGATCTAAACTGGTCAATACGAGTCGGTATTGGGGTTTGTGATGAAACTGACCCTAGGTCAGACCACCTCGGGTGAAAGGTCAAGTACCGTTGTGGACATTTGCATCCCGGCCCCTAATCGCCGCAATTAGCCCCTAATTTCTGTCAGCGTTAATTTGGTAGCAGACGAGCAAATAGTTAACCGCATTGACAGCTTCGTTTCGTGTGATCTCAACTAGACGGCTTGTCCTGTCAAAATATTCCAATGGGAATGTTTGCCGCCCCGTGGGAATAGGTGACTTGATTGATTGATTGATTAATTGGCTGGTTGATTGATTGATTGATTGATTGATTGATTGATTGATTGATTGATTGATTGATTGATTGATTGATTGATTGATTGATTGATTGATGCATATGGATATATAAATGCTATTGGGGCCTCCGTGACCTAATGGTCAGAGTACAGAACTTCAATTCACGTAGTCTCTCTCTGCATTGGGGCAAACCCGGTCGACGGCATTGCATTTTAGTCTCTCGACTGACTTATGGGATGCCGATGGATCTACCCTATGGACAGTTGAGTTTGGGGTCTTCCTCCATCAATATGAGTCGGGCATCGCAGGAAAAATCACGGTGACGTGATGTAAAACCCGTATAACCATAAAAGATAAATGATTAATCAAATAACTAGCAGAGGTTGATAAAACTATAGAAACATATTTATCAAGGCTTATCATTTTGTGTTCGATTTTATTTGTCCACCAAAATGCTGACGAATGTTTATAGAAAATTAAAGTAATAAACAGCATAAGAAATGGAAAAAACGAAAAAAAGAAAAAGAGATACACCAGTGACAATGAACATAATAACACAATTGATAACAGATAAACATACAAACCTTTTGTTTGCTAGATTAGCCATTCTTCAATCCAGAACGATTTCGGGTTCATCCACGGTTCTTTTATTTGGATTAACTTTTTAAACACTGAATTGTCTACTGTCTCAAATTGAAAGAGTTTGCAGACGAAATTTCAAAATGTGGTGAAATTGAAAAAAAATCTTCTGATAGGGCAGAAAAAAAATTGTGGAAACGGGAGAAATTGCTCTTGGCGAGCAGTTTCTTCCTTTCCAACAATGTTTTCCAGTGTCGTCTGCAAAAAACTGGTCAAATGTCGTTATTGTTTGGTAATGGGTTAAACTTCTTTTTACGCTTTTATAACCCTTTATCATTCTTTACTTTAAATTGAATGCTGACAGATGATACACTCGTCCAATGGTCTTGATGAGTTAAGTGGTTCGCTTTTCATGTTTCCTTTATGGTCGTCTTAATTCGCGTATTATTGGACCATAATGAATTTTAATTGCGGTTTAATTGAGTTTTATGAGGCTCATCTTCAACGGTACATCCCATAACCTCACGCCTCCCGTAAGTCATTTTCGTCTAATACATACGATATATCGTTCTTGTATTGAGAATAGGAATTTAAAAACATTGCGTCAAAAAAAGGAATTTGCTCATCATGATGAGCAAATTCCTCTTTTGGCACAACGTTTTGAATGATTTTCTATATGTCTTACAATTCTATAACGTTTCGTCTGGTGTTATTGATGAGTTAAGTTTTGTTATGAATAATTATAATGTCGTCTGCTGTCAACATGGAGGGATAAGCTCAGAATGGGGTTAAACATAAAACGGACGGGTCGTCAATTTTAAATCAATTACTGTCTCTTAGAAGTCGTCGCCGTGCGCGGAAAGCTATTTTTAGAAAGGGGCGTACTTACATAGGCGCACTGTATGCACGTGCATGCACTTTTTACAAATGTAGACATATGTTTCATAGATAATATGTAAATGCGTGTATTGTTTTCTTGTTTGGAAATACTGAAAAATTAAGATGCTGATTCTAAACGGTGAAAGGTATTTCAAGAATATATCGAAATGCGAAAAAGAATGATATACTAATTCTGAGGAACGCTTTGGCTTTTCAGAAATGTATCGAAATGCTTAAACATTTAGATGCTAATTCTTAGCGGTATTTTAGTGTTTTTCTTTAAAAGATAAGGAATTTCTAAAACATAAAGATGCTGATTCTAAACGTTGTAAGAGATTTCAAGATTAAATCGAAATACCAAAACATTAAGATGCTAATTCTGAGGGATGCTTTGTGTTTGGAAAGGGTATCGAAATGCTAAAATATTTGAAAATTGATCCCAAGAAACACTTGAGAATTTACAAAGATGTCGAAATATGTCCCTATTTCTTTGGTTTGACCAAGCATCGACCTTGCCACTTTCCAGTTCACAAAATGGACATTCAGAGGTAGATAGAGAAACACAAATAAAATGATACCATGTTAGGACCAATATTTGACGCATTACCTTAAAGGCTCATACAAGGAGGTAAATGCTATATCAATCTATACTATTTGGTAAGCTTTTGGTCATATTAAAATACGTATCACCAAAAGAAAAAACATCAGCACAACTTAAACGTGTAAGTCAACAAGAAATAACCCATTTTAGCCAGTTAAATAATTCAGATTGCCTGATTCTTAACCTCTGACCTTGTCAGTTAATACACACATTTTTGAACCAATCAATCAGAATTCATTATTTTGAATATGCAAACAAACAGGTTGTTGATAAACATGTTTGAATTGGAGACAACTATAATTCAAGTACAAAATAGCTTATATTAAAGGAGTTTATCAAATAGGGTCTCAATGCATTTTTAAATAAATTTTTATGACTTTCATGAACATAATAAAAGAAATCCATATATTTTTTCAGTAATTTATTTGTTCTCCTCTCCTTTGATGTGCCTTTAACCCTTAACAAAACGCCAAATTTTCGAATGTTCGAAATTAAAAGAGTTTACAGACGACGTTAAATATGTGATGAAATTGAAAAATAATCTTCTGATAGGGCAGAAAACATTGTGGGAAAAGGAGAAATTGCTCGTTGAGAGCAATTTCTCCATTTCCATCAAGGTTTTCCAAAGTCGTCTGCAACAAACTGGTCAAATGTCGTTATTGCTTGGTAATGGATTAAATGCGTTTTAATTTGCGGTCGGATTCCAAGTTCCATCGATTTCCAATGTCTCAATTACCAATTTCCCGTATTAGAGTGAATTGAACGTTTAAATATAAACCGTGTTAGACGAAAAGGGGCATTGTTCCAAGAGGAAAATATATCCTGAATAATTCAATTTCATACAAGCATTAGATATGTGAAATGAATGGCTAACACTTTTCGAATTCAGTAATATACTTTCATCCTATTTCGGGTTTTGGTACCAAGTAGTAATTCATTTTTTCACGTCGTAATGTTATTGATTATTGTTGACTTAAAATATCATTTAAACAATACACTATTGGCGTCTTCACCCGTTTTGAAACGTTCGGTATAGTGTAATGTTACAAGTATGTAACAGAGCTTCCGTCTTGGCTTTTCGTTTATTCATTCGGCTTCATTTTTTATATCTTTTCAGAATATCTTTTGCAATTTTTTATTTCCCAATAACATTTCTGTAATTTATATATGGGTAGAAATGTATTGTAAAGATTACATATGCGTTTGATAATAAGTATTGCATCATTTTCGTTTGGACTTTACAAAGGCAGGGAACTTTTTTTTAGATATTTATCAAATCACAACGATTAGTCTTACTAATTCATGAGGTTGGCAAAAAACCCCAGTTCATTTCGAATCAAGTAAGGTTGATATCCAATCGAAACATTGAACAATGGTGTGGAAAGATGAGAACTTAGTTGTTCAAGTGAGTGAAAGAGTCTTTTTATGTATGATGGTGTACTATTTACAAGTCGTGAAATAAAAATCTGCTCCGTTCTGTTCTATTCTGTTTAACAGAATTATCCCAGAAGTCGAAATCATATCTGTTGAAGTAGTGAATCACCAACTTCAAGACTATATAACCGGCGGAAAAAAAACGCGGCATCAAGCCCGCATAACAACAATCATACGTGCCGAAAAGAAAACTGCAACGGACTATTTACTCTGGCGTAGGCTTTTTTGTTGAGCATCGCCGGAAGTTGTTTACACTTCGGCAACACTCGGAGGCACGCGGCGTAGATAAATATTTGGTCCATTGAAGTGTTATATTTGTTTTGATCCGGTTGTTAAATTCGTTTGCAAACGTATTCAATAAAAGAAAGGCGAATTACCGATCGGGGTACCAGCAGGAAGTCAATACTCTGTTGCGTCTGACTTTACCTTACAATTACCACCTTTCCCTCATATTATACCTTCGGTTCAACGCATATATCATGGACGATTTAGCTTTCTTTTAGACGAAATGATAGATAAACCAACACTCTCAACGACTTCTATTCAATTTTGTTTTATTTCCCATTTAAGTTGTCTAACCCACTAACTCACCACCAAACAGTAACGACATTTTACCATCTTGTTGCAGACGACTCTTGAAAACATTGTGGGGATAGGAGAAATTTCTGGTAACGAAATGGCATTTTATTTTGGATAATTTCTATTTGATTTTACAACTTCTTCTGAACTAATTGGTAAGCAAAGCCGTCTGTTACGGGGAAATGATAACAGGAAATTCGAATGACCATGGTTTTTTTTTGGAAAAGTCTTCGAACTTGGGAAAGAAAACGCAAAACAAAAGTCATATAACTTTACATTAGAATTATTTTTATCTGTAAATTTAATGACACAAATAGATTCACTATCAGAACGAACAGAATAAATAAGATGAGAACCAAATACACCTACATGAACATATAGGTCAAACGGGAGCCTATCCCCTCACATGGGGGTGTTTTGTCTGTTTTTACTGGTCCAAATTGAACTCAACAGCAGACGACAGTTCAATGATACGTAATATTTAGTTCTCTTCGAGATGGTGTGTAGAAACCGCTATGCCAAAAGAAGCGGTTGCCCTTATGGATCAATTGCTTCTTTTGTCATTTTTTTTTTTGCATCAAAGCTTATAGTTCAGACCCCGACCGGTGTATACCGAAAGAGAACGAATTAATCCGACGAAAGAATGAGTTTCGAAAATGGTAGATTTTGGGTCTTGTACAAATATGGAAAACCATTCCTGTTATGTTCTGAATGGTCCAGGCGTAGATATTTTATCCCACGTCTAATACAGTCACAGCTTAGATCATCGAGAATTTTTTCTTCTGTCACTGATGTCAACAGTATATTTAGTATGACCTAGTCAGGCTTTGAACCTGTATCCTTTCAGATACGTTACAACCTTATGGTAGTCGTCCGCGCTTTCTTCATTTTTTTCTGTCGTCTGCTATTGCTATGAACTTGGACACAATTACCTCGTTGGGGGCGGGGGGGGGAGGGGGTATTTCTTCTATACCGTACAGCTCTTCAGCTTTAATCAGACGAGATATCCTGCAAATATCGCAAATGAAATCGTGCTTTCTTCGTTCTACTTTTATCGTCTGCTGTTGCTTTGGATTGGACACATTGCAAGTAAATTGGCTTTCTGAAATGTATAGCTCTCCAACTTTGCTCAGAAACGTAACCACCCAATATCGCAAAGCAAACCGTTTTTTTTCTTCGCGCTATTTCTGTCGTCTGCTGTTGCTTCTTTGAATTTCGAGCGGCCTTAAACTTCCAACGGGGAATACACTTTTATACTTGGTAAAAATGTTCATCAAGACACGTTAGTAAACGTGTTCGAATAGCTCGCCAGGTTAATAATGTCGGCATCGTTGGCGAAGCTGGGGAACCAGATTTTGGCGAATCGTTTATTGTTTTTGGGACGGGACGGCGTGACTGTTTCCCGGTCGCTTGACCAGGTCAGCGAGTGTCCGAGCAGGCAATGGCCATCTCCGAGGCACGACAGATCGTTGTCTGAAAATAGAACGAGAGAGATGGTGTAATTTAACTTAAAAATTTGTGAATTCCAAACGTAACTACTTGAATATTTCCGTAACTTAAGAGGTTGTGCAGCCCAATCGTTACTACTCGGTTATTTCCGTAATCTAAGAGGTGGTGCAATCGTTACTACTCGGGCATTTCCGTAACCTGAGAGGAGGATGGTTAAATGATGTATTTCTAACTGTTTCTTCATATAAATATGTACTCACTTTTGAAAGCACCCGGTCGAAGGGATTTCGGAATCAATAATTTGTCAAAAAAAGAAATGCTCATTGTTTATTTACAAAAATAACCGATCAAATATCTATCGTTTGACAAGCGCTTGTTAAAGGCCCATTAAAGGAGATTAATGCTATATCAAACTATATTATTTGGTAAACTTTTGGACAGATTCAAATAGTTATCACCAGAAAACACCATCAGAACAACTTAAATGTGAAAGTAAACCAGAAATAGCCCAGATAAGCAAGTTTTATAATTCAGATTTCCTGATTCTTCACCTCTGACCTTGACAGTTGATACACACATTTGTGAACCAACCAATCAGATATCGCTATCTTGAATATATAAACAAACATGTTGTTGATAAACATGATTGAATTGGAGACAACTATATCTAAAGCACAACATAACTTATTTTAAATGAGTTAATTCGATATGGTCTCAATGCATTACTATACTAATTTTCTTGACTCTTATGAACATAATAAAAGAACTCCATATATATTTTTAGTGATTTATTGGTACTCCTCTCCTTTGATGTGCCTTTAATATGTACCAAGGTAAAGGAAATACTACTACATTAAACTAGCATGGTGGGAAAGGTCATAACAAACAAAAATAAATCTTCATTCGCAAACATTTAAGTGAACTGCTATCTAAAAAATAATATTGTTTTTCAATTTTTTGTAATCACTCTTAAGTCAAAAACGTTTGGTTAATTACAGTGTTCAATCGTTTCAGTAATACATATATGCAAGCCGATTACGTGATAAAGCACATGAAACATAAATTGGTGTACTGTTGATTTAGATTTCATATCATAAATAAAACAAACAACAATATCGTCGTCTTTTTTAAGGACTGGATTAACCCTTTATCAAACGCCAAGATTTCGACTGTCCGAAACTGAAAGAGTTTGCAGACGACATTTCAAAATGTGATGAAATTGAAAAATAATCCTCTGATAGGACAGAAAACTTTGTGGGAAAAGGAGAAATTGCTCGTTTAGAGCAATTTCTCCTTTTGCAACAATGTTTTCCGGATTCGTTTGTAACAAACTGGTCAAATGTCGTTATTGTTTGGTAATGGGTAAAGGGGAATGTATGAATGTCAACATTGCGGTGATAAAGTCGAGTGGTATTTATACAAATGAACAACGCAATAGTTAATCATACTAGCTATCTATTGTAATAATGATGATGTAATATCGAATCATTAAAGAAAATACAGGAAATATGGCAATATCTTAATCGCGGATTGTAAAATGTCATTTTCGAACGAAATGTCGTTGAGCGTCTCAAATTGGAAGAGATTACAGACGTAGATTTAAATCAATATAGTATTAAGAAAACTATTCAAATTCATTAAATAATTATAAAAGACAAAATTAATGGATTTTTCCTAATTTTGACCAGTAAATTATCTTCATAGCAAGATATACCAGCATTATTAACCCTTATAGTGCTGGAACCGACTTCATGCTAATGCAAACATGTATAATCACAGGCCGACCGCCAAGTAAATTGGAGGCTGGTCGGTGCTATAGCATGTTTGCTACTGTGGATATCTTTCTTTATCAAAATGAAGCAGATGTTAAAGGTTTTGGAAAGCAGACGACATAAACATCTATCTTTAGAAAGTGACCCAGTATTCTAAGGGTAAACAACACCCTTACCATATCTAAATTTCCATCTAATTGTTCATTGTTATCGTCAGTTATATGGTACTAAATAAATGCCAAATGATCAAAGTATTCCTGGTTGTAAAGCATCAGGTGTGCGACAGAGTTTGAAGCAGAGAGAATCAAGGTAGAGTACCCATAATCCGCCATTTTGAAACTCATTCACCACCAGCTTTACCATAAGAATACGTTTGGTCCATAAGAATACACATTTTGAATACGTTTGGTCCATAAGAATACACATTTTGAATACGTTTGGTCCATAAGAATACACATTTTGAATACGTTTGGTCCATAAGAATACACATTTTGACTATGTTAAGTTCATTAAATTACACATCATCTTCTGTCTGGCCCGCAGGAAGAAAGATATGTTGTGGAAACGCTTTTTTTCAGATGTTTATGCTGCTTCGACGCTTCCCAACATTTTGCTTGTATTAAATAACACCGATTCTTCATTATATTTGTCTCGAAATATTTATCGAATTCAATTGGTTGTCAATGCTTGAAAATACACAATGCAAATAACATTTAACAAAGCCATATGTTACAGCAACGAACGCTCTTCATTTAACATCAGATTTCTATTTTATGTCGATTGGTTCCGTAAAAATGAGGATATAAACGAACTTTTGGAACAAAAAGCATTGATTTTATTTCGAATTGATCAAACTGATTGAAAGGCGCTTACAAGAAACAGCGTAATGCTATATATTATTCCATTAAAACAAATCTTGATTTCTAAAGTCCTTTTAGTGCTGGAACCGACTTCATACTAATGCAAACGGGTAAGAGCCAGACCAGCCGCCATGTAAATTGGCGACTGGTCTGTGATCTAACCAATTGGTTGCGGTCTTCAACTAGTGACCCCTTGTTCGAGTCCGAATTGGGATAGTTACCGACTGATCCATTTATGTGCGAAGTGAGTTTTAGAATTCGTTTGACCATCAACAGAACGCCAAATGTTCGACTGTCCCAAATTGAAAGAGTTTGCAGACGACATATCAAAATGTGTTGAAATTGAAAATCAATCTGATAGGGCAGGAAACATTGTGGGAAAAGGAGAAATTGCTCGTTAAGAGCAATTTCGCCTTTTCCCACAATGTTTCCTAGAGTCGTCTGTAACAGACTAGTCAAATTTCATTATTCGGGTTCGAATCCCGTGAAAAGCGGGATCTGCCTTGCGACCTTTCATTAATCCACATTCGGCACGAGTTCTGGTTATGTATCTTAGAAGCAGAATCGACAGTGATTAATCTAAGTTGTAAAAACTTGTTTCACAACTAATGTAAAATATATAAGTTTAACTAAATTAAATGTCATTGCTTGGTAATGGTTTGATAAGAGGAATGGGCTGAAACCCGTTAATTAATTACCTGTTAATTGGCATCGCAGGATCACCTTTTCGGGTCTCGGTTCTACGACCGCGTATTGCGATGCGGGGGAAACATCATCCGACGTCTTGATCAACTCGGACAGATACTCGATATAGTTCATGGCCAGCTTGAGCGTGTCCACTTTGGACAGTTTCCGGTCCACACTTTCCCGCGTCGGGATGCACGTCCGTAACGTATCGAATGCTTCGTTGATGGACTTCATTCGGCGACGTTCGCGCATGTTCGCCGCTTTCCGCTGCAGGACTTTCTTGCCGCCAGTTTTCGTTTTGGTTTTCATATAGCTGCACGGAGCGTAGGGGTGGTTCTCTATGTCGCTCTCGTTCGAACCGTTGGAGGCCAGCTCATCGCTGTAGTCAATCGGACTATCATAATAGTCGATGTCGAAAATATCGTCCTCCAAAGAGTACATAAAGTGATCCATTTCGAAACTTGAGTTGTTGGTGTAAGTGTGATGTGTAAAAAACAATTAAGTAGGAAAACTTCAAAAACGTTTCTTGAAGTGAGAATTTCCAAATAGGGTTGGTTGTTTGTTGTTGGTGCGTACGTCGTGTAAAATATATTCGAATGATGTTCAAAACTTGTAAAATGTCTCTCGAAGTATGAATTCACAAAAAAGATATATTATAACAATGCACGGTAGATGTTGATTAAAAATTATTATTATAAATCCGAATAAAGTTCAAAAACGTTTCTCGAAGTATGAATTTCCAAAAAGGGTATGTCCTCACACTGTAGATCTAGATGTAAATCATGACAAAGGTATTGCACTTTTTGATGCGGGGTCACAGCAGTAGCAATTATCTGTATTATGTTATTCAGGATATTTCACTACAATTCTTCATCCATGTATTCAATAAAAAAAGTTACCAAACTGTTCTATACACCAACCAAACGTTCAATAGTTTCATCTTTTTCAATAACTCTATTTAAAGCCATGTTTGTCGAGCGAATACACGTAAAAACTTCGAAAAAAATATATTTCAGTATTCCATGTCAACTGAAAGCAAAAAAATTGTACCAAATAAACTCCAAATCAACCTTAGTCAAAGAGATAAGCTCGTACTGACAACGTAGTCTTTAAACGAATTGCTTTATAACGCAGTTCAGTCGTCTCTAATCTCCTATCGCTCGAAATCTTGAATCATTCCTGTAACAGTTTAAAGATTTGAAGCCATCCTGACACTTTAATATCGTGACATCACCTGAAATCGGCGATTAAATTCGAATAAATTCATCCTACAGTTGGGCTGTCAATAAAAAACCGCAATCGACACGTGACCCGCCTTCGTTCCGCCCTCAGCCAATGAAAACGCGTCTTTGATCTGGTCGTGTGCTTGGCGCGCGACACCAATTCCGATATCGTTTTATGATAATTTAAATCCTTCACCTTTTTTTGTTTGTTTTAGCCCCGTTTCCTCAAATACTTTTTTTTGTACCGCTCCAAATTGAAGGAAAGCAACACAAAACATTAAGTCTGGTATATAGTTTTTCCCTGTGAAAATGGGTAGAATCCAATATAGAAATGAGAATATGCTCATCGAGATTTTTTTCCATGATGAAATATGATTATCGCAAGAACAACGTTCTTACAAAATGTATTTAAACGATACAAATTAATTGTTAAATTTACGCGTTTCATATTTGGTGAAATCTTCATTATACATGTATGTATTTTCTTACCCGTTGAGCGAAGATTAACCCAATACCAAACAATAACGATATTTGATCAGTTTGTAGCAGACGACTCTGGAAAACATTGTGGGAAAAGGAGAAATTGCTCGTAAGAGCAATTTCTCCTCTTCCAACAATGTTTTCAGCCCTATCAGAAGTTCATTTTTCAATTTCATCCCATTTTGAAATGTCGTCTTCAAACTCTTTCAACTTACGACAGTCAAAAGTTTGGCGTTTGGTAAAGGGTTAATTGAGTTGATTTTTATGTTTAGGCTAACTTGTTTCGGCTAATATAAGAAGCCTTGTAGCCCCCGACTTACTACATACTTCATTATGCCTCACTATATCGCACCTACAGCAGAAGAAAACAAGATACATACAAGCAACATGACAAACGAACAATAGCTTCTTTTGTCACAATGTGGTTTTTTTCATCAATTTTCGAAATGTTTACTTTTCTTATCAAGAAAAAACCCCAATGAGTTACTTAATATGAAGAACATCTTCTTTTGGTCTAAATTATACCTCCAAAACAAAAACATTAAGAATTCCTTATGTCAAAGATTTAGATGAAATCCTTATTATGAATGATACCAACCTTTTCACCAAATACCCATTTTATATTTCTTGTGGCAACTATCAATTTATCAATAGAAAATCATCGTTGCATGTTTGTTTGAATTGAAATTAAGATTAATTTTTCCGGTAATGAAATCCTTATTATGAATTATACATGATTTTTCACGAATTACCTTTTTCATCTTTCTTACGACAATTATCATTTGTATCAAAAGAAATTCATCGTTGCATATTTGTTGGAATTGAAGTTAAATTTCTCCGTTAACGAAATCCTTATTATCAATAATACTCAATTTTTCACCAATTACCTATTCTATATTTCTTACGACAACTATTACTTTTATCAATAAAAAATCATCGCTGCATATATATTTGTTGGAATTGAAGTTAATTTCTCCCGGTTACGAAATTCTCCGTTAGGTCAAGGGTGAAATTATACGTAGGGGGATTAAACAATACATTTTATCATTTATGATTTAGTTGACACCTATTAGGTTATCATTAAACCATTCGTTCGATAAATACAAGTGAAACGAAATTTGTCTTTTTGAAAAAAACAACTTTTAGCGGAGGCACATTCTTTCCTTGTTACCATTCGTTACCTTATACCTACATCCTATTAAATCACGGTTGTTGTTGTTTTTTTGTTGTTGTCGGCGATGTCGTTTTTCTGTGATGATGATGATGGTGATGATTTTCATGTATAGATACTGGTAACCCATCGTTTATCTATCAATTGGAACAACAGTAAGAATACAACAGCCAACGGAAACCCCCTCTTTACGTTTCCATTTGAGGACCGATAACAACATCTTTTTTTTTTATTAATAATAATCTTTTTAATACCCAGTCGGTATTTCAAACACAGGTTTATTACATTGCCTTAATTCGTCCTTTTGTAACAATGGTTTTGCATATGTAAATGGTTAAATTTCATACTTTTTTCTCAAAGATATTTGATATCGTATGATACGGAAGGGTCAAAATGTGTTGTTGAAGAACAGTTTTCGTAGTTTATATAGGGAAAATGTACCGATTTATAATATGGTTTTACATCGCTTCAACAATATATCAGACATACCGCAATACTCGCCTAACAGAACATTGGGAATAATCCCAAGCCATAAAACCAATAAGCGCAAGTCAAGCTGAGTAGAACCGTCGGCATTCCGATGAACCCATTACAAAACAATAACGAAATTTGACCAGTTTGTTGCAGACGACTCTGGAAATCATTGTGAAAAAAGGAGAAATTGCTCGAAGAGAGCAATTTCTCCCTTTCCCACAATGTTTTCTGCCCCATCAGAAGGTTAAATTTCAATGCCAACCCATCTTTAAATGTATTCTGCAAACTCGTTCAATTTGGGACAGTCGAACATTTGGCGTTTGGTAATGGGTTCAGACACAACGGTTCATTCTCAATTAAAAAGATGATATTGATAATGCCATTTTTATGAATAGTATTTTTCCACACTGTTTTCCAGAGTCGTCTGCAACAATCTGGTCAAATGGCGTTATTGTTTGGTAATGGGTTAAGCTGGCTGGGATGGGTAAGGGTTCAGAAACCGTCCGTTACTTCACCTTATCACCAAACGTACAAATCCGTCAGGTGGTCTAATCTCACGAGAGCACGAGACTTGGTCGAGATCACTTAATATGGCCGATGAAAATTTAATGGTTTACCATTTTCATTTACTTTTTAAAGAGAGAGTGCATTTTTATGTCAAATATGGTGACAATTTTATTGCCTTTTTATTTCTTTATGGTTGCGTTTAATACGTTTATACCGTCACCCGCCCCGTGTTGGTGATTCGGGTCGGAAACGTTAAGGGAAAGGCAAATTTAGGTTTTCCTTTTAAGAATCATTTGGTTGCTTGCTTTTATTATTGTTTAGCCCTTTACAAAACCAAATTATTGATTTTCCCAAATTGAAAGAGTTTGCAGACATTTCAAAATGTGATGAAATTGGAAATTAATCTTTTGAAACGGCAGAAATCATTGTAAGACAAGGACAAATTGCTTGTTACGAGCCATATCTCCTTTTCACACAATGTTTTCAAGAGTCGTCTGCAAATAAATAGTTAAATGTTGTTATTGTTTGGTAAAGGGTAAACACCGTTATTGTTATGGCGATGACATACAGCTTATTAAATTGTCTTAAAAACACTGTAACAAAATGGAATAAATTGCTCTTGAAGAGGAATTAATCCCTTTCGTCACAGTGTTTTTGTTATATGTTTAACGATCCCCTGTGGCGTTTACATTTTTAAACATTTCAAGATTTTACCAGTCTCTTATATCCCTGAATAGGGAGGCATTCGTACTTTATATTTTATATTTTAGTTGTGATATGTTTGTTTAGTCTTTGTACAAAATGATAAGACTTAAATACATAAATAAATTAATTAATTTATAAACAAATTGAAAAGGTGCTTTACGAGCACGAGAAAACTGGTTTACGAATCAAAGGGAAAAAGTAAACTCGGATGATCCAAGCTGTAACTGTGTGTAGAATGAAATATCTACGTCTGGATCATTTGGACTAGAAAAAAAAGGGGGGCTTTAAAAGGTCTCAGCATCTTTCATATTTCAACCTTTTATTTCATACTTTACATTTAAAACTCCCCGGTCGATTTTAACAATGAGTATTTCGGTTTAATTAATTAATAACAGGAACACGTATTTACCATGCACTTAAGAGAATAAAAAGGTAGGCGGGTTTCAATTAGAATGGGATCGAATTAGCCGATGAAAATGGAAGGTCTCCGTAATTACTGATTATCGGTTATTATTTCCGGGAAGTCCGATGGTCCTCTTAAAAAGTTTGAGTTTAATCCTTTACCAGACAATTACGACACTTAACCAGTTTATTGCAGACGACTCTGGAAAACATTGTGGGAAAAGGAGAAATTGGTTGTGACGAACAATTTCTCCATTTCCCACGTTTTCTGCCCTATCAGAAGGTTACTTTTCATTTTCATCACATTTTAAAACGGCGTATGCAAATTCTTTCAATTTGGGTCAGTTGAAAGTTTGACGTTTGGTAAAGGGTTAAGTGAGGCAGAAACATGAGGTTTTAACCCCGTGCATCATAAACCCTTAATTCTACACATGCGCTGTAGAATTCGTAGAATTTACTGCGTCCTTTGCTATTTGAAAAAAAAAAAGAAAAAAATGATAGAGGTTAAAGGAGAAATTGTTTTGAAGAAACAATCTCTCCCTTTTTCATATTGCTTTTCTTTAAAATGTCTAAATATACTTCCTTGATTGCGTTAAATGAATATACATAAAGCAATTGTTTAAAAGAAAAATACCCAAATGAATCGCCTTCAATGACTGTTCCTTTTTTCAATTAATCATTCTTCTGTCAAAGTTATCATTTTTGACAGCAGTAAGTCAAGCTATCCATGTCTTCTGGTATCCCCAACACCCTTTTGACACCGATAAGTTTAGTTTTAATGACATTATATGCACGAATATCTTCTTATCTTGTACTGTGTGATAAGGTTACTTTAATCGTTTTAAATATACATCATACTCAACAATGTAGTGTAGATATAATTCATCTGAATTGACTGACTGATTCTAGACTGCGCTATTCGTCTACGAGGTTTCTTTACGTATCTTATTCAAGTAATGGTCTCTATTGAATTCATTTTCTTTGTGGAACGGAACCAATGACACCGGATCAGTTTGTGTATGGTACAGAGTATGGTCAGTGACGACTTTAGGCACTTATACCCAGGTTCTTTTGCCATTTGCGTGACTCTGAATCGGAACAGATTTGATTGTAGGGGGAGGGCCGACCTCTATGTTGGTATAACTTGTGGCCCAACCCCGTTTTATGTATAATAAGTGAAAATGAATATGTTTAAACTTATTCAAATTCTCTTTACATTCGTCACTGGGTTAGTAGAAGTCTCAGTTGTTATGTTGGTCGACCTTTAACACGAAGGTTTCTGGTTTGATGTTCTCACATGCACCGCTGGTGGCGTGGGAGATTCCTCCAGCAAAACACTCCAGCCTTAGCCATGTACTTTTGTATCCTGGGAAAGCCGTTATATTACTGGGAAAAGCTATAGACACCGTTTTAAACCCATGAGATATACTAATTGAAAACAATTCACACTGCGTTAAACCAAGGAATATTACTGAAAACTCGTGGCATAGTGCTTAACCCCATGTACCATAAAACATAAAACTCGAAGAAATCCAATTGTAAGGGCGGTATACGAGAAACGTGGCGTCTGTATTATTCAGCTAACTAAATACGGTGATGCGTACAGTGCAGCATTGGATGAGAAAGTGTTAAGCTGAAAGGGGAATCCTGGACAATATTATACGCAAATATCCAAAGGGAGTTTTCCACTAAGCGCGTATGTCTTGTACTCACATAGCATGAAAAACAAATATATCACATGATGTATGAAACAAGCTACATATCATGAGGATGAATCAAACAGAACAAAAACAACAAAAAAAAAAACAACTATACAATCGAATTTCTTAGTGAAAAGGCTTCCTTTGCGTATTTTGCAACTGTAAGTAGTGTATTTTTATCTGTTGATTTCACGAGTTCAATAAATTTAAACATATTTGGTCTCATTGGTAGTAAAATTTCTTCAAATACTTTTTCCGTAGATTATTAACACAAATGCAGACACAACTATGGGACAATATCCAAGGGGAGATTTCCACTAAGCGCGTATTGTCTTGTGGGAACTGTCTAATATGGGGACACTCGTCTTATCATCTTTTACAGTTTGACATCATCAAACCTCTATAGGATTATATAGATAAGACATGATTTGGCCCATTCTTTTAACCCTTTACTAAATAACAACGGCATTTGACCAGTGTGTTGCAGACGAATATAGAAAACATTGTGGGAAAAGAAGAAATTGCTTTGAATTAGCAATTTCTTCTTTTCTCACAATGATTTCTACCCTATCAGATTATTATTTTTCAATTTCATCGCATTTTATAATGTCGTCTGCAAACTCTTATAATTTGGGACAATCCAATTTTTTGGCGTTTGGTAATGGGTTAAATGGGATAGTTTGACTGGTCCAAAATGGAAGCAATAGCAGACGACACGACAATGCTTGAAATTGTTTTTAATTTGTTTACGGTATTTCGAAAAAGAGGAATTTCTCATTAAGAGAAATGTATCCTTAAGGCTTTTGTCACAGTGTTAGTTGTTTTATTCTACATCAGCATTAGCCGAGAGTTGAAGGCCTATAGTCATTTCCTATCACTGGACTTTATCTGTGGTCCAACTTGAAGTCAAAAACAGACGAACTGAATACTGTTTGAAACATAGCATATTCTTTGCGATTTTGATATGGGGAATGAAAACCAATAGGAGATAAGGGGGAATTGCTGGTAACAATAGGGGAATTGCTGGTAACAAGCTATTTCTCCCTTTCTCATTACGGTTTCCTTAATTTATATTATATCTTAGATGCATTAAAACCATTAACTGGTATGCATGTATATGTTGCTTTACCAAATCTTTATACAATTTGATAATATTGATGCACGAAATAATATTTAAAAAGACTGTCATTTTTCATGGCATTATCTAAAGTCTGTTTAGTATTTTCTAAAATCATTTCAGCATTTTCTTAAGTATTTTCGTCATTTTAAAGAGTCTTTTTACCATTTTCTAAAGCCTATACAGCAGTTATGGTAAAGCAAGCTATTGCTCGGGTTAACGCAATATACTTGTATATGTACATATCTATAGTTGGTAAAGTTTTATTATAGCGTTGTTGTTCATAAGAGATCTATATAAAAACCATAAATATGAACTTTTAGATTTTTTTTTTTTAGCTTTTCCAATAGAGGTCCGCTTGGCATAGAGGATAATGTCGGGGACGCGTGACCAGACAGCTCAATGTTCAAGTTCCGATAGAATCAATTAATGACTTCATGGAGTTAAAACATGTATCATAATGCTCCAGCGTGAGACATGTACATGTATATCAATGGACGAAAGAAAGAAAATATCCAAAACATGATGGAACGAAAGCCCATGTTTGATTTCTGATAGAACCAACTTATTACTTCATGGAGTGTCATTGGGCAAGACACCATGTTCTAACCGAGTACATGTACTGGTATGTTTACCCAGGAAATATGTATGATAAAACTCCAGCGTGTGACATGTTCATCAATGGAAGAAAGAAATAAAAGATACAAAACGACGCAGTGCCGGTGGAAGGAAATTTATTGATTACTCACCATCGGTACTTTGATACATAAAAAGTAGGCGGGATTAAAACCCTGCGGGTGTTCTCTTTCTATGTAAATACGTGTGTCGTCTTGAGTAAATATGGGCTAATTTCTTTACAATCCCCAATAAATACCCATACAAGATGCTGTTAAAATAACTCCCTAACAATTCTGAAGTAGTCGATTTTGGTTAAATATTGGTATTTATTTAATAATTTGTGACAAAGCGGCTAAATTGACTTTGTGAATTTATGACCCCGGGGCGAGCTGGTCCCGTGCCACAAAAGGGCGATATTTGTATCTTAGTTTTAATCCTTTACCAAACGCCAAATTTTCTACTATCCCCAATTGAAAGAGTTTGCAGACGACATCTCAAATTGTAATGAAATTGAAAAAAAATATCTTCTGATGAGGCAGAAAACATTTTGGGAAAAGGAGAAATCGCTCGTTAAGAGCAATTTGTCCCTTTCCCACAATGTTTTCCTGAGTTGTCTGGAACGAACTGGTTAAATGTCATTATTGTTTGGTAATTGGTTGACCCTTTTCTCAAATATGGAATTATGTTGTGTCTGATCCAAATCGACACTAGCAGACGACACTGAATTGTACAGCATAAAAAAACCCCAAAAAAACCAGCAGACACGATAACCGTCAAGCATATAAGAACCAGCATTGAGAAGCGGGATCCACATTGCGATCTTTCAATAATCCTCATTGGGTGCCAGTTCTGGTTATGATGATCCAGGAAGCATAATTGAGAGTGATTTGTCTAAGTTGTGGGTACTTGTTTCAAAATCGACGTAAAATAAATAAGTTTAAACAAAACATTGAAGAAGCGACATTGTGAACCATTGTAATCAAAGCGGATTTTATGTAATAAACTATTTCTCGATCTGCGACACTGGTTCATCGTATGCTATCGAGGTTCCAAAATGAATCACTTTTGAGTTCGGGAATGGCTCTTTACGAATATGAAAAAAAACAAACTAAGTTTCCCTGAATTGAAATAAGCTTTCAGACGACACCTGAAATCGAAATAAACGATAATGGTTTTTCTATCATAGGAGATAAGCAAGTATTAATATTCTCTTTATCATTTGCCAATAATATTTCAAAATTCGTCATCAGAGGACCAATGAAACACCGAAAATCTTTTGATTACGAATTAGCTTGTTTATAGTTGTGTATCGGTTTCTAATCCTTTTAAGAATGATAAAGACACGTGCTGCAAAAGACATTATAGCACAAATAAGCAAAATAATGTACAAGTAATGATATATCTGTATGTACTCGTATACTAAAAGCAAACAATGGTGGTAAAAAGATTGGCTTACCTAAGAACAAAGTATCAAACCAATGTCTTAACCCATTACAAAATCATTACGACATTTGACCAGTTTGTTGCGGACCACCCTGGAATACATTATGTGAAAAGGAGAAAATGGCAGTAAATCTCAAATCTAACAATTCAAATGTGACATGTCATTGACTCCCACATGAGCCTTATGAGGAAAAGGTCGCTTTGGCATTGCTTTTTAAAAGCCTAGTACTGGTGGATCTAGAAAAGCCGTTACATAACTGAAAGATTGTTGATACGGTGTTAAACGCCATACAAAGAAAGAAAGGATGACATTGCTTGTTACATTCAATCTTTTTCCAGTTCATAATCGGTTCTCAAAAGGCAGCTGTTTTATTGTTGTCAATGTTCGTCAATATTCTTAACACTGTACTCAATTCAAACGATCATGTAGACCCCATTTAAAACAATTGGGACAAAAGGCGAATTTGTTTGTCATGAGCAATTCACCTTTTGCCACAATGGTTTAAAGAACTAATGACAATGTAGTTTTAAGAAAATATGTTTGAATGATTTTGACACATTTATTCGCTGGCTTAAAGTAACCTCTTCTGTCGCAATTTACGAGAGAACAACCGGAAAAAGGATTTTAAAAAGGTTTAATTGAATATAATAAAAGCGACACCCAAACAAAGTCAATTGAACTTATGTTTGATGCAGGCGTCTTAACCTAACGTGTCAATATTACACAAAACCGACAAAGGAGCGTCTTAGCCGGGGTTTAGGCAAGTTCAAATATCACCGGAAATTCCGGGGCATTGTTAATCTAGCTCCGGCCTGGGGTTCTGGCCCATGCTAACCCGCACAGAAAAAGAATTATTACCAAGAACGTGATATTGTTATACTATATATCTCGTGTCTGTTTTTGTTGATTTCATTTCCTAAATAAATTGTCTAGCATATTGATTAAAAGACCCATGAAGCACTGTTTGGTAAAAAGCAACAATCGGCAGTCCTATCGTGAATTGATTCAGGCAGGGGTTGAGATAACTGAAAATATGTTGACTTTATGTTAGATCCATATAATATAATCTAATTTATTTCAAGCAACCATTCTTTAAAGCAGCCAACCTGCTTTAAACATCCACTACGAAAGTCCCATTTTCGGATTTATAGTGTACACCAATTTGTGTTAAGCGGCCAACCTGTCTTAAACAGCCAAATTTCTTAGTTCCATAGGCTGGTCTCTTAACGCAAGTTTTACTGTGGATCACAAACAAAAAACGTGGATATATAACCACTAATTGAGCAGATCATTGAATTAATGAAAAGGACCTCTGTAGCCTAGTGGTTAGAGTACAGAACTTAAAATCGCATTTCCCCTACCCCATGGGTTCAATTCCCGATTACATTATTACACTTTTTGGTTTTCCAATAGAGGTAGTCTCCCGATTGACTTATGGAATGCCAATGGTTCTTCCAGGCTTGACCAGCCCTTATGGGAGTATTAGTCGAGTCGGCGACCTTCTATGCTAAGTATGGAACCTAGAAATGAAGAGTACAATGAAGCAATATTTTGTTTGTTTAATCTATAGAGGTATATCAATGACTTTAGAGGGTTTGCCACTTTGGCAAGTTTGGGAATATTGCCTAATTTGCATAATTTCAAAATGGCCACCAGTGGCTACATTGAAAATTTGTTTTTTGATACTTTTCACCGAATATGGCATGTGAGGTGTCTATTTAGGGGTTTTAATGTATGCTTAGTTCATTTTTGATGTATTTAAAAAAAGGTTCGGCCTGTCAATGACGGAATAATAGTCAAAAACGGTTGTTGAAAGCCATTTTCATATCCTTTCTGACAGTAAAATTATACAATAATGCCGCTTAGTGAAAACTATTGAAAAATGTACGCACATTGTATACATGTGTCCTTAATTCATGCTATACTTTAGAATAGGTGCCAGGGATAACAATTGACTGGGCATTCTACAAATAAATCAAATGGAACTACCATACTATATCTGATGTCAAAGCTATAAATTATACATGGCCATCAATGTGACATGACCTTAAGGTGCAAAGTTTGT
Organism: Cerastoderma edule; assembly: GCA_947846245.1. Classification (NCBI taxonomy): domain Eukaryota; kingdom Metazoa; phylum Mollusca; class Bivalvia; order Cardiida; family Cardiidae; genus Cerastoderma; species Cerastoderma edule. Next base: position 7,906,677 of record OX401414.1, read on the forward strand.
TATGCCGATGCCAATAAAAAAAATATGATAAAACACCTGTACAATGTGGAAATCAATGCTTTTGGTAAAACGAGTCAGCTGCAAAATATACTGACGTCAAAAAGAAACGCTTCCCACTAATATGAACATAACTTCTTTTATTTTGATAACATACTTTTATATCTCGACCTGTTATGTTAAAATTTTATAATGCAACTGTAAGCGTGAAAAAACTTCACCGCATAGTCCCGTGCAACTCAGGGTACGCACCGTTGCACAATATGCACGTGCGCCTAGCAATCATTTAACACGTAGTACTTTCACATAAAACTTACACAGGAGGCATCTATAGTTGATTTACAAATCAGAATTCACAAAATAACGGCGGAAGAAAGGTCAATAAATCGTGTCCAGATCCACTATCCGGAGATTTGTGAATCGTGTCAACACCACAACATTCAAATACCCTCGGCTTTTTCCCTACTATTTGCGTAAGTTACCGATCGTAAACCAACAGGCCTCTGCCACTGGACGCCTTGAAGAAAGACCACATTCCGGTACACCACGTGTAACGTCCATGCGACAAGACGTTTATATTCGTCAACGTCCTTTACGAGGAAGGTAGTGTTCAGCGACGAGTCGAGATTTAACATTTCGACAGCTGACTGACGATTACGTCTGTACAGACGGCGTAATGAACGTTACGCTCCTAACTGTATTTTGCAACACAATCGTTTCGGTGGCGGAGGCGTGATGGTATTGGCGGCTATCAACCACACATTCAGGACTGATTTGGTCGTTATTCGTGGAAACCTTAAAGCCCAGAGGTACGTGGATGAAGGTTTAAGACCGACTTGCTTTCCAATGTTCAACCAACGCGCAGGACTCACGTTTCAACTAGACAATGCGCGCCCATATGAAGCCCGATTGACACGAAACTTTCTGACAGGCAACACCCGATATTGACGTTTTTCAAGGGGTGGGGTGTTCATAACGCAAATTAAGCCATTAAATGACGTTTTTACGTAACAATCTTTTCCGAACATGCTAACAATACCCTGGACTTGAGAAATTAAAACAAAAGTGTTGTGTTAACGTTTTGATGAAATAAATATAATGGTTTAATACATGTGAGGCGTTTCTTTTTGACGTCAGTATATGTCAGCGAGAACAGCAATTCTTCATCAGATGATGCAAATCTCTAGAAGAATGGCGTCAGTGTTTGGATGGTATAATAACTTTGACCTGTGTATATCCTCCCCAAATGGATAACACATGTCCCATGCATTGGCAACAGAGTTTCACATTCATCTGACAGGCAAACCACTGAAAGTTGCCACAACATGAGGTTTCTGACAATTTCACATCTAACCACTGAGCAGTCGAGACGTGTTGAGAATGACAATATATCGAAACTACTGCACGATACTGGTCCTAAGAATGTCTTACCACTAAAAGTACATTCTTCAGGTAACAGTGTGGCTTACTATGCTAATCTAAAAGCTCAACAAGACAGTTTAGTGGCAGTCAAAGAGAAATATGGGGTTTAAAATATAAATTTCATGAAGAAGAAAGTATTGAATGGCTTTAACAACAAGCTTGCATGCATCCAAGATATTCTCAAACCAGTTTCAAGCAACATGTTTGGTTTGTTAATTGATGCCCCACCAGCTTACCCCTTCTCAGTACTTAGGACGAAGCAGTATTTGCAAACGCCCATTATTGATATGGAAGTGGAATGTGCATTTATATGCAGCTGTTTGCTGTAACAAAGCAAGTTAGCAGTTGTCCATCCAGGTTGGATGCATATCATAAGGTTATTCTTCAGCTGTATAGGCAAACGCATGGAAATCTTAGAGCTAGAATGTTATGTTGATGAAGCATATGTGGGCCTGACTGATATTTGCAATGGAAAAACATGAGTGCAAGCAATGTATGCATATCGTCGTATAGCTGTACCTCTCTCAAAGAACTTCATGGCAACTGGACCAAAACCATTTGAGCAAATTGAAGAATTCTTGGAAACCGCTCACTCTCATCCAACTGAAAAGCACCGGGTTTACAACTTTCTTATGCCAACCCTCCTTGTTCACCAGTTCGAATGTGCAGAGAGAAAAGGGAACATAGGGGTCATATGGAGTTGAAGTTGGTAGTGTTGAAGAGAATGATGAAATTCTTCTTCTTTGCTAGCCATGCACATTATGCTCGGTATATTATCCAGTATTGACTCAATGTACATGCAGAACGAGCTGCCCACAAGGTTGATATTGTCTGCTGCCACACTGATGGGTTCCGGAATCCAGTATCAGCTGATCAGTTTGGGGAAAAAACTGTCATATCTTAAGGGTTTGACTCTCATCCGATCTTGTCCGCCAATGGATCGACTCTTTTCCTATTGCCGTGTATGTATGTGACTTTATCCTGATCGCACACAAAGCAAGAACTCAGAGAGTCAACAAAAAGTAGAGTCAAATTACAGGCAAACCTTAAATGCTAATGATTGTGAATTGATTCAGGCAGAGGTTGATCAGTACTCACATCCGTTAGAAGACATCATATCTCATTTGTACAACCCAGTAACACGTCCACTTGCGCCAAGGCAGGTAAATGTTGCCAATTCATGTGAAATCGGTGAAAAACTGGAGAAAACATACATTGCAGGTCTTCTATAAGCCAATGTCTAGCCCAATCAAAGCATAAGTGTAGTCAGCCAGCAAGTTAAACTGAACAATCGGAAAGTTAAAGTTGATCTAGAAAGCATATTTCTGGGCTTGTTAATGATTGGTCAAAAGCGGCGATTCCACCTGGAACAACCGTTTGCGCATGAACCCTTAACTGTGTCATGTGCATTGATAGACTGATTTGGTTGTTTGTGCGAATCAAGCAAACACTTGTCAAACGCATTAGAGTTGTAGACATTCCACCAATGGTTGCAAGTACTGGGATAGGTGTTATATCACAACTCTTCTACCACATTGTTTGGCAAGTGGAAGTCCTGTAGAACTGATCTCTTTTATACAGGCTAGACTTGATTGGTGTGCAGACTCTGTGGAAAAAATACTTGTGTTCGACAAGAACAAAACCATGTCAGTAAAAGACCATGAGAGAATGCGACATCCGGAAAAGTCGTTGATTATGACCTAAATTGCAGATGATGAGTAGGATGTCGCAAGTTCCTCATACATGCTTAAGTATTCAAAATCTAACCAGGAAATTATTCATGTGCTCAGTGATCATATTAATATACTCATCCTTTTGATATTCTGGGTTTGTCAAACAAATATACAATGTCGTGTTCAAATGAAACAATGCGACAGTACCATACTAGATGTCAATGCAACATGCTCAATCTACGGTCCAAAATATGTGCAGTTCTTTAGCATACGTGCTCTCAGCGAATGCGACACGACCATCATATATCCAAATTGGAAGGGGAGGTGGTTGCTTTAAACAAACCGTTGGCATGAGACTCCCCTCGACTTTCTGGTGTTTTAGGAGAGGAGGTGAAAAGCAATGAGGAACCTGTCAAAGGATGCAATCCTAACATCAATGCCCTCTGTGACAAGCCGGCAGAAAATGATACGAAAACAGCGCGCTTCAAGTTCTTCACAATGAAAAAGAAAGCATTTAAGCTACATTCACTGCCACCAACAGAATGGCTGGGTGATTAAGGATTGACTACCCGTACCATAGGTGGCAGAAGGAGCCCCCGCACCACCAAAACTGATAGATGTTATCCGCTGCCAGTGCAAAACAATGGACAACAAATGCAGCAAAGAAATATGTTGGCGTCGAAAGCAACGGCTGTTGTGCACATCATATTGATCATGTTCTGAAGGTCAAATATGTTGTAATCCTCATACATCCCGTCAGACACAAACAGTACCGAATAAACAGGATTAAGAAGGAGGAGATACTTTCTTGATAGAGGAAGTCTACGAGGGCTTAAATGACGATACAGTAGAGGAGGACGACGAAAATGAATGAGGTTGAAGGCCATGACCTACATGTGCATGATTATTGATAATCTTGCATATTCATCTTATCGGATTGTAGTACTTTCAACAAAGGAATAGCTTTTATCTCACTGGCAACTGAAACAACGAAAGTGGACCAAAAACAAGCGTTTATTATAGCCAGATGTTGTTAAATTTGACATGTTAATAATCAATTGTGCATTAATGTCGAAAATGGCAAAAAAACACTAGAAAGCCGCTTTGTGTATTTCTTTCTACAAATGACCAATCATTGATTACTAAGTTGGTCGCTGACACTATAAAAAATAATTTAATATCAAATCTAAATATATCTTCAATTGATGTTAAAAAAATATCACATATAGTTGGGAAAATATGACATTAAAATTGCATTCTTCAGCTGTGTTGAACTGATTTTTTTTTATTTTAATACACCGTATCATTAAATTAACTCCAGAAATGGATTCAGCATACCTAAAAAACCCAGAAAAGATACCTTACAAGCTATATTAATTCATAAATATAGATGCTGAAAAAATGACCTTTACGTCTGTCGGTCATTTTGGATTTATGCAAATTAGGCAAGATTCCCAAATTTGTCATGGTGGCAAACCCTCTTGAATTAAAGATACAACTTTATATGTTGCAACCTTGAAATATTGCCTCATTGTACTCTTCATTTCTAGGTTCCAAAAAATCCGACTACACTATATGGGGTCTTCTTCCACCATTAAGACTCGCATCGCAATTTCACTGAAATAATGTTACCAAGATGTAAAGCCCATATGAAGATTTATTAACAAAAATGATTAATGAAAAGTCGCAAAGTGGACCCTCCTACGCATGGGATTCGAAACCACAACCCTCATGTTTCGTGGCCAACGCCCTACCCCTTGACCACTATCCCCCACAATCTTCTTTATCAAACAATACGAGTGATGTTGTTTGAAGCTGATAAGGGGAAAATCACCTGATCGACCACATCGGGTACAAAACAAAGATTCGCTATTTTTGTTTCTTTTCTTCTTTTTTGAAGAGTGCTTATCAGTGATATTGTTGTGGTCAACCTGCCATCATCTGTCCCCTTTGTGTTGTTGAGGGTGAGCCCTTATGGTATAGATAAAGGTCAAGAGATCAACTGGCCCCTAAATACCCTTCTTTATTACCATTAACCTTGTACGGGTTTTACAAGCAAACACACGCGATGAATTGCCGTTTGTAATGAGATGTGCTTCGTCGTTATACCACGACGGTCCCTTGATCCAATACAGTACTACCTTTAACCAATTACCAAACGATATCTACATTTGACCAGTTTATTGCAGATGACTCTGGAAATCATTGTGAATTTCCCCTTTTCTCACAATGTTTTCTGCCCTATCAGAAGATTATTTTTCTATTTCATTACGTTTTAAAATGTCGTCTGCATACTCATTGAATTTGGAACAGTCGAAAATTTTGCGTTTGGTAAAGGGTTAAAATATGGAACTGACATTGGTCATTCATTTATTGGGAATCATATACCGTATTGCTTCAATAATTTGTGTTTACAAAGCTTCTCTAAAGTCGTCTGCTTCAATTAAATAAAATGTCGTCTGCGGGTTGTAAAGTGTTAAAAGCATACTAGAGCTCAGAAAAACTGCAAAACGGGGTAAAATGAATTGTAAATTATGATCGAATATGTCGAAACCACAGGCTCATGACAATATAATGCCTGCACTATTTGTTTTTCTAAGTGCTATTTTCACGAATTTGGTGCCCACCAATACAACTTCATTGTTTACATTCGAGTAACATCCAAAATAGCAAGGACCGCTCGGATGAATGAATGAGTGGCGATCACCTGATTAGGAATATCACATGAAACACAAAAAAATATTGTCATTTATCCATTATTAACAATGTGAATATTCAAAATGAAGAATTTTCTGGCTTTTTATTAGTTCCCAACGTTTCTTTGTTGACCTTGTTTTACCGCTTATTGTAAACGAACCTTATAGTATTCACTATTTTAAAAGCATCATGTGAATGTGTCACAGTCTCAATACCCCTGTAAAATGGAATTCAAAGTACTTTTGAGATAATTCTCTATTATTCTAGAACTTTCAAAATTTAAGTGAAAATGAGCGCACATATGGCTTTTACTAGAATCATAAAATCTTTCACCTATTTACATTGATCATTAAGACCAGTCTAGTTTGCTACTTAATGAGCTATTGAGGTGGTATATATGCAGGAAATACAACATAATCCAAACTCATTCCGTTTCATATTATTGTTTTAATTCAATATTTCTTATATATACTGCCTAATAAAATTTTCCAGAGCAAACTGGAAAGAAAAAAAAAACACATAAAAAATAGAATAAAATTGTACATGTAGTATTTATATATGTATAAACCAATAACCTGAAAGCACTTTGTACAAGGCAACATCACTCCACCTACACCAATCCACTATTAAAGGGACAGAACTCCACTCAACAAATTCGAAAAATCACAGTTATTCCCCTTTCTTAAAAACAAACAGGTGAGCTGAGTTTGAGCTGTGAAACATGTTGGAACATATTTCAAGTTATTTCCTTACAACGTTTTAAGTTAATACATTTGTATACATAAATGTTTTACATACGCCAAGATATTTGTAAAATCAAACTAATATTATTGTTGGAAAATCTTAATCACTTTCTTTGGCCCGTCTTCATTATGTTACCAGAGTTCTGTCCCTTTAGCTTCTAAGTACAATGTATCAAATTAAAACAAGAGACATGGAACACAAATGTTAGGACACCATTTAATAAAGGTATCTACAAATAACACATTGATGACTGTTTTTATACAATACCTATCATACAATATATGATATCTTTGTAACTCTTAATTCTGCTTATTCTAAAAAAACAACTAAAAAGACTACAATTAAACATATTGCGACAAAAGGAGAAATTTCTTTTTTTGTCACAACCGTTTCTTGTGTCTTCAGCAGCTATTGCCAAGAAAAGAGAAAATAAGCGAAAACACAGTAAATATGGTATTCTTGATGATAGAGTGAAAATGGTTTACTGCAACCAACTTCATTTCATTCCTTCACTTTACATCTAAATTTTTTGTCAAATACCTGCTGTGCAAAGACTTTATAAAACATTTTGACAAAGGTAGATGGTGTTCGTAAAAGCTATCCCTCATTTTGACACAATTATTTTATTGGCTATATATATTTTTCTATTCTTTTTTTTCAAAACTCAATATGGCAGAGTGAGCAAACTAGTAAATAAAACAGGTTTTGTAGATGGCAAGATATGTTAGATTATACCTTATATATCTTATTTTATCTAATTAGTACTAAATATATCTACCACACTGTCTATGTCTGGGAATATGAGTTTACACCTTTACATAAACATGATTTAATGCAATTTTAACACCCATATGGCAATTTGTGACTGATCTAAATTGAAAGTGACAGCAGAAGACAATTATGGACTTTAAAGAAAAACTTTTATCTTAACAATTTAGGCAGAAATAACTGTGATACAAGGAGAAATTGCCTGTTACAAGCAACTTCTCCTTTCTTCATAGGGGTTTCATAATTAATAGCAGTTGATTCGGGTTTACCCATTCTCTTAAACTGGCCCAAATTCAAACCAAGAACATATCACTATTATCAGGCACAAAAGTTTTCTTTTGGAAACGGCATAAACATAAATCGCAACATTGCTCTCCATGAACATTTCTTGCTTCCATCACATTTATTTCTTCAATTATATTCCGCATATGTATTTCAACAAGTATATATATTTAAAGAACAGGTTAGTTTAGATATTGAATACAATAAAAGTTAAGAGTTTTTACTACAATTTATACTAAGACTATAATTTTGATTTTGTTCACTTTGATTTTGACAGCAGGAGCACAAGTTTGCTTTCACATTTCTTACCCTAAAGCAGTTAACATACAATGATCAGGTTTGTCACATCATGTTATGGTATAAGTTGTTGTTATTATCAACCTTGTTTTATCTTTTTTTCATGAGTTGTCTTGTCTGAATACTGAAAGAATTGACTTTCTCCTGTTATTTACAGTAAAATTTGGATTTCTTTTTGAAATCTTAATCAGAATCATGTAAATGCATCTTTTTACCATGCAAATTTTTCTCAAAAATCAAATGGGTTTATCAGCATGACAGAAAGATTAAATTTCTCATAGGCTTCAATGTACATTTTTTAATTGATAATCTCCCCTAATTGAGGTTTAAATGGAACTATTTCTCAGTAAAACCTTTTGATTTGTGAAGATCTTGAATGTGACAAAGTTTCATAAAGATGCTACCATTCAGTGTTGAGATATGCAACACTCTAATTACAGTTCCAGTACCTTAATTTGTTACAACATCCTTTTTCTTCCATATCAAATACATGTAGTTTTGTTCAATAAAACAGCTTATCCAACAGATCCAGACGATTACAAACAAGATTCAGATTACATTATTATGCTACACCTATATAATATATCCAATTAGTTACAAGTAAAAAAAACCTTTCAAACAATGACAAAAAAGTGGTTTTACTTGATTTCTTTGTATTAATTTGTTCCATTGTTCTATCGATAACTGTTGCAAATTAATTAAGTCAAAGTTACGATAGAATTAACTATTTGCAATAATAACAATTTCTATCCATATCACTTTTCTAACAATCCAAAATTTTGGCGTTTAGGGTAAGGTAGAACCATGATCTAATCCAAAACTGATTACTCATTTTAACCACAATTGCAGCAGAGGAATTCAGAAACAATTGTGGCAAAAGGAGAAACTGCTTGTGACAAGCGATTTCTCCATTTGTCACAATGGTATCTATCAAGTATATAAGATAAGGTATTTTTCTGCTTGCAACATCTCACTGTCTGTTGTTGCTTTCAATTTGGATCTGTCACTCATTCTCTTATGGGTGAATCTATTAACCCTTTCCCAAACGCCAAATTTTCGACTGTCACAAATTGAAAGAATTTGCAGACTACTTTTCAAAATGTGTTGAAATTGAAAAACAATCTTCTGATAGGGCAGAAAACATAGTTGGAAAAGGAGAAATTGCCTGTTAAGTGCAATTTCTCCTTTTCCCACAATGTTTCCAGAGTTGTCTGGAACAAAATGGTCAAATGTCGTTATTGTTTGGTAATGGGTTAACCATCAAAATCTATTATTACTTGGAATGACTAATTGATATCAATTATTGATGGTATTGATTAAGACCCACTACAAAATCACCAACATAGTCATAAGAAAGTTATCCAAATCACTATAAATCTCTTAACATCAAAACTTACATTCATCCACCGTAAAAACTACAGATGCTTTACTTCCAGCTCTTCTATATACAAACCGTGTCCCTAATCAGATGTTAAACCATGAAATTCAATATAGAAGAATGATCAAAGTGACAAAATTACTTCAAAATGTATCATATTAACTCAGTAATTCAGTAAAGAAAAACCGTCTTTCCTTCTTTAGAAGTAAAGTGATTTACTTATTCAGCAGCTTTTTGACTTGTCAGTAAACACTTTCTGTTTCTAATTCTCTATTCATAGCCTTTCAATCATTTTTTAAAAGAATATTTTTTCTCAAATTACTAAAGTTTGTTTTAATGTGTCTTGCTTTTACATTTAAAAGTATTAGGTAAGATAGGAAAAAGAACATTTATGTCATACCAAGGGTTCAATGCAATTCTATAGAAAGCCCTTCACAAAAGTGAACCACTTACGACATAGCATTGCATAGCACCCTCAATAAAAAGTCATGCATAGATGTATTTGATATGTTAAGTTCATCTAGAAGGCACTTCTTTTGTACATGTAAGAAATCAATTATCAATCAATCATATCAATTAAACCTTTCCCAAACTAAAAATTTTCGACTGTCCCAAATTGAAAGAGTTTGCAGACGACATTTCAAAAGGTGGTGAAATTGGAAAATAATCTTCTGGATAGGGCAGAAAACATTGTGGGAAAAGAAAAAATTGCTCTTTACAAGCAATTTCTCCTTTTCCCACTATGTTTTCTAAAGTCATCTGCAACAAAGTGGTCAAATGTCGTTATTGTTTGGGAAAGGGTTAAACCAAGTCCTTTATCAAGAGCAGACATTGCAATTAACTTGAGTATCCTATATCAAAAGGAATATCTCACAGATTTTCTTTTCAAATATTTAACAAATATAAAAAAATGTGATATTAACAATCTTCCGCATCAAACAAATGACCATGTTCAATTTCTTGATCTTAAAGAACATGGATTTTCATTTAAAAGAATAAATTGAAACTATTCAAAGGATTGCTCTCTAGGAGAAGAGTGTTTTCCAATTGTGGATTCTGTTTCATGGATATTTTAAACAGTTCTGTTCAGAAATAGAAATAATTTCAGTAAGTTCTTTCAATGTAGAAAACATTCTATCAATTTTAAGAAATTATTTTGTAAAGCTGTCTTCCAAAATAGACATATAAAGGAGAAGCGTAATTAAAAATCTTTTCATGAATGAATCCCACGGTCCTGCGTGACTCAGAACAAAAATCATTGAAGAACAATTATAACTCTATGAGCTAAACACTCATTTTCAAAAATCGTTTAATTAGTTATAAACAACTAAATCACACATTCTTTCATGTTTGTCAGCTTTGTAAAAGGGTTAAAAACTTGTCCACTGTAACTATTGTAAACTACAAAGGAAGGTTTAGAATAAGTGAAGCTTGAGAGTTAGAGACTTAATCACTGTGAAAAAAGAAAATATGCAGGCAATGCACAATTTCTCTATTTCTAAAAGTGTTACCCATCTAACTGAACAAGGAAAATGTTCTCATCTTCTAATAGCATGGAGATGGAATGTCTCAGAGATTTCATCCATGGTTCAATGCATGACTATAGTAAGTCCTTTCATATGTTAGTCACTTAGTATTGTCTTGCACTGAACCCTTGTTAAATTTGGTAAAGTCTAGTATGTAAGGTTATTACTGTAGTGTTGCACTGATCCCTTGGTATATGGTAAAAAGGGGAATGAGTTAAACCTTTGTGTAATTGGGTTTTACATCACATCAACAGTTTTACAATTAAATTGCAAAGCGAGGCTCATAATTGTTGGAGGAAGAACCCAACTTTAAATGCCCATACATGCTTATTAACCCTTAACTAGAAGCAAAATTTCCGACTGTCCAAAATTGATCTATTCATCAAAACCATAGTCTGCTGATATTTTCTAATTTGGACCAATCAAATAACACTATCATTATGATGCAATTAGTTAAGAAAAAATCAATTAACCCTGATGAATTATATCACATTGTATCAGTAGATTTATGTAAACTACATGTATCAATAAAAGTATACAAGTTAGTAAAGTTAGAAAAGCAAGCAGTATTTATAGATATATTACAGCAGCTTCTTTCTTAGGTTCCTAAGGCTTTGAACTATCTTGCCAAAGGACACTCTAACAAAACCAGCACCATCAGTGTAGATCAAACCCTAAACCCCACGGATCACAAGTCAACTAAATTGAACAGAGCCCCTCCACAAAGAGAGAGACTCATAGGATCTTGAATAATCCCATTCTTTTGACAAGAAATCCAACAGCTTAACCAGTTTCCTCATATAAATACTATGTGGTCTGTATGAAGGGTTATGAGGATAATTTACACATTGTATTGTCAAAAAACAAATCCTATTTTGTGATGCTCACAAGAGCCATCTTGTCAAGACGATTCTAATGAGCACCAACAATATAGGGTTACGAAAAGCCATAAGGAAGTTGACTAGGCTGAAACGCCTCTAATCTTGGCCCCTTTTTTCTTTTCAAAGAAACAAGATAGCAAGCAAATGTGAATGAAATAGAAAATGCATAATACCAATTTGCCACAATAGTTCTCAACAACATAACAAAGATGAAATAGGTCTAAACTTGTCGCACTCATCATGCTCTTGTTTTAAATTTGGACCAGCCATAAGATCCTGTTTCATGGAAGTGTTTTATCAAAGTCTTGGACTCTTTATTGATAAAAGATCCTGAAATCCGTTGCCAGCATAAATGTGTATAAAAAGAATAAGAGTTAAAATAGCAAAAGCTTTTGAATACATGGAGAAAGTAATTTCTAGTGCTATCACATGGTATGCTGTAATGTGATTTGCTCTCTCCTTGTCACATGACCTTGGGCTGGTTCCCTGTCTTTCAACCTTGAGCTGTTGGCCATATAAGGACAAGCTGTGGACCATCCTTCTTGAATACTGGTCCCCCGTTGGCAACAGTTGGTCGGATCGCCAGCTCCCTTGACTTGTTACCAAGGTTACATTTCAGTTTCTTGGCAACATTGACTGTAAGCTCTCTCTTGTTTCTGAAATGGTTAGGTATAATGCCAATATGAAAGAAACACTATAGTGACAAATATTTTTTTTAGATGATTTCTCTCCAAACATTCAATAAAAAGTTTCACTAAACTTGTTTCTTAAATGATTGACTTAAGCTAAACTGGATAAATAAAATCATTATGCAAACAAGAAAATGAATGTTAATATCCAACAAAAAAGTCAATTACAAAGTGCGTAAAAATGGTAGACTGTCAACCTCTGATACCAGGTCTCCTATGTTTTTTATAATAATTAAAAAAACAACTAAATTCTAAGGACAAAAAAAGAATATGTATTATTTTTGGTTACAGATTAAATACAGATTTTACAGATTGAGATTGGCTAGGGGTATATGGTTGAAATTGTGGGTATAAATGGACTAACTTTGATGTACAATGTCTTTCACACTTAAAAATATACATAATTATGTGACCAAGTTCTTGAACAATGTTATATATACGGTACCTCATAATAGGGCTGCAACAATGCAAGTCTTTTAAAGTCATATTTATATTTCTCATTAGAGTCTTAGTAATTAAGTTGAATAATAAAATTTGTTTTTGGGTGAAGTAGCAGCTTTAGCCTACCCATAACTGTTGATTTGACAAAGTTTCCCACCATGTATTGATGCTTTTATTTTATCTAAGTGACATTGTAAAAAGTTCTATGTAAGATACTGTTTTTGGAAATAGATGGGCTTCCATGCAGCTGAAAAAAAAAAAAGAAAGTCTTCCAGGTTCAATTCCTGTAAGTGGCGAGGTACAAAAAGATAAATTGATTTCTGGTTGATAAAGCTTTAATAATCTGACACATTTCCTCACCTTTTGAAGAAGCTTACAAGTGCACCGACAAGTTCTCCTATCCGCTCCTCTTTTGTCGGACTATTCAGGCAGAGCACGAGATCGTTTCCGTCGGTCAAGTGGAACACGACAAGCTGGTCACTCTCTGGACTCACGCTCATACTGGTCAACTGTAATGAATAAATCTTCCTCTGTTAATACATACTACATACTTGTTTTGTGTTTTCTGCTAATCATTTGTATTGTATTTAGTATAAAACTGATCTAACCCCATCTGTACAAAGATGACGTTGGTTTAGTTGGCTTAGTTTTGCACTTAGCCAAAATTTTACAATACAGCGTTTTTGCAGCATAATTCATACTGTATAGATTTATCTAAAGATGCAATTCCTTATTTTTATTTTGGGTTTTATGTAGGCATTACAATATATCTTAATTGTAGTTTCCTTTATACTACAGATATTACACAGTTTTTGTTTCGTTATCTATCTGGTCTCAAAGTTGAGCTGGTCTTATTTCTGTGTTTCGCTGTATGTATCCTTTTCTTTAATATGGGTTTTACATTGGGTCATTTATGTTGCACTGACTGACAAAGAAGGAAGACCCAATACTCAATTTCCCATAAGGGTTGATCAAGCAGGATAGATCCATCGTCATTCTTTAAGTCAGTCGGGAGACAAGCTCTTGTAACATTCGTTGGATGTTTATGCCAATGAGGAACCTAATGCATTATTTGAGAAAACATGCTGGTATATATATATATAGACAACACAACAGCTCAGAGTATGACAGTGTTTTCCACTGATCAAATGTGTTTGTCTCTTTGAGAGGTTCATTTGTTTGGTTTGTTACATTGGTGGAAGTGTTGGGATTAAGACTTCATCTATCGAAGTTGTCTTCCCAAAGTATTTCCCAAGGGCCAAGACTCGGGACGAGTCTTCTTGGAAGTTGGAGTTGTGTAACGTTCGTTGAACGTTTATGCAAATGAGGAACCTAATGTATTGTTTGAGAGAACATGCTGGTATACATGTATATAAAGACAACACAACCCCTCAGTGTACGACAGTGTTTTTCACTGATCGGGTGTGTTTGTCTCTTTTAGAGGTTCATTTGCTTGGTTCGTTACACTCTCATGAAGATTCAAATGCTATCATATATGTACCCTTACCTGCTGGAATGGAATGATGGGTCTCATTGTCTTGTATTTCTTCTTCGGGTCCAGTTTGTAGATACCCTTATCACAGACCACCACTGCTCGATCGGCACACTGGTTGTGTTTGTTCACCTGAAATAAAATTTGTCTGTTTACATGGGGTTTTGTTTGTTTGTATGGTGTTTAACACTGTATCAACAATTTTTAATTAAGTTACTGCTTTTCTGGATCCATCAGTACTAGGCTAGGGCTCTGAACTGACTCTCCAAAAGTCACACCCAAAAAAAGACAGGGTGGGGCTTGAACCCAGGACCCCCAAGTCTAAGTCCTCCTCAATTTACCACTGGGTAATGCAGGATCCTTACATGGGGTTTAATTGTGACAAAAGAAACAACTGCTCACAACAAGTCTTAATTCGTCTTAATTTGTTTCAACGGCTGTTTACTTGATCTACCAATGGTTTCAACACAATTGCATGAACAAAATGACTCTGAAAAACTGAATAACTGGTTAACAAAGATTTGAAAAAACCAAAAAACCAACCAACTATGAATTTGGAAGAAGAACCATAACACCCCCTCCCCCCATCCCCACCCCCCCACACACACACACAAACAAACACAATGAAATGCTCTATTTTTCTTACCTTTTTGCAGTAAGATGAGAAGTAAATCTTGGAGAAGCCATCTTGGTTCTTTAAAGTGTTGATCTTCGTGACAAAGTCCACGGTATTGGGATTGTCTTTGGTCTGAAATTCAAATACGAACATCAAAAGTTTTTTATAAGGTAAATGGGTCTCATACTGGCTAATAGGAGTAATGTAACTACCATGTCTGGAACATGGTAGTAATTCCGCCCTCTTTGCTCTTCGGAGCTGGCCGGTTGTGTATCACAACCGCTATGATAATTAAAAAATGGAGCAACTAAATGCGACAAAACTTCACCTGACTAAATATAGGCATATAATCTCATACCTCAGAGTCGGTAAATTAAATTATTTGTTTCATTTAAAGAGTTTCATTTCGAAAAAAAAAAAATCCTGTTTTGTCATTCGGTCAACTCGGAACAGATGACACTCTAAAAGGGCGGAGCTTATCACTCTTTATATCATATCTGGAACTCATAGTAAAGTTGTAAAAAAAGGTGGGAAAAACATGAGTTTTCATTGGATGAGCCCTACATGTTCAGAGGGTTATTACTATATTTTGAAAGTAACAAGTGCGAGAAGTTGCGAAAAAATCAAAATGGCCACTAACGGTTTGTTTCTCACTAAATTTCATCAAAAATTAGGAAATACAACTTAATTAAGAAATTTAGCTTCTATCAAGCTGTTTCATTTGATATTTTAGACAATACTATGCTAGGGTCATCATAAATGGGTTATCTATCATGTGGTTGTTGAAATTGATTTTGCTCCAACAAGTGATGAGTGTGGAATCGTAACGTCTGTGGCAACCAGATATCAGCCACAAGACGTTACGACATCGTATCTAACTGGCTAGGTTATGTTAAGAAATGTCTTGATTAGAGAAATAAAAATATTGAAGTGATGAAAGTTTTTTTTACAACTTCATTGTGCTTATAGAAGAAGCTGGTTCTATTGAATTGTGAAATGGACCTTGTATTTTTATTCAACAAAGATCGCAAGAGTACAGAACCAACACACTGTGTGGGAAATAGAACAAGAGGGCCATAATGGCCCTAGAATCGCTCACCTGAGTTTTGTTGACCTTATTTCAATATATTTGAAGAACAAGTTAGAAGCATCATTTTAATTTTCAGCAGGTTTTATAACCTGTGAAATTATTTCAAAATCTGATAAGTGGATTCTGTCAAAATGATTTTTTAAGAATTACAGAAATTCCCCCTTTTTCATGCCACGGCAACCAAAGTTCAGCATACAATCAATTTCTTTGAACAACTTCAAAAGAACTTCATCCAACAGACATTCCTGTGAAGTTTGGTTGAAATCGGATCAATAATTTAGAAGAAGAAGATGTTTAAAGAAATTGTTGATGACGCAAACATGTTCAAAATTCAACGCATCATGGCATCCATGTTTTTTGAGATATCAAAATTCTTTGAACAATCTTTAAAAAGGGACCCCAAAAGAACATTCCTGTGAAACTATTTCAGAATCTGACCAGTGGATTATGACAAGAAGATTTTTTAAGAATTACGAAAATTCCCCCTTTTTCATGCCACAGCAACCAAAGTTCTGAATGGAATCAGTTTCTTTGAACAACTTTTGAAGAGCATCACCCAAGGAACATTCCTGTGAAGTTTGGTTGAAATCAGCCCAACAGTTTAAGAGAAGAAGACGTTTAAAGAAATTGTTGACGACGCACGACGCACGACGGACATTGGGCGATCACAAAAGCTCACCTTGAGCACTTTGTGCTCAGGTGAGCTAAAAACGGGAGACTACTTTCATGAATATTCAATTCACTTTGTTAAGGTTTCTGTGCGTCATAGGATTATTTTTTGAAACTTTCGAAAATAAAGGAAAAACTATTAATTGAAAATTTCAGCAGACAAACCAATAGCATATTTGATGAATTTTGACAATTATCATTTTATAAATATCCAAGGGAAATCCGACATAATCTATATATAGCGTCAAGCTATGAACAACCGGTCACGTGGCGCTCACGTGATACTAAGATTACACGCTGAAAACAAAAATGGACGCTTACACTAGTATCTTCTAAGTTAGGTTTACATCGTCACGCGACAGGCACTTGACAGCCCATGTGACATAACTAATTGTCATATATCTGTAGTAACATACAAAAGACCAGGCCGTGGGGGTTTTCCGTCAATATCTTCATTTATACCGCAATTTCGGCGTTTTTTTTTTAATGAATATTTGTCAGAAGCATAGCTGAATACCATATGCAAATTCTACTTTTTACCTATATATATTTAGTGTATGACGTCCAGGATCTTTAATATCATTATATATGGGATTTGATGCTGTGTCAACAATATTTCATTTATGTTAGGGCTTTCCTGGATTCACCAGTACTAGACTAGGGCTTTGAAGTGTCTTGCCAACAAAACCAGAGGTCTAGTACCCAACATAGGACCCCCAAGGTTTAAGGCCACTACCATAACACTGGGCCAGGCAGGACCCTTGTGGCACTTTGGGAAATGGAGATTACACTACAATGTGTAGGTATGGTACGATGGTAAACTATGTCCGCCATGTATATGAAGGATTTACTTTACTTAAAAAATTAAAATTAAAAAAGATTAAACAAAAAGACACATACAAGAGCCAGATAGTTTCCCTCCCATTTCCGTCTCATTCCCCAGTCAGGGCGTTGTCCCCGTAATGTGTCATGGGCGATACATTTCTGTTTTAACATGGGCCAGTCCTCGCGGGGAACATTCTTCAGTATCTGGTTGGCTCTCCATCTATAAACAATCAAACAAACCAAATAAAATCAGCACCAACAAACTCAAATGTGAGCAAGGAACGCGGCTTCAGTAACACTTGTGACAAACAAGACACTGTTGGTATTGAACAATTCCCTCTTGTATCACAATGGTTTCTACGCAATTTCCAACTGAAACTTTTATTCTTCATACTCATGCCTCCTACTCTGGGTGTACAGCTTGGCTGGAAATTATTTTTTCTAGGCCAAGTTCAAAGGTCATTTATGCCGATGTCTCACATTTTTTCCCAAATTTCTTCAATTTGCAAGTTGGGGTGGTATTTTCATATACTAATTTTAACAAAGCCGTAATATAAAGTGAAAGCTCTTTGACACTGCAGATCAAGCCCATACTGGCAATAAGATAAACAGGACTCTGCAGTGTCTTGCCCAAGGATACTCCCACAAAGGAATCCTAGTACTGCTAGTGAAAACTGAACCTGGGACCCTTATGTCACAAGTCCTACACCTTTACCCCAATAACAATTTTTCCACTGTCCCAAATTGAAAGAGTTTGCAGACGACATTTCAAAATGTGATGAAATTGGACAATATTCTTCTGATAGGGTAGAAAACATTATGGGAAAGGAAAAGTTGCTTGTTATGAGAAATTTCTCCTTTTCCCACAATGTTTTCTAAAGTTGTTTGCAACAAAGTCGTCAAATGTCGTTATTGTTTGGGAAAGGGTTAAAACACTTGGCCACACAGGACCAGATAAACCCTTAGAATGCTGGTTAATTTGATAGAAGTAGGTTATTGTGTCTTCTGCTTTCCAAAACCTTAAATATCTGCTTAATTATGGTGAGGAAAGATACTCAGAGTAGCTTGGCGGCTGACCTCGATCTAACCTGTATGCACAAGCATGAAGTTGGTTCAAGCACTTTAAGGGTTAAATGTCATGTGTGTTGTACCTGTTATGTGATTTCTTCAACTCCTCAACCCAGTCCTTTAACACAGCTGGGGGTTCAGGCCACTGGATATGTTTGCCAAGATCTTTCATCTTCCGCACGTTCCTAAACAAGGGAAAACACTCATTATAGATAGATCTATAGATAAATTTTTTATTTAGTAATGTAAACTTTACAAAGTTTCTGGTTATGTACAAAAATGAACATATTTACAATAGGTCAGATATCATGTATATAAGCAGTTACAATTACATATACATATAGAGGGCGAACAACAATTCAACACAAGACACAATACACATAATTACATTAGGAAAATATTGATATATTACTTATTAGTTAAACTTATTCTGAGCAAAATTTGGGACCAAAATATGGACAGACACAGCAATTTAGGATGAGTTGATATGTTGACCAATTGATATATCCATTGGAAACAAGTAAACTTTCAGGGGTGGCGTAATCAATTGTACCTATAGCCCAGCTTGTCCAAAAACCTTATTAGATATTGTCTTTTAACTGGAATTTTCAATATACAGTCCAACTTGTGTTAAGCAACCATCCTTTAAAGCAGCCAACCTGCCTCAAACAACCACTTCAGAAAGTCCCATTGTTGGATTTATAGTGTACATCAATTTGTGTTAAGCAGCCAACCTGTCTTAAACAGCCAATTTTCTCAGTTCCATAGGCTGGTCTCTAAACACAAGTTTGACTGTAACCAATATCCACACAACTGCTGCTAAAGATTTGGCATTTGCTGACAAGTATATCAAAAATCATATTTCGCCACCCATGATTTCCTCTTAGAATGATCGACTTACTTGAACAGAACAACAATCTTTTGGATGTAGGAGCGGAGTTTGTAGCGCCTGAACCTTGACATGATCAGATAAATGGCTCTCATCTTTTTAGCCTTCCTCCTGGCGTTCCCTCCTCTCCACATCTACAACACAGGTGCAATGATTAGTTGTTGCTTCATTGGGTATTTAATCCATCACCAAACAATAACGACATCTAAACACTTTGTTGCTGACGACTCTGGAAAACATTGTGGGAAAAGGAGAAATCGCTTGTGACGAGCAATTTTTTCCTTTTCCCATGTTTTTTTCCCTTATCAGAAGATAATTTTCCAATTTCATTACATTTTGAAATGTCGTCTGTCTGCAAACTCTTTCAATTTGAGACAGTCGAAAATTTTGCGTCTGGTAAAGGGTTAAAGTTAAATGAGTCCCCCCAGCTCTTTTAAGCGCTGTTTTGCCCCATTGCTAGTCCGAATGATCCAGACGTAGATATTTCTCTCTACGTCTGGATGCGTTCGATATAAAAGCGCGTCAAGCGGATATCGATTTTTAGAGGTAGTGCATGTCGGGAAATCTGTAGAAAGGGGCGGAGTTAAAATTACAGGTAAAGTCTGGCGGGAATATAATATCGGCTCCTTTTCGTTTGGTAGAATACATATATATCTATTTACATTAAATCCGAGATTCCCTTTCCCTCATATGAATTTTGTCAATTGCCAAAGTATTGCAACAGTTGATTTCAATTGAATACGTAGATATTCATTCATTGAGTAAAGATATGTGTGATTCTATTGCGAGAATCTAGAAAACACTCAAACCATCAGAGAATTTTTTTATGGAAACTTTAGCCACACAAAAAGCCTTTAGCTTATCATTTCTGATGGCCGATTCTATGGGAAAATGGACTCTCAATTTGATATTTTCCTGAATTACAGAAATCTGCAGTATGGGTCTAATCTGAAATATAAATCTAGAAACTATTTCAAAGTATACTGTTTGCAGGTTGGGCGAGCGGGAATGGAAACAAATCAGAGACATAGAAAACAGCTATGTCTTTTAAACAAAGTATTCAAAAAGCTTAAATAAGCTGTATAAACAGCTTTGGGCATGTTATAAAGGGGGAGTATCGAATAGTACATCTTTCGGGTTGATGGTCTAAATATGAAACGCCAAGTTTTATTACCACAGACGGGAGCGACGCGCGTCACACAGAGACACTAATCCAGACACCGCCGTACATCACACAACACGTGCCTTACCCTTTATCCTGTTAATAGCATCATAGTTTTGTCCTCAAAGAATACCCATTTGACATAGATTTTAATTTCTAAAGTACATTGATATTAATCAAATTTACAGATTTAAGAGCAAGTTTCTTCTGAATATCATCTATGTTTGCATCGAAATGGTTGTCGTCAAAACCAAATCCTTTTTTACCAATACAATATCGATAACTTTCTTGATATAGTTAATAGTTTGTATTTTACCTAATCGACAAGTTTGTGTGTTTAATTGCAGTTTGAATTTTAGAATGGTAACAACCTTGTCTGGGAAACTGAAGGGTAACTAAATGTTGAAAGTTTACAAAACTGATGATGTTAGATCGGTCGTTATTGCAGCTTGAAACCTTACCTTTGGATTCAATATTTTTTGAAAATAAAATGGTACGGGAAAAGGTATTGCCCAATGCCTTCATGCATGGAATGAGTCGGACAAACCGATTTTATTTTTATTATGAATAGATTGGTTAATGAACTATTTGTTTGTTTAATTGGACAAGTAAAACATTTAGAAAAAAAAGATAAAAAAAATAATTCAAATTATGCACTACAACCATAACCCAATGTATCATTTCATAAGTATAGATATGAACATAAGAATATACGCGTTCAAATTGAGACCGTTTTGGGTGCCATATCACAACTGATTCAAGTGTAGGTACTCATAAATGTTATGAATGTTTCGCCACTTTTAAACCTACTTAAATTTTCAATTTGCCACTTATGAATTGTGGTAATGACGGAAAATTATTAGGACATTCGTATTGATCAAACCAAGAAAAAGCTTCCCTGTCCCTCTTCAAATCTTGAAATATGTGCGGAAAATAAATGAACAATTAGAAACAATTACGGTTTCAAGTGGCTAAGAATTAGATTCAAGGAAATAAACTGGAGAAAGACTTCTTGACAATCGATGCCCCAAACAGCCTAGTTTTGTCTACTTCTTTGTGGCCTTGATGCGTTATTCAAATGTATCACAATTTTCGGGTTGTTTCTCTCAGTATATAAAGAAATCAACGTGAACCAATGATAAATTTACATTCAACACAATTAGAAATCTTAAGGTATCACACATTAAATGGTTCCGAAATACTTCGGATGTACCTGTATATCTTTCACTGTATTTCTATTCGGATTCTATTCGGACACCTTTACAGTCATCGTGAAAGATTTACGTCCAAAAATTTTGTTTTGTTTTTTTCCTTTAAATTGTCATACAACCCATTAATTCAAATTAAATTACAATAACATTTACATCATATAAATATATATACAGTATAGTGTTTTCTAAAATCGGCATTTGACATAATCAAATTTGTTCTCAAGTCTAAAATAGCACTAAGAAGGAGTTGAGTAGACGAAGAAGAAGAGAATGGGAAGGGAGGAAGAAAATGATGGTGACTATCTTTTTATTAACACAAATATTCACAAAGGATTGTTTTCGAAATAAGTGTGGCGAAGCAAATCGCTTCAAACCAAAAATGTTGATTTTGTTTTTATCAATTTAATCAGGGAGGCGTTAATGTTCATTTTTAGCATCGTGATACAAACAGTCCGAATGAATGTTGAGTTTACCTATTTTATGTAAGAGATGTTTTATCAAAATTGAATCTAAAGTGTCTTTTCCTTCGACAATGGATTTCATCAAATGACTCTGCTTTGGTTTAAAAACGAATTCAAATTTCCCGTCGATCAAATGTTAGCAATCGTTCATGTTTTTGTTTTTTCTGTAAATCACCGGAAATGGAAGCAATAAGCAATCTTATTGGTCAATCCCACCTTCTTTCTGATTGGTGCCCATATTTTTCCTCGAAGCCGATTGGACCCCTCACACACAGAGGGGGAATGCTGACGCCTTTTTATCGCAGGGCAGGATCATCCGAATTACCCTATTGCCTGAATTTCGAAATAAGTGCTCTCCCGGCGCCTGCATTGATCCCAATGTGCTTAAAATTTGCTTCATTTGGTATTTATATCCATACTAGCGCTCATTTACATTTATATTGTAAAATTTCTAGAATAATTGAAAATTAACTTACAAGATCTTTATATTGCCTTTTATAGGGGAATTGAGACTGTAACACGTTTTCATGATGCTTTTAGAAGAGTGTATACTATTATGTTTGTTTACACTTAGAAAGGTCAGCAGAGAAATGTTGGGAACCAATAAAACCCAAAAAATTCTCCATTTGGAAATTTCACTTTGTTAACATTGGTTAAATGACTGTATTTTTATGTGTTCCACATGATTTTTCTAACCAGGTGATCGCAACTCATTAATCTGAGCGCTTCTTGCTGTTTAAGATGTCACTGGAATGTAAACAATGAAATTAAATTGGTGGCACCAAATTACTGCTTCCTGGATACTACACCAGTACTCTCGCTGATTCGTGGGATACTCATGGCTATGGATATAACACCAGTTCTCTCGCCGATTTGTGGGTTACTCATGGCGATGGATATTACATCAGTACTTGCCCGGATTTGTGGGTTACTCCCGGCAATTTTCACCTCCCTTAACGGGAATTCGAACCCGGGACCCTTGCTCTACCACTGCACCACTGTCGCCCAAGCAGCTATAGATTCTCAACATACCTTTTGCATGTACAAGATGATATGTGGAATAAACTTGTCTCTCTCTTCTTCCAAAGCAAACAGAGTCTGCGGTGATCGAATAAACACTTTAGATTTGCCATACTCGACATCCTTCTCAAAGCCCATGTGTTTCACGATTGTCTTCGTTCCGTCGTACGCACCTCCGTTAAAATTCGGCCATGTGTACTTTGTAATCATCTTGTATCTAAAAATAGAATTCAAGGATAAATGTTTTAACCCCTTTATCATTTGCTGTAGATTTCAATGTGGACTAGTTTCACACTCTTGTGTAGAGCAGGGTCTTCCCCAGGCCATTACAGCATTGTCGGTCCCCAGCTTCTGAAGTTTTAAACGCGAGCTTTTAACATTAAACAACGTAATTGGACATCATGCGATATGAAGTTTCTTCCACGAAAATATTGTTCAAAATGATTTGAATTTGGAATTTTGACAAACATTTCATACAAATCAGTGGATAATCAAGTCTGTTAAAGTGCTGTTTGCTTTAAGAATCACAAAAACAATGATTCAAGGGAAACAACTGTGTGTTTCTGGTTGTTGTTGTCGTGGTATTTTGGAATGTTGCATTCCGACCAATCAAAACGCTCAGAATTTGTAGGCTGCTCGTCGTTTATCTTGTGGAACATAGTGGAGCTTGTAGACAGCGGGGGACCAGTTTATCATAAAACAGGACACAAGTCATTCACTCACTCACTCAAAGCTACTTGAGCTTTCTGAATGACTGATGTCCATATTCAGCCACATGTTGTCCTTTTACACAATGATTCTTTTTCCTATGGTCGCTAAAAACCAGAATAACTGTATAAACTAGTGACACTAAGGTAGCTAAAGTGTTTCGCTAAAAGTTATAATATTTTGCATTATCCGACTTTAAAAGTTCAAGCTACGAACTAGAATCAATATGATATAACCTACTAGATACAGGAGGAAATTTTGTTAGAATTCAACTATTATTTAATCTATTGGAGTCTACTGAACTGGATTATTATCAAATTTCTATCTTTCTATTCTTCTATTTCTATTCATTTTGCCATCTCACTTTTTTTTGTAATAGTAAAAAAAGGTAAAAAGATGATTTATTCAATCCTCATTGTTAACTAAATGCCATTTTCAATATCAAACACTGAAAGGTGCGAAAACTTCATTAACAATTCTTTATAGTGAAATAAAGGTTTCAGAATTTTGGACATAAAGAAAATTGACAATTGATGTTTATTTAATGATGTGTTAAGTTGATGATAAATATATATTATGAACAAAATTCCCACTCTTTAAAGATTACATAAAATCAGTTCTTGAAAAAAAAAAAAAATCTGACCCAAAATATTTCTCCTAATGTCAAAATGATCAGTAAATGAACAATATTCCCACCCTTTAAAGATAAAATAAAATCAGTTCTTGAAAAAAAAAGTCTGATTTAAAATATTTCTCCTAATGTTAAAATGATCAGTAAAACTTCTGGAAAAGGTCCATGTTTATTGGTTAAACATTTCCACTACCATGATTGCCTGACGATAAAGTAGTTTCATACAGAAAAAGATTGTTGATAACTATAAAAGTAGAGGTCTACCTATAGATAATCATTCCCTTACCTTTCAAATAGACAAATCCAATCTGTCAGAGAAAATCTTAAAGGTGGGTAAAGTGGATAATCATGAAAGTTTTAACCCTTACACCAAACACCAAATTTTCAATTGTCCCAAATTGAAAATGTTTGCAGACTACATTTCAAAATGTGATGAAATTGAAAAAAAATCTTCTG
Organism: Cerastoderma edule; assembly: GCA_947846245.1. Taxonomy (NCBI): domain Eukaryota; kingdom Metazoa; phylum Mollusca; class Bivalvia; order Cardiida; family Cardiidae; genus Cerastoderma; species Cerastoderma edule. The sequence goes on from OX401414.1 coordinate 7,931,770, forward strand.
ATAGGGTGGAAAACATTGTAGTATGTTAAGAGCAATTTCTCCTTTTCCAACAATGTTTTCCAGATTCATCTGCAACAAAATGGTAAAATTGCGTTTTTGTTTGGAAATGGGTTAAACAAAGTCAAGCTCAAAATCAACCTAAAGCCTGGCAGTCATCATGTGTTAGATGTGAGCTTTTGTATGACTCTAAAATTGGCCAGTCTTTGTTAACCCTCAGAATGCTGAGTAATTTTCTAAAAATAGATTGGTATGTCAGCTGCTTTCCAAAACCTTAAAAATCTGCTTAGTTTTGTTGAGGAAAGATGCTCAGAGTGGCAAAAAGGTTTGATCACAGGCCAGCCACCAAATAACTTGGTGACTGGCTTGGATCTTACCTTTTTGCATAAGCATAAAGTCTGTTCCAGGGGCCCGTTTTACTAAACAACTTACGGAAAATGTTTGCGTAAGTCATAATGGATAAACATGGATAGTATCTTCACTGAAAGAACAATATTGTAATGTGGCACTTCATTGGAAGCGTCTCGGAGAGACGATTCCAATGATGTGTCACTTTGCAATATTGCTTCATCCAATATTGAAATAAGAGGAATTATTGTTTTAGAGTTACGCAAATCTTAAGCGTAAACTGTTTAGTAAAACGGTACCCAGCACTTTAAGGGTAAACACCACAAAGACACTCGACCTTCTGACAAAGAAATCAAAAGAGGAATTTTTGTGAAGAACTTCAACTTGACTCTTCATAAGGGCTAATCAAGCCAGGTAGAATCATCTGCATTCTCGATATTGGACTTGAAACTGACTCTCATAAAAATAGAAATGTTGTTACCAATATTGGAACCCAAAGAAAGAAGAGGCATGTAAAGTTGTGTACCCTAACCACTAGATCACAGAGTCTTCAAACGCCTAAACAAATTATATAGACCTTTCTTATCATAAATAAATACCATTTAGAGAATTTATATATGAAAAAGAAATAATTTTCATTCTGTCAAAATTTTTGGAAATGCTGTCTTCCACTTCATACCATCTGTATAAAGGAAAACGGTAAACTTAAGGATAATCAGATATATCTCCCTCACCTTAACAAGAATCGTTCATAGTGCGACCTAAACGCAAACCCGGCACGTCGCACGCGGACATTCTCCATCAGTCCGAGGTACATCACCTGATGCTTGCACCGCGTGTCGTCAAACAGGTTCGAAGATTTCCGCTCATTCGGCTTTATACATCGAACATAGTGGGGCTCCTGAATAACAAAACACATATATTATTTAAACCAAGAGTTTTGTTTTAGATTTGCCTAATCTGACCAAAGACTTAGTTTCAGATTCATGTTATGCTACCAAAGATTTGGTTTTAGAATCCCGTTTCATTAACCAAACATAGGGTTTTAGTTTACCATAAACCTGCCAAGTATTGTTAAGAAATTGTTGAGACAGAAGCAGAAAAAGCTCAGTATCTTTTATCATAATGGTTTTTACCCAGATGCTCAAGGCAAGTTTTCATGGTTTTTACCCAGATGCTCAAGGCAAGTTTTCATGGTTTTTACCCAGATGCTCAAGGCAAGTTTTCATGGTTTTTACCCAGATGCTCAAGGCAAGTTTTCATGGTTTTTACCCAGATGCTCAAGGCAAATTTTCATTACATTATCATATATATACTGTTGTTTTCAACATAATAAGTCATGAGGTATATTGTTTTAGACTTAAAAGCATACTAGCACTCAGAAAAACTGCAAAACTGGGTAATAACAGTTATAAATTATGACATAATATGTTGAAACATAGCGAAAAACCACACAATCATGACAACATAATGCCTCCACTATTTATAATCTATTTTTCATAGTGCTATTTTCACAAATTTGGTGCCCACCAATTTAACTTCATTGTTTACATTCGAGTAACATCTAAAATAGCAAGGAGCGCTCAGATTTAAATGAGTGGCGATCACCTGGTTAGAAAAAACCCAATGTGAATCACATAAAAATACTGTCATTTATCCAATACTAACTATGTGACCATTCAAATGGAGAATTTCTTGGGTTTTATTAGTTCTCAACTTTTCTTGACTGCCCTTGTTTTATCGCTAATTGTTAACAAACCTTATAGTATTTACTCTTTTAAAAGCATCATATGAACGTTTTACAGTCTCAATTCCTCTGTTTTTAAGTTAATTTTCAATTATTCTAGAACTTTCATATATTAAGTGTAAATGAGCGCAAGTATGGCTTTAAAAAAAGACTCAACATTTAGGATAAAAGCTATGCCAGCCACATTTCAGATAAATCTATTTTCAGTTCATTAACTTTTCAACTCATGGAGATATATGACCATTTTATGATCATAAAAATAGATACCTCTTGAGTAAATATTTTAAGTAACATTTCAACCAACTACTTTATACACACTTTTCTAATCACATCTACAACAGAAACTATTAGAGAACACTCTGATAAAAGAAACATTGCCCAAAACAAGCAACTTCTCCTTTGGCCACAGTTACAAAGAAATGAGAAAAAGGGTTAAAAGATTCTTTGAATAGTGTTTGTGTATCTTCAACATAAAGATCATTCTTATAACAGAAGAAAAGTCATAAAAAGGCACGAAAACTCTGACAGTCATGAAAAATATGCCAATAAGATTCATAATTGTACAGAAAGTCATGCCTGATGCATGGTCATTTTAACCATTTCCCAAACGCCATATTCTCGACTGTCCCAATTGAAAGTTTGCAGACAACATTTCAAAATGTGTTGAAATTGGAAAATAATCTTCAAGTAGGGTAGAGAAAATAGTGGGAAAAGGAGAAATTGCTCGTTAAGAGCAATTTCACCTTTTCCCACAATGTTTTCTAGACTTATCTTTAACTAACTGGTCAAATGTTGTTATTGTTTGATAATGGGTTAATTGTCTGACGAGAGATAGAGAGAGCTAACAGATAACAAATGATATAGCACTATGATTGAAAAAAGAAAATTCATATACACATAACAAGTGGAAAATAATTTTGTGTTTTCTACAAGCATAGAAGAGTGGGTAAACCAATTATTCCAACATACTCTACATCGCTGCATTGGCTTTTAAAAAATTGAGAAACCTTGTGACATAAGGATAAATTGCTCCTTTAACCTTTTGTCACATTGGTTTCTACCAAATGCCATAAAAGATTGTTTGTTTCTCTTGCTTTAACATCTTTTCATTACCATCTGCTGTTGCTTTGAATTTGGACCAGTCAAAGAATCGAATATGGGGAGGATTGATTGAGAGTGTAGAATACAGTCATTCAAGAGGAGATAATGTGACGGAAGTCTTGTAATCATTCACTATCTCACCTGTCCTCCACCATCCTTACAATACAAAACAATATGAATTTCACAACCTATTCAATTAATAACCAAGTATGCGATGAAAACGTCTTCTTTTGGTTTATACCAAATTATACAATAAAAAATGTCCTCTTTTGGCTAATACCCAATTATACAAAGAAAATGTCTTCTTTTGGCTCATACCCAATTATACAAAGAAAATGTCTTCTTTTGGCTCATACCCAATTATACAAAGAAAATGTCTTCTTTTGGCTCATACCCAATTATACAAAGAAAATGTCTTCTTTTGGCTAATACACATTATTATACAATGAAAATGTCTTCTTTTGGCTCATACCCAATTATACAATGAAAATGTCTTCTTTTGGCTCATACCCAATTATACAAAGAAAATGTCTTCTTTTGGCTAATACACATTATTATACAATGAAAATGTCTTCTTTTGGCTCATACCCAATTATACAAAGAAAATGTCTTCTTTTGGCTCATACCCAATTATACAAAGAAAATGTCTTCTTTTGGCTCATACCCAATTATACAAAGAAAATGTCTTCTTTTGGCTTATACTAAATTATACAATGAAAATGTCTTCTTTTGGCTTATACCCAATTATACAATGAAAATGTCTTCTTTTGGCTCATACCCAATTATACAAAGAAAATGTCTTCTTTTGGCTTATACCCAATTATACAAAGAAAATGTCTTCTTTTGGCTCATACCCAATTATACAAAGAAAATGTCTTCTTTTGGCTCATACCCAATTATACAAAGAAAATGTCTTCTTTTGGCTTATACCAAATTATACAATGAAAATGTCTTCTTTTGGCTCATACCCAATTATACAATGATTTAGTTACAAAGTTTGGTAAGTTACATTACCTTGGTGGCAAGTCGCTCTACTAGAGCTATAATGGAGTTTTTAAAGTTAAACCCTGCAGTGGGTGGTCTCTTGGTGGTCTGAAATAAAGCAACACATGTTAGTACCAATAGTACCAATTATCATTTACACCATTTGAAAGTATCATCTTATACTGAAATGATGCAATATATTAATTTACCAAATGACACACTTGTTTAATTCTATTTGTCACGAATAAACATAATGAAAGACCAAATTGTCACAAATCAATATTTGCCGAACTGTCACAAATCAATATTTACAAAATTCAAAAATTAATATTAACTTTAATGTTGAGTATCGATATATACCAAAATGTCTCAAATCAATATTTACCAAAATGTCTCAAATCAATATTTACCAAAATGTTTCAAATTTATATTTACCAAAATGATTCAAATCAATATTTACCAAAATGTCTCAAATCAAAATCTACCAAAATGTCTCAAATCAATATTTACCAAAATGTCTCAAATAAATATCTTCCAAAAAATCTCAAATTAATATTTACCAAAATGTCACAAATCAATATCAACCAAAATGTCACAAATCAATATTTACCAAAATGTCTCAAATCAATATTTACCAAAATGTCTCAAATAAATATCTTTCAAATTTTTATTAATTACCATCTGAAGTTGCTTTCAATTTAGACAAGTCCAAAAATCTCCTTTGAGAAAAAAACCCAGTTAACCCTTTACCAAACAATAACAACATTTGACCGATTTGTTGCAGACGACTCTGGAAAACATTGGGGGGAAAGGAGAAATTGCTCTTTACGAGCAATTTCTCCTTTTCCAACAATATTTTATGCCCTATCAGATAGTTATGTTTCAATTTCATCACTGTTTGAGACATAGTTTGAAAACTCTTTCAATTTGGGACAGTGGAAAATATGGCATTTGTGTAAGGGTTAAACAAGATGGATTACCTCTGTAATGGATAATTTGCCTTCAGGCCACATCAGTCGGATCAGCTCATCTTGCCTAATTAATAAAAGTGTTGTAATTGATTAATTTGATTATTATTTCCGTTTCATATGTCTGTTTTTCAATACTTTAATGTTGATATGACAACAGTTGAAATATCTATTTTCCCTGGATCCTAATAGTCACTGACCCCAAACTAGTTTTATTGTTTATTTGGTATTTAATGCCATTTTAACAATATATCAATTATGTTACATCTTCCCTGGATTCACAAGTACAAGGCTAGGGCTTGGAAGTGTCTTGCCACAGGGGACTCACACAAACATGGAGGTAATGATGGGGCTCAACCTCAGTGACCTTTAAGTTCTAAGACTGCCACCTTAACCCATTACCAAACAATAACAACATTTAACCAGTTTTTTGCAGACGACTCCGGAAAACACTGTGGGAAAAAGGAGAAATTGCTCTTAACAAGCAATTTCTTCTTTTCCTACAATGTTTACAATCCTATCAGAAGGTTCTCTTTTCACTTTCAACATTTTGAAATGTCGTCTGCAAACTCTTTCAATTTGGGACAGTCGCAAATTTGGCCTTTGTCAAACGGTAAACCACTGGACCCTTTTTCAGCCAAAATATTAAAATGTTAACCAGTTACCAGAGTTTAATGGTCTTTGATTTTAAAGAGGGACTGATTGGCCCAGTGGTTAGAGTTAAGAACTTGGAATCACAAACCCCTCTCTCCTAGGTTCAAATCATGGTAATAGTAAAAGAATTTTCATGCCTTTGTCTCCAAACTGACTTATGCAATGCCTATAGTATACCAGGAATGATATTTTCCAAAAGAACATTAAGCATTTCCAAAACACCTTCATTATTTTTTGCGAAACAAACCTATTGTCATTCAAAACACCATTAAGATATTTTCCTCTGTTAATTAACCCTGTACTTTCAAACTTACTTCACAAAAGGTTTGTACATAATTCAAAGTATTGCAAAGAAAAATTTCCAAAGAAAAACTAAGCATCATGACTAATTTTTAAAATATTTTTTGGCATGTTGCACTTGTAACAAAGCCATACTTAAGGTAGAATACCCATAATGCCCCATTTTGATACTCAGTCTTTTGTCGTAATATTTCGGGCATTCGGGGTATTCACCGGTTGGGCAACAACAATTTGCTTTAAACCAAATACTTACAGCGCCGACCAATGTAAATCATGAACTCTGGAAGTGATTCGACGAAAGAATGGGTTTCAAAATGGAGGATTATGGGTGATCACCTTAACTTACCCGTTAAAAAGCAACCGTTTGAAATCTTGGAACAATGTATCCTTGTTTTTGTCGATAAAGCCAATCACGGTGTATGTGACATCTCCTGCGTAGTGTTTGATTCGGAAGTCTCTGTCATGTTCAAGCGTTTTATCCGAGGGATTTAACTGAAATATGTACCAAGGTAATCTTGCAATTACTCATTTTTGGGCTAAGGGTGCGGAGCACACAAGATGAAATTTAATTGGAATTGTTGACTCATTGCTATTTTTTGTTTGTTTTTCATTTGGACTGATTCCAATATCTGACATGAAAAACAGGGAAGCCTTTTGCTTAACATCTTAAGCTAAAAAGTTGTGTGACTACAAAACAACATCCACACTTATTCCAGTAATGAGAAAAGCATTAATGAGAAGACGCCTCTCCATGAGGCTTCCAATAACACGTCAGATGACAATTGTACTGTTGTAAAATTGTATTGTACTTTCGTTCAAGATAAAAGCAGAGCATATTTATTTTGATGTGGGCATAATTTTCCTTAGGTCATTTTAATAAAACGCTACCCTGGAGAATAAACATACCTTCCTACATGTAAACCTCTCATTCTTGCTCAGTTTTTCACTCATGGCCGTAAGAAACATCTGAAATACATAAAACAAAGACCTGTTTAACACTTTCCCATTTCCTAAGCTACACAATGGCTGCTGACAATAAATTCTATCATTATTTTTACTTCGGTTATATTGGAATTGTTGATATTGTCAACAATTTTCATTTGAAATCGTAAAATTGGATGGAGAAAGACAAGGTTTTCTTATGCTGGTTGATTTGAGTTTTCACAAGATGCAGTCTCTCTGCTGTCCCACAGAATGTCGATGGTCTTACCCAGCACGATCAGGCCTTTATGAACAGTTGAACTTGATGTCGTCCTTAAAACTGCATTTGTTGCAGACGAGCAATTTTTCCTTTTCCCATAATGTTTTCTACCCAATCAGACAATTATTTCCCAATTTCATCACATCTTGAAATGTCGTCTGCAAACTCTTTAATTTGGGACAGTTCAAAGTTAAGCGTTTAGTAAAGAATCTGAAGAGGAAGGAGGTACAGAATATTATGCCGAACATCCTTCCACTATCATTAACCCTAGAATGCTGGTTTTCTTATACTGGTTGATATGAGTTTTCACAAGGTGTAGTCTCTCCGCTGCCTTAGAATGCTGGTTTCCTTATACTGGTTTATTTTAGTTTTCACAGGGTGTAGTCTCTCTGCTGCCTTAGAATGCTGGTTTCCTAATACTGGTTTATTTTAGTTTTCACAGGGTGTAGTCTCTCTGCTGCCTTAGAATGCTGGTTTCCTTATACTGGTTGATTTTAGTTTTCACAAGATGTAGTCTCTCTGCTGTCTTAGAATGCTGGTTTCCTTATACTGGTTGATTTTAGTTTTCACAGGGTGTAGTCTCTCTGCTGCCTTAGAATGCTGGTTTCCTTATACTGGTTGATTTTAGTTTTCACAGGGTGTAGTCTCTCTGCTGCCTTAGAATGCTGGTTTCCTTATACTGGTTGATTTTCGTTTTCACAGGGTGTAGTCTCTCCGCTGCCTTAGAATGCTGGTTTCCTAATACTGGTTGATTTTAGTTTTCACAGGGTGTAGTCTCTCTGCTGCCTTAGAATGCTGGTTTCCTAATACTGGTTGATTTTAGTTTTCACAGGGTGTAGTCTCTCTGCTGCCTTAGAATGCTGGTTTCCTTATACTGGTTGATTTTAGTTTTCACAGGGTGTAGTCTCTCTGCTGCCTTAGAATGCTGGTTTCCTTATACTGGTTGATTTTAGTTTTCACAGGGTGTAGTCTCTCTGCTGCCTTAGAATGCTGGTTTCCTTATACTGGTTGATTTTAGTTTTCACAGGGTGTAGTCTCTCTGCTGCCTTAGAATGCTGGTTTCCTTATACTGGTTGATTTTAGTTTTCACAGGGTGTAATCTCTCTGCTGCCTTAGAATGCTGGTTTCCTTATACTGGTTGATTTTAGTTTTCACAGGGTGTAGTCTCTCTGCTGCCTTAGAATGCTGGTTTCCTAATACTGGTTGATATGAGTTTTCACAGGGTGTAGTCTCTCTGCTGCCTTAGAATGCTGGTTTCCTAATACTGGTTGATTTTAGTTTTCACAGGGTGTAGTCTCTCTGCTGCCTTAGAATGCTGGTTTCCTTATACTGGTTGATTTTCGTTTTCACAGGGTGTAGTCTCTCCGCTGCCTTAGAATGCTGGTTTCCTAATACTGGTTGATTTTAGTTTTCACAGGGTGTAGTCTCTCTGCTGCCTTAGAATGCTGGTTTCCTAATACTGGTTGATATGAGTTTTCACAGGATGTAGTCTCTCTGCTGCCTTAGAATGCTGGTTTCCTAATACTGGTTGATTTTAGTTTTCACAGGGTGTAGTCTCTCTGCTGCCTTAGAATGCTGGTTTCCTAATACTGGTTGATTTTAGTTTTCACAGGGTGTAGTCTCTCCGCTGCCTTAGAATGCTGGTTTCCTAATACTGGTTGATTTTAGTTTTCACAGGGTGTAGTCTCTCTGCTGCCTTAGAATGCTGGTTTCCTTATACTGGTTGATTTTAGTTTTCACAGGGTGTAGTCTCTCTGCTGCCTTAGAATGCTGGTTTCCTAATACTGGTTGATTTTCGTTTTCACAGGGTGTAGTCTCTCTGCTGCCTTAGAATGCTGGTTTTCTTATACTGGTTGATTTTCGTTTTCACAGGGTGTAGTCTCTCCGCTGCCTTAGAATGCTGGTTTCCTAATACTGGTTGATTTTCGTTTTCACAGGGTGTAGTCTCTCTGCTGCCTTAGAATGCTGGTTTCCTAATACTGGTTGATTTTCGTTTTCACAGGGTGTAGTCTCTCTGCTGCCTTAGAATGCTGGTTTCCTAATACTGGTTGATTTTAGTTTTCACAGGGTGTAGTCTCTCTGCTGCCTTAGAATGCTCGTTTCCTTATACTGGTTGATTTTAGTTTTCACAGGGTGTAGTCTCTCTGCTGCCTTAGAATGCTGGTTTCCTAATACTGGTTGATTTGAGTTTTCACAGGGTGTAGTCTCTCCGCTGCCTTAGAATGCTGGTTTCCTAATACTGGTTGATTTTCGTTTTCACAGGGTGTAGTCTCTCTGCTGCCTTAGAATGCTGGTTTCCTAATACTGGTTGATTTTCGTTTTCACAGGGTGTAGTCTCTCTGCTGCCTTATAATGCTGGTTTCCTAATACTGGTTGATTTGAGTTTTCACAGGGTGTAGTCTCTCTGCTGCCTTAGAATGCTGGTTTCCTATACTGGTTGATTTTAGTTTTCACAGGGTGTAGTCTCTCTGCTGCCTTAGAATGCTGGTTTCCTTATACTGGTTGATTTTAGTTTTCACAGGGTGTAGTCTCTCTGCTGCCTTAGAATGCTGGTTTCCTTATACTGGTTGATTTTAGTTTTCACAGGGTGTAGTCTCTCTGCTGCCTTAGAATGCTGGTTTCCTAATACTGGTTGATTTTCGTTTTCACAGGGTGTAGTCTCTCTGCTGCCTTAGAATGCTGGTTTCCTAATACTGGTTGATTTTCGTTTTCACAGGGTGTAGTCTCTCTGCTGCCTTAGAATGCTGGTTTTCTTATACTGGTTGATTTTAGTTTTCACAGGGTGTAGTCTCTCTGCTGCCTTAGAATGCTGGTTTCCTAATACTGGTTGATTTTAGTTTTCACAGGGTGTAGTCTCTCCGCTGCCTTAGAATGCTGGTTTTCTTATACTGGTTGATTTTAGTTTTCACAGGGTGTAGTCTCTCCGCTGCCTTAGAATGCTGGTTTCCTAATACTGGTTGATTTTAGTTTTCACAGGGTGTAGTCTCTCTGCTGCCTTAGAATGCTGGTTTCCTAATACTGGTTGATTTTAGTTTTCACAGGGTGTAGTCTCTCTGCTGCCTTAGAATGCTGGTTTCCTAATACTGGTTGATTTTCGTTTTCACAGGGTGTAGTCTCTCTGCTGCCTTAGAATGCTGGTTTCCTAATACTGGTTGATTTTCGTTTTCACAGGGTGTAGTCTCTCTGCTGCCTTAGAATGCTGGTTTCCTTATACTGGTTGATTTTAGTTTTCACAAGGTGTAGTCTCTCTGCTGCCTTAGAATGCTGGTTTCCTAATACTGGTTGATTTGAGTTTTCACAGGGTGTAGTCTCTCTGCTGCCTTAGAATGCTGGTTTCCTTACACTGGTTGATTTGAGTTTTCACAGGGTGTAGTCTCTCTGCTGCCTTAGAATGCTGGTTTCCTAATACTGGTTGATTTGAGTTTTCACAGGGTGTAGTCTCTCTGCTGCCTTAGAATGCTGGTTTTCTTATACTGGTTGATTTTAGTTTTCACAGGGTGTAGTCTCTCTGCTGCCTTAGAATGCTGGTTTCCTAATACTGGTTGATTTTAGTTTTCACAGGGTGTAGTCTCTCTGCTGCCTTAGAATGCTGGTTTCCTAATACTGGTTGATTTGAGTTTTCACAGGGTGTAGTCTCTCTGCTGCCTTAGAATGCTGGTTTCCTTATACTGGTTGATTTTAGTTTTCACAAGATGTAATCTCTCTGCTGCCTTAGAATGCTGGTTTCCTTATACTGGTTGATTTTCGTTTTCACAGGGTGTAATCTCTCTGTTGCCTTAGAATGCTGGTTTCCTTATACTGGTTGATTTTAGTTTTCACAGGATGTAATCTCTCTGCTGCCTTAGAATGCTGGTTTTCTTATACTGGTTGATTTTAGTTTTCACAGGGTGTAGTCTCTCTGCTGCCTTAGAATGCTGGTTTCCTTATACTGGTTGATTTTAGTTTTCACAGGATGTAATCTCTCTGCTGCCTTAGAATGCTGGTTTCCTTATACTGGTTGATTTTAGTTTTCACAAGGTGTAATCTCTCTACTGCCTTAGAATGCTGGTTTCCTTATACTGGTTGATTTTAGTTTTCACAGGGTGTAGTCTCTCTGCTGCCTTAGAATGCTGGTTTCCTTATACTGGTTGATTTTAGTTTTCACAGGGTGTAATCTCTCTGCTATCTTAGGATCCTGGTTTCCTTATACTGGTTGATTTTAGTTTTCACAAGATGTAATCTCTCTGCTGCCTTAGAATGCTGGTTTTCTTATACTGGTTGATTTTAGTTTTCACAGGGTGTAATCTCTCTGCTGCCTTAGAATGCTGGTTTCCTTATACTGGTTGATTTTAGTTTTCACAAGGTGTAGTCTCTCTGCTGCCTTAGAATGCTGGTTTCCTAATACTGGTTGATTTGAGTTTTCACAGGGTGTAGTCTCTCTGCTGCCTTAGAATGCTGGTTTCCTAATACTGGTTGATTTTAGTTTTCACAGGGTGTAATCTCTCTGCTGCCTTAGAATGCTGGTTTCCTTATACTGGTTGATTTTAGTTTTCACAGGGTGTAGTCTCTCTGCTGCCTTAGAATGCTGGTTTCCTTATACTGGTTTATTTTAGTTTTCACAGGATGTAATCTCTCTGCTGCCTTAGAATGCTGGTTTCCTTATACTGGTTGATTTTAGTTTTCACAGGGTGTAGTCTCTCTGCTGCCTTAGAATGCTGGTTTCCTTATACTGGTTTATTTTAGTTTTCACAGGATGTAATCTCTCTGCTGCCTTAGAATGCTGGTTTCCTTATACTGGTTGATTTGAGTTTTCACAGGATGTAATCTCTCTGCTGCCTTAGAATGCTGGTTTCCTTATACTGGTTGATTTTAGTTTTCACAGGATGTAATCTCTCTGCTGCCTTAGAATGCTGGTTTCCTAATACTGGTTGATTTTAGTTTTCACAAGATGTAATCTCTCTGCTGCCTTAGAATGCTGGTTTTCTTATACTGGTTGATTTTAGTTTTCACAGGGTGTAGTCTCTCTGCTGCCTTAGAATGCTGGTTTCCTTATACTGGTTGATTTGAGTTTTCACAGGATGTAATCTCTCTTCTGCTGTCTTAGGATGCTGGGTAGTATTCTAAAAATAGATTAAAGAAACACAGCTCACCTTATCTGTGACCTTGCCCACATTCAGACAGGCTTCGTCCAGGATGGCCAGAACCCCCTTGTGTGGCTGCTCCACAAGGTCACATATCACCTTGTTGTTGAAGTAGTCCACATGCTGCCATTCTATCCCTTCGCGCATGTATTCTTCCTGCTCCGACTTCAGGACAAGTTCTATGAACAGCTGCTGCAACTTCTCATTGCAGTAGTTGATGCAAAACTGCTCAAAACTGGAATAGAGATGGTAAGGGTGTAAAGAACTGAGTAAATAAACCTCTGAAATATACCATAATATCCAATCAGTGAAATGCTCTGTTGTCTTAAGATCAGTTACACTTTTTATTTATATAACAACATAATAGAATTTTATAACAATGCATTAGGTTCCCAAATTTGCATAAACGTTTTGCAACCATTACACCGGTCAGAAGTATTTGGACAAAGAAAACATATAGATTGTCATCACATTAGGAGGAACATGGTCAAGGGGTACACAGCCTCTGTACACAAAAGTTGTGGCTTTCATTTCCTTTCTCATAAGCAATTTATCCTTTTTTCAGAATTGTTTCTATTCAATACCCTTAAAGAAAATGTTGTTTCTTGATGTCAGTTGTATTCTGCTTTCGCTTTTAATTTGGACAAGTCGGAGAAAAAATGTATATGAGAAAAAGTTTCAAATCCCACCTGTTGTTGTCAAAGATCTCGAACCCGTAGATATCGAGCACTCCAATCACTGTGTTTTTACCCACAAACCCCACACCCGACGACTTGGGATCTATCGCTTCATTAATGCCCGCAACAATCCACGTAAACATTCTATCGTAGATAGCCTGGAATATACAAATAGTCAATCAAAACTTCCAATTCTGACCTTTATAAAGATTTTTAAGACTTGTACACAAATTGCAATACAGACTATTTAGAAAAGGACACTTCATATCAATCAGTCCTTTTTCTGAAGATATCAAAAACAAATTCATAAAGTAGTTTTATTATAGAAATCAAAGAATGTTTAAAAGTCCTAAAAAACAGGAATTCTGAAACCTCTAGTTTTAAATCCTGAAAAGGCAAGTTTGCTTTAATATGATATAGGGACTATAAGTCTAAAAAAGCCTAAAAATCAGGAATAACCATGAACACTCTTACCCACATAAATAAAAAACAGCTGAAAAAGGTGTAAATCGGTAACACACTACAACCTAGCAATTAATGAAGTAAATCCCAAATGTTCTACAACCTAGCAACATCCCATAGGTAAAACAAGTTACCTTTGCAAAAGCATCACGCGCATAAACAGCCTCTGAGACGGTCAAGCCCTTCTCCAGCACATTGCCCCCAGCAGCGATGACCCTGTGTGTCAAGGTCTTCTCAAGGTCGTCCGTCGTCACGGACAACAGACTTGCAATGTCCTTGACAAGGTTTTTGTTCTTGACCTCTGCAAGGTCATGGACGTCGTCTTGGGCTTGGAATTCAACATTACCCTGGATAAATAATCAAATGGGTGTAGGTTAAACACTATACTCCTTTATGGAAAAATTACTATTTTGCAAAAAAAAATCTCATTTGAGGTTGTTGAATATCTGCAGGATAGAAATGATCTTAAAAGAAATGATTTTGTTTGTTTGTGTGGTGCTTAATGCTGTATCAACAATTTTTCAGTATGTAAAAAAGAAATAAAAAACAAGAGGACCCTAAGGGTCCTGGATCGCTCACCTGACACTTGTAAAGTGTTGTTTACAACAATGTTACACATGAGTAATGGACAAGATTTGTCTAAATTTAACAGTGATCTACTTTTGACCCCAAGTTACTCATAAACTGACTTGGTTGAGATATAACAGGTTGATCATTTTGAGCAAGTTTGATCAAATTGGGCCGAAAATGTAGCTTTCATTGCTTCTAGACTGTAAACAAGGTTTTTCAAAGATTTGACCTAGTGACCTACTTTTTGACCCCACACTACCCATGTTCAAACTCGATCAAGATACCATCAAGGTAAGATTGGTCAGAAAATGTGACTTCTAGAGTGTAAACAAGATTTTTCAAAGATTTGACCTAGTGACCTACTTTTTGACCCGCACCAACCATGATCAAACTCTATTGAGATATCATCAAGGTTATTATCCTGAGCAAGTTTGATCAAGATTAGGCAGAAAATGTGGCTTCTAGAGTGTAAACAAGATTTTACTAAGATTTGACCTAGTGACCTACTTTTTGACCCCACCCCATCCATGATCGAACTCGATCGAGATATCATCAAGGTTAACATCCTGAGCAAGTATCAGGAAGAATGGGCCAAAAATGTGGCTTCTAGAGTGTAAAAGCTGAAATTGTTGACGACGCACGCACGCACGCACGACAGACGACGGACATTCAAGTATCCTAAAAGCTCACCCTGAGCAGAGCTCAGGTGAGCTAAAAATATATAAATGAATTTTTGAGAGTTCCATCCCAGGTGTCTTAACCCATTACCAAACAATAACTCTACCTTCTAAATCGAGACCCCTACTACATGGATTCAAGTTCATTACTCTAACCATTAAACCAAGGGTAATTGAAACAATGTGTAACCGAAGTCCCAATGAAAATCCTTCCCTATCTAGAACAAATGACTCACCAAAAGGATGACAGCTGCTACAATTTTCCACAAGGTTTCCGCATGCTTAAACGCAAATCCCAGCGTTTTCATGGCATTCATCACGTTTCGGTAATCCGATTGGTCATTAATTGTTGCACACTGTCATAAAAATAAGATTATAGCGTATTGAGATGATTATGTGACAGTAAATACATGTATCTGTCTGTATTGTATCTGAAAGGCATAACTAAATAATCAGTAACTTTGACAAATCTGCTGTGGAGGTCTAAAGATAGTATTGTAACAAAAGGATAAATTGTTCTTGAAGAGCTATTTATCCTTTTGTCACAATAGTTTTTTATTGTGATCTTTTAAAAATAAAGTAATATCTTCCTTTTACTTCTTTTGTTGAATAAGGCCATGACTGTATCTTAAATCAAATTGCGTTTTACATCACATCAACATTATTTTACTTATGTTTCAAATGCCTGACTCAAATGCCTATACTCAACTGCTCATAATGGCAGATTGAACCGGTTAAAACCATCGGCGTTCCGTAAGTCAGTTGGAAGACTACCTCTCATGAAAATCCAAATGCCATCACCGGGATTTGAATCCATACGGAGATGGGCCATGTGATATCAAGTTTTGTACTCTAACCACTAAATAACAGAGGTCCAAACTCTGTCTAAATGCATTTTAGAATTATTTCCGGGCCTCCTTGGCCTAGTGGTTAGAGTACAGAACTTGAAATCACATGGCCCCTCTTCGCGTGGGTTCAAATCCTAAGAGGATATGGATTTTCATGAGAGGCAGTCTCCCGACTGACTTACGGAATGCCAATGGTTATACTCGCCTTGACCAGCCCTTATGGGCAGTTGAGTATAGGGTCTTCCTCCATCATTAAGAGTCGGGCATGGCTACATAACTGAAATAATGTTGATGTGATGTAAAACCCATATATAAAAAAAAATCATTAAGTGTACCCTAGTTTCTCCACCCTGTCGAATATAATGGTACAAATCGGGATCCCGTTTGAGCTTCATATCAGCCAGCTTCTGGTCTGTGGCTCCGCTTATCAGCTGGTAAAACGAATGGAACGTTCTCTCCCCTTTCTGCTGGAACACCACTCTCGACTGAAACAAACAAACAGATTGAGTACTGACCTTGAACAGATTGAACAGATTGAGTACTGACCTTGAACAGATTGAGTACTGACCTTGAACAGATTGAACAGATTGAGTACTGACCTTGAACAGATTGAGTACTAACCTTGAACAGATTGAGTGCTGACCTTGAACAGATTGAGTATTGACCTTGAACGGATTGAGTGCTGACCTTAAACAGATTGATTACTGACCTTGAACGGATTGAGTGCTGACCTTGAACGGATTGAGTGCTGACCTTGAACGGATTGAGTGATGCTTGAATGGATTAAATGCTGACCTTGAAGGGATTGAGTACTAACCCACAAATTGGCACGAGTACTGGTGTGGTATCCATGAAGCAGTCATCGAGAGTGATTTTAAAAAGCTTCAAGCTTCCGCCACACTTGATGTAAAAGTTCAAACTAAAGATGGGTGGAAGTATTGACATTCCATAAGTCAGCCAGGTGACTACATCTTGTATAACTTCAAATCATGTATTGACCTTGAACAGATTGAGTACTGACCTTGAATGGATTGAGTACCGACATTGATTTATGCAAACAATTTGTTCAAAACCACATTCCCTCTTATTTCAATATTGACCAAAGCCATATCTCTGAGAGACAATTCCAATGACCAGTCACATTGCAATAATGTGCTTTTGTTTAAGATGCTATCGTGGAGAGTGGATTTAAAAAGCTTCAAGCTTCCGTC
The DNA here is from genome assembly GCA_947846245.1 of Cerastoderma edule. Classification (NCBI taxonomy): domain Eukaryota; kingdom Metazoa; phylum Mollusca; class Bivalvia; order Cardiida; family Cardiidae; genus Cerastoderma; species Cerastoderma edule. The sequence continues at coordinate 7,948,635 of OX401414.1, forward strand.
ACAACCCACGTATATAAATAAGTTTAAACTAAAACCATCAAAAAGAAGCAATCATTTTGCGCTTATGTACAAATTGTTGTCTACTGTTGCTTTCAATTTGGACCAGTCTCAAAATACCATATGGGGTAATCTATCAATAAAGCAGACTGGTGCCCCGCTTACCTTTTCCAGTAGATAATTGTTGACATGTCCGCCAATGGGGTCACCTTTAAAGTCAAAGTTGATGTCCATGTATTTACCGAACCTACTGGAGTTATCGTTCCTGTTTGTCTTTGCATTTCCAAACGCCTCAAGGACAACGTTGGACTTGATCAAAACATCTTTCACACTGAAATGAGAAATATGAAAAGCATCAAGTCTATAATATGCTTATTAACTACTTAGAATGTGTTTGGCAACTACAACACATGTGATAAAGTACAATGTGATTTTTTTTTTACATTAACAAACCTTAAAGTTATTCTTTATAACTCATGCCTTTCTATGTCAGACCATCTTTCATTTTTAAGGACCACAACGGAAATAAGAGATTTTTCTCTTTGTTGTGTTATCCTTAAAATTGATGTTATTGACATTCTGACATGGTTCGTAACACAATCATTTAAATTTCAGTATTTTATTCAATGTATTTGCTAATTTTAAATGTATGTGTTGTTGATTATTGTCTTGTTGCTCAATATTGAAATAAATCTATCTATCTAACCCATCCCAAACATCAATAGCATGTGAATGGTACAAATCGCATAATATTTTAAATGACAGTTCACAGTATACACAATAGTTTTTTTACAAGTCCAAATTAAAATAATTTTCTAATGAAGTTACAACTTTCCTGAATTGACTGGTTCTAGGCTAGGTTCTGCCTTAAAGTCTCTGAAATGTCTTGCCATTGACAATCCCACAAAACCACAGGTTCCCATGGGGCTCAAACCTGCATTGCATCCCTGAGTTGTTTAAATACCCCAACCTTTTTCACCTGGCCATGTAGTACCTCATGAGAATAAGAGGACACATCAGCTTGGAAGCAATTCCACCTTCTCACACAGTGATTTCTTTCTTATGCCAGCTGCTGGAGATGGCCTATGATTAGAATACCGAGACTATTATAGTCAGTGATTTTTTTTCACCAATTGGGAAAGGGTAAATGCCGCGGCAATGGGGAAAATATACGTTGTTTCAGTTTGTTTTTCTTATAATTGGAGATTTGGGATTCGTTTTCAAATAAAAGAAATCTCATCATGAGTAGCTTATTTTGTTTTAAAAGTTGAAAATATAGACACTGCAGAAAGAGTACAGTTACTTTGCCAATACATGTTTTGAGACAAGAGTGCATTTGATTTTGAGTTTTCTGTTACAAGTAATCTGGGCGATTTTAACAGCCCAACAAATTTAAAAACTCATATGTTTATTAGAGAATAAATGTCTTATTGGGAAAAAAATCTTGAAATTGGTAAAAAGTTACTAGATTTGATTGGGAAAGGGTCCTTTTACCAGACCCAAACAAAGAAAGAAAAGAAACACTGAATAGTTACTGCTTCACAAATGTGAATAATGTACATGGAGGACAGTGGTCCAGGGCTAGAGCCTCAACCACAGGCCACAAGGGTCTTGAGTTCGAATCCCATTTGTAACAGGATATGCCTTGGGAACTTTCATCTATCCACATTCGATGCAAGGAAGCAGAATCTAGAGTGATTTATCTTGGTTGTAAGAACTTGTTACAATAGTATTGCAGAGAACTATTTACATGTATGCAGTATGTAAGGGAATGTGTATGTAGTTGTAAATATATATGAACTATGGGCCTATGTGCCTAAGTTCCAATAAAACTATGTTATGTTATGTTATGTGTTGAGGCCTAAAAAAATAAATTGCTTGTTTAGGGTAACATCTTCAAAATAAGTAGGTAGGATATAGGTAGGGATCTTTTTTTTTCTTTTTTTTTTTTTTTAATCTTGAGCTCCACTTTAATATGTGCATACATGTATTTCTTTTTAAAGAAACAGTATAGAACTGTCTTCTGACATAGACCATCATCCATCAAAATACATTTTCAGAAGTTGTCAAATTTAAGCGCCGATAGAAGACACGAATAAACATGCATTTGTCTAATTCAAATTGTAAACTAGCCTGTCGGAAAAGCACGTGAAGTTTCAAATGGATATGTTAAAAATATGTCGCCAATTGATTTTTTCTTCCAATGGTCAAATAAAATCTTTAGGGTAGGCAGGTTTGGCTCGGTAGGGTCAGGTTACCCTAAACAACCAAGTTTTGTTTTAGGCCTGATGCAAATGCGTGTGAAGTAAAGTGTGCAAGGGGCCCTTTAATGGAGGACCTACTAAATGAAGCTTTTATGACTGGTAAACAACTGAGCCACGTCAAATTACCCCTTAACCAAAAATTACTGAATTTAAAACACCTTATGTAGAAAATTTGAAACTTTGAAAAGCATTGTGACAAAAGGATTAATAATTGCTCATGATGAGCAATTAATGCTTTTGTCATAATGGTTTAACTAACTTTCGTGAAGGAAATGGATGTTTTCGAGTTTTGCTTTTTGTTGTCTGCTGTTGTTTTCGACTTGGACCAAATATAAAACTCCACATTGGGGAATTGGCTTATCATTATATGTTTGCATCAGACTTCTTTTATTTATTACTTTATTGTTTATGCTTACAGGTTAGATCACAGGCCAGCGGCCAATTTACCTGGCAGCTGGCATGAGATCTAACCTGTTTGCATAAGCATGAAGTCTGTTCCAGCACTATAATGTTAATGGTCATCGTTAGTTGCGAAAAGGAGAAAACTTTTGTTGCAATGAATATCTGATAATTTCTGACTCTCTGTAAGGGACCCGACTTTTTAAAAAATATTCGCAACAATTTATCATCTGTAAACCTTTTTAAGTTCGTAAAAAATAAACTATGTTGTTTAGTGAAGATTAATACAGTTGACATAGTTATTGCATTTTCCGCCTAAAGCGTACAACCACAAAATTTGTGTGGTTAATTAAACATAACACTTTAACCTATAGCTTCCTTTAGACCTATTTTAACAATCATGCTACATACGGTAGGGACTATTTCAACAAAAAGAGAAATTAGTTGTGAAAATAACTCCTTTTGACACAATAGTTTCTTTCCAATGCTACAAAGAAAAAAATTCTTCATACTTTGTAATTGGTGTCTGTTTTAGGAAAAGATTATGGTACAGTTATATAGCTATTGGTATGTTAAAAAATGTTAATTTATAGAGTAAAAGGACATGAATGTTTTAACCCTTTCTCAAAAGCAAAATTTTATGACTGTCCAAAAATAAAAGAGGTTGCAGACGACATTTCAAAATGTGATGAAATTGAAAAATTATCTTCTGATAGGACAGAAAACATTGTGGAAAAAGTAAAAATTTCCCTTTTCTAACAATGTTTTCCAAAGTCGTCTGCAACAAAGGTGGTTAAATGTGGTTATTGTTTGATAATGGGTTAAACCATTCACCTCATACTGGATTTTGTTTATAGTTTATATGGGAGTTACATCGCATCAATATTATTTCAGTTGTGTCCACAGCCTATAGGTAATGAAAAACAATGAAAAAGATTTCGAAATCTCGGCTAATTCCACAAGTCTAAAACTGAAACTCTACCTGTAAGCAGATTGGTTCAATAAGGGTTGAATCATGTTTTTAGAATTTGATCTCTTGTCAGAAATATAGTAAAAATCTACCATAAAAACGCTAAACTGGAAGTTGCGCAACACATTTTTGGTGTAAGCACCATGGTGCAGCGATCACCAGCCATGTGAAGGCAACCTGTACCCCTACACTATGGAGAATTATTTACCAAAGGGTTTATGCATTCAATGAAACTAATTCACCCAGGATGTTGATGTATTGCAACAACTTTATCTTAATTTATACAGTAGTGACATATACAAAGTGAGGATTTATTGCAGTATTGTGATAAGTCATTCACTGTTATGAAGTACTTGCTAAAATGTTGCATAAACCCCGCAAAATACTGCAATGGTAAATTATTTATGCTTGGGTGACAAACATTGTATACATACATGCATGTCTGTATTTCTTTGGTTTGGATCACTTAATGATAGCTGGCTTATTTACCATCACATCAAGAGAAATGTTGCAATAATGCAGAATCTTTTGTAATTTGAATAAAACACCAAACAGTTCAAAAGCTTATGTTTTAAGTTGTTATTCATACTTTGCTATTTAAGTTATTAAGCAACCTAAAGCACATTCGACAAATACTAACTCATGAGTATGTAAACATGGGTAATGTTTTTATGTATTCATTCAGTGCTGATAAATTGTTTTGAATCAAACCCCCACCCCTCCATGATGACTCAAGGGTTCATTTCAAGACTTAACCCTTTCCCAAACAATAACAAAATTTGACCACTTTGTTGCGGACAACTTTAGAAAACATTGTGGGAAAAGGAGAAATTGCTTGTAACGAGCAATTTTTCCTTTTCCCACAATGTTTTCTGCCCTATAGGAAGATTATTTTCCAATTTCAACCCATTTTGAAATGCCATCTTCAAATTCTTTCAATTTGCAACAGTCGAAAATTTGTTGTTTGGAATTAAGGGTTAAGTCATTCTCTTAAAAAATTTACTATAGTCTTGTAATGAAGCCAAGATGTGTCCTCTAAATTGGTGAAATATATATACCAGTCGCAATATTATTTACCACATTCAGCCAATTTGTACCGTCAAGTATCAACTGAAAAAATGGCATGTAAATTTACATTAACCCTTTACCAAATGCCAAATTTTGGACTGTCCCAAATCATAAGAGTTTGCAGACGACATTTCAAGATGTGACGAAATTGGAAAATAATTTTCTTGTTAAGAGCAATTTCTTCTTTTCCAATGACGTGTTTCAGAGTTGTCTAGCAAATTTCTTCTTTTCCCACAATGTTTTCTGCACTATCAGAAGATTATTTTTCAATTTCATCTCATTTTGAAATGCCATCTGCAAACTCTTCGAATTTGGGACAGTCAAAAACTTTGCATTTTGTAGCGGGTTAATGCAGATAAATATAGGCCTAGATAACTTGATAAAATCAATGGTGATTGCCCGATTGTTTGCCAGAAGAAAAATCGAACAAAATTGATTGGTTTACAGTGTTCTTTAACCTTGCATATTATAGATTATACCCATTGATAAAGTTGTTGCTTGCAGGTATATTTAAAAGCCTACAATATGTGAAGAAAAGGGTGTAAGAAAATCTTACGTCTTAAGTTAACTTTTTTACCTCTATCATGCACACACACATACCTGGTAAAATATTGAATATGTTGAATGTGACCAGTAATGGTAGTAATGGCAGAAGAAATCGATGGTTCAATGCAAGACTATAGTAAGTTCTTCAAAAATGTGAAGCATTTACTATAGTCTTGCTTAAAAGTTGTAATGTAATTACCTTTATATTTTAACTACACACAATTCGGACAGACAAAGTCTGAGTTTGTGACTGGCAATTTAACACTCGTGAAGTTAAAGAATAAGTTCTTGAATCTATCACAGGGGTTTAAACAACTGGGCAAAGCAGGACCCTTTATTACTCCAACTTGTATCAATTATGAAAACTGAATAATCCGTTTGGAGCAGAAATTTCCCCTTTAGCCATAACAATACCTTCCTGATATCCCATTGAAAAACTTATTGTCATACTTCATAATTGTCATATACAGTTGATTACAATATACAAATATACAATACAATAATACAATACAGCATTTTTATTTGCAGTACTTTACAAAATCATTTGCATATTACAAAACAATAGATTTGTATCAAAATAGAACTGATGTTATAAAAGGACGATGAATATGTGCTTGTTACAAAATCACAAAACTATGAAGGAAACAAACAATGGTATATTCAACCTTTTTTAAAGATACTTTAACCCTTTCCCAAATGACAAATTTTTTACTGTTCCAAATTGAAAGTTTGCAGACAACATTTCAAAATGTTATGAAGTTGAGAAATATTCTTCAGAGTCACGAGCAATTTCTCCTTTTCCCATAAGGTTTTCTAAGGTCGTCTGCAACAAAGTGGACAAATGTTGTTATTGTTTGGGAAAGGGTTAAAACGATTTGGTATAAATCTTACAGATGCAGTGAATCAATTCTATATGCTGTGTAAAGTGTTGAGATTTTTGTGTCTCTTAGTAGAGAAGGGTTTCACCAGCATGTTTGGTATGTGACAGCAGTGATATTTATTACATTGAAATAATCATTCTCCACCACAGTGAGCTCCCTTTTCATTTGGTAAGGAGCTCTCTGCTATCACAGGAAACATCCTTCCAGATCTGGAAGGATAACATTTTTTCCATTTCAAATTTTTAATCGAAATCTGAATGCAGCATTTTTCTATATTCTATAATACACACTTTGAAAACAAATTACATAGTCATAACTGACAAGACTGCCGAAATTGTCAATAACTTTGATTCAACAATCATTTTCAAAGCATGTCATGTTGAGAATCAATCATAAAGAACCTATTTCTTTGGCGTCTGCGCTAATTTGTTTGGGTCACATGACTGTATCTGTCGTCACCTGATTTCTATGATGGCAGTAGTACTGTACTGTAGTGTAACAAATGGATGTATTCCTTTGGCAGAGTTTGTGAAATAATCTTCTCCCCCCCACCCACCCACTGCTCCATAGGAGTGGTATATCAAATTATCATAGATCTTAAATTACATGAGTCAAGCAACAATTTAATTGGGTCAGTAGCAAGTTGGGCTTAGAATACAGGAGTCCCAAGCTTGAACCTTAAAGGTTTAGCAGTATTCCAATATACAATTTTTATTGTTGATTATATGTGGTACAGGTTGTACGCAGTATAAGACAAGGTCCAAGGTTTGAGTAATTATTGCTAAGTTAAAAAATGTAAACAGATAATAAAGGCTAAATGTGACGGTAAGTAACTCTGATCAGATATTCCAATCACCCCTTTTCTCAGGTATGGAGTAGGTCCACTGCAGTATATGGTTGAATTAAAAAAATGTTAACAGATGATATATGCTAAATGTGACAGTAGGTAACTCCGATCAGAAACCACTGTGACAAAAAGGAGGCTTGAGAGGAGCAATCTTTTGTTTTGTCACAATTGTTTCAGAAGTTGTCTGCCTTCCGTTGTTTGAAACAAGTGCTTAAACCCTTGAAGTGCTGGAACCGACTTACGATGCTTATGCAAACAGGTTAAATCACAGGCCAGCTGCCAATTTGATTGGTTTGCTTCTCTGAGTATCTTTCCTCAACAAAACTAAGCAGATATTCAAGGTTTTAGAAAGCAGATGACACAAAAATCTATTCTTAGAGAATTACCCAGCATTCAAAGGGTTAAATACATTAATCACCTTGAGAAAAATTGGTTAATATTGCAAATGGAAGAACCCCACACACACATTCATGCGCCAGTCAACACAAGTGAAAAAAAACATGAATTGGCTAAAAGTAGACAAGTGATATTAATTCACAAGGAAGGGCTATCTCTGTTGTCATGGTAACGCAACATCAGATCATGACTGATAAGTCCGTCTGACGTACACGTATATCCTCAAGTTTTAATTCACAGCAAAAAACAGCTACACACCAGGATTCTTTCTCATTTTTTTTCGGAAACATCTACATTTAGGGTAAGTCAGTCAGGAGACTAACTCTCATGCAAAACAAATATTTTTGGATCTGAACCCAAATTTGAAAAGAGCCTTGAGAAATTCAATTTCCATTCTAATATGACGAGGTCACACGGCCCTGTAGAAGCAAATACAAAACACTTATGACTTAAAATGATGAATGGCTTTAAAATCACTGTTGATTAATAGAGAATGGCTTTAACCCATCACCAAACAATAATGACATTTGACCAGTTTGTTGCGGACAACTACGGAAAACATTGTGGGAAAAGGAGAAATTGCTCATTAAGAGCAATTTCTTCTTTTCCCACAATGTTTTCTACCCTATGAGAAGACTATTTTTCAGTTTCATCACATTTTGAAATGTCATCTACAAACTCTTTCAATTTGGGACAGCCGAAAATTTTGCGTTTGGTATAGGGTTATACAACAAGAAATTGCTTTAATCACAATCAGTTTATCTTCATATGATAGCTGCAGGTACAGTGAAGTCACAGGGAGATATGTCATAATACCTTTATTAACACTATAATATATATATATATATTTATATATATATAGTGTTAATAAAGGTATTATGACATATCTCCCTGTCAGTAAAATAAGTATTATTTGATTTAACCCACACTTCATATATTCCTGTTCTGTTTAGAGCAGGTGACCATGTTTTGTGCTCTCTTTTATGCGTATGAACTTATGATAAACTGGTCTGCATCAATCACTAATGTGAGTGGCGCAATATATAACTCAAAGAGGCTACATGCTGTTTCTTTAGAGTTTAATCAAAGACTTATAAGCAGGGCTACAGGCAGCGGTCAGCTGCATGCATAATCTACAAATAAATTGGTTGTTAGTTATCAGATTACGTTACAAACATTTAGAAGTGCTTGTTCACACATGAGACAACTTGCATGCTAAAATAAAATCATAATTTCGTTGAAACTATACAGCTTTTGTTTTGCTGTATGATATATCATGAAAAATAGCTACAGAGCGCAACATTGATCCAGAATGTGTCAATGTATTTAAGTATGTACAGACATTATGGGATGGCTTTTAAAACTGTATGCTTTTAAATCTGAATACATAATTTTTCATTGTATCCAGGCTCTCAAAATACTTAAAGACAAATTATCTTTCTTCCAGTGGCTATTCTCCAGTGTGTGTCACCATGTTGTACAATTTAAAAAAAAAATAAGTTTCAACTTCTAATTCCCTCAATTCCGTGGACAATATATATGGGTTTTACATCACATCAACAATATTTCAGTCATGTAGCGATGCCCGACTCTTAATGATAGAGGAAGACCCCATACTCAACTGCCCATAAGGGCTGGTCAAGGCGGGTAGAACCATCTGCATTCCGTAAGTCAGTCGGGAGATTTTCTGCGGACAAGCAGCTTGGTCCAAAGAAGAAATCACTTGCAACAAGCATTTTTTTCCTTTTGATACAATGGTTTCTACCAATTAAATGTCACAGGAGGAATTAATGACTCTATAGTAAACTAATCATTAGTAATGTGAAGCACTTCCAATAGTTGCACTGAACCCTCAATGTACAATACAGTGTTTTTCTCATATATTTCATAATCATCATCTAATACTGCTTTGAAATTTGAAACATCCCAAAATCCCGCATAAAATAAAAGGTTGGTTAATGGATGAAACGCATTAGGAACATTCCTGATCATCATGTCGCCAAACCAGTGAAAGGTTATAATGTCTAAAACTTTCAGGATGTTTGTCTTGGGCCTTCTTCCTATTTTAAAAGGAAACACCCCAAAACACATCCAAATTCTGTAGCAACCACTAGGTCACAAAGCCTATGAACAATTATATAAAATGCTGAAAACTGTCTGAATGATCAAAAAGGGTAGAAGTTATCTGCTGAAAGATGTTTAAGATTGCTGCTGAGAAAAAGCTTTGTGCATAGTGTTAACCCTTATATTGCTGGAACCGAATTCGTGCTTTTGCAAACAGGCTAGATCCAGGCTGTTCTAACCTGTTTACTACTCTGAGCATCTTTCCTCAACAAAATAAACCAGATATTTAAGGTTTTGGAAACTAGACAACACAAAGATTTATCTTTAGAAAATTACCCAGCATTCTAAGGGTTAATTTCCTCTTTTCCATCCTGTTCACATTTTGCCCCCATTCCTTCATGAAAATGTGTAACTCTTTTCTTCAAATATACAGCAGTTTGACCGATGCAACATGAAACACTAGTAAAAATCATTGAAACAAAAAAAGATCAATCACTCGAAATAAGCAATTGATCATTTTACCACATTTTTTAGCAATTCATCCTAAGGTCACAGATATTTCTTTACACTTATGTATTAGATGCAGTCAAATTGGATGACTTTTGGGATCAAGGGCTTTGATCGAAAATCAAAAAAATGATTTTGTGTGAGTGGTCCGAATCGAGAGTACAATCAGATGAATCAGAAGATAATGACGTATAAGAAATAGCATTGTCATTCTGAAGTTGTTAAGCTCTTAAAACAAAACACAACTGTGAGCAAAAAACCAAAATTGCTCGGATTTTCAAACATTTTTTGCCATGTTACTTTCTTGCAGCAAACAATCTTATTTATTTATATGGGTTTGTACATTGTGTCAACATTATTTCATACATGTTGCGATGCCAGACTCTTCATGATGGAGGAAAATCCCAATACTCAACAGCCAATCAGGGCTGGTCAAGCCGGGTAGAACCATCAGCATTCCGCAAGTCAGTCGGGAGACTACCTCTCATGAAAATCCATATCCCTCACTGATATTTGAACCCACATGGAGAGGGGCCATGTGATTTCAGAACCAGATGATAATGAGGTATGAGAGATGGCATTGTCTCTATGAAGTTAAGAGATTTTAAGCCTTTCCCAAACAATAACGACATTTGACCACTTTGTTGCAGACGACTTTAGAAAACATTGTGGGAAAAGGAGAAATTGCTCATAACTTTTCCTTTTCCCACAATGTTTTATGCCCTGTTAGAAGATTATTGTCCAAATTCATCACATTTTGAAATGTCGTCTGCAAACTCTTTCAATTTGGGACAGTCGAAAAATTTGCTGTTTGGGAAAGGGTTAAGCTTTACATGTATACTTTCAAAATTGTCGAACCCCTTGGATCTCAATGGTAACTTTGTTTTATGGAATGAAAAAATAGACATGCAATTTTTGCTTGTCCCCAAACTTATTTCGTTTCCAATTCCTGGATGTGATTCCTACAGACAATTATTTTCCATTCACAATTCCTTACTTAATGGGATTCCCCCAAAATCAGCATAAATCATGGGGTCAAGTTAAAACTCTGCACATATTTTGTACAAACCATTATTGTTTAACGTTCTGGGTTTCGGCTTTCACTTTCATCGGTATAGCAATGTTTTTTATTTTTATCTGTTTTTGAAATACTCTGGGTAATAGACTTAAAGTTGTCACATTTTTCTTTCGAGACCAATGCAGCAAGGGCCTTCACAACTTCAATTTAAAAACGAAAACACTACTTACCGTTCTACTTCTTTGCGTCCCCCGACATTCGTCACCGCCGCAATGTATCTCATTACGATCTTCGAGGCTTCTGTCTTTCCAGAACCACTCTCACCTTAAATTCATAACGCAAAAAAAAAGCATTATTCATAAATTCATCATCAACAAATTATCAAAGAATTGCCTCTAATTTCCGAGCACTCAATAAGCTTAAATGTATCTTTGTTGCAGACAACATTTAGAGACATCACAACATAGGCAGAAATTGCCCATCATGGTCACAATCTCTGTGTCTAAAACTTTAAACATGATTTTGTGACTGTCAGCAGAAGACATAAAGTATGAAAAATCATCGTCCCTTGAGACATTCATGAATTAGGCCCAAACCATTGACAAAAGTAGGCAACTCTTCTCAGGAGCAGTTTATTTAATTGTTTAATCGTTTATTTTTTTTTCTTGATTCATAAACATTGATGTAATTGAGTTTTGAGTTTGCAGACAACATTCCAAAATGTGATGAAATCGGAAAATAATTTTCTGATATGGTAGAAAACATTGTGGGAAAGGGAGAAATGGCTTGTCACAAGCAATTTCTTCCGTTCCCACAATGCTTTCTAGAGTCGTCTGCAACAAAGTGGTAAAATGTCTTTATTGTTTGGTAATGGGTTCAGCACACACAAAGAAGGGTACAAAGCATACCCTATAGGGTCAAGAAAGTTTCATATTTCAAATATATATATCCACACAAAGTTGCATCTGGGTGCAACCATCTATAACCCATATAATGCCGCATACCAACTTCATGCTTATGCAAACAGGTTAGATCACAGCCCAGCCGCGAATTAATTGGCAGCTGGCCTGTGATCTAACCTGCTTGCTACTCTAAGAATCTTACTCCATCAAAATGAAGCAAATATCTAAGGTTTTGAAGAGCAGACGACACAATAATCTATTTTTAGAAAATTACCCAGCATTCTAAGGGTGAAACTCATAGATCAATGATGTAGTTCTTCACTCTGTACTAAATTATAAAAGTAACATGCTTTTTTCCCCCTATTTTCATAAAAAGGATTTAATAAATCAAAGCAAATAGCATTCTAAGTTTAAGAAATCAAAGACCTAAAAGTCATGCTTTGAAAGAAATCATCCATCAATATTTTGCTCACATTTCTACGAAGTGCCTATTAACAAGTTGATCTTTAAAATTTGAGAGCAATAATAACTTAATTGTGAATGCTAGAATTGATCAATAAGCCTTCAAATGGTAACAGCTTGTAGACTGTCCCATCCAGATACATAAACTTTGAGGAAATGGTGTTCCTGTCATACACAGAGCTTCTGATTCTATTCAGAAAAGGTGGGAAAAATTGCCGCGTGGTGAAAAAGCGGTTGCTCGTTTCCCAAATGATAGGGCTATAACATATACGTATACCATAAGCAAAGGATTGACCTTGACCCTTGATCTATGCTGATTTGGCGGAATTTTGAGCTCATATTTAAATGTGCTTGTGATAGGAAAATAACAAGCCTAGGAATTGGAGGTCAATCAAGGGGTCATATCTAGGAATTGAAGGTCATTTGAGGGGTCATATCTAGGAATTGGAGGTCATTTGAGGGGTCATATCTAGGAATTGAAGGTCATTTGAGGGGTCATATTTAGGAATTGGCGGTCATTTTAGGGGTCATATCTAGGAATTGGAGGTCATTTAAGGGGTCATATTAAGGAATTGGAGGTCATTCAAGGGGTCATATCAAGGAATTGTATGTGATTTGAGGGGTCATATCTAGAAATTGAAGGTCATTTAAGGGGTCATATCTAGGAATTGAAGGATTTAAGGGGTCATATCAAGGAATTGGAGGTCATTTCCTTTATAAGTTGGGAGATCACTGAAAACCTTGCGAAAGTGATATTTTTTTCTATCAAAAATGACCAATTCTATTACCTGATATGACGATGCATGTGTCCCTGTTCTTCCGTTTCATCGTCTTGTAAGCGCTGTCAGCGAGCGCAAATATGTGCGGGGGTCGTTCGTAGATCTCCCGGCCCTTGTAGTCGTCCACATAACTCTGGTTGTAAATATCCAGGTTTTTGTACGGGTTTACAGACACGACCACCTCCCCAATGTATGTGTAGATCTTTCCTTTCTCATATCTGAAAATAAATCAAGTATGATCCAATTGATAGGGTTTTACATGGCAACTCTGTTTTTTAGGACAGTAAAGCAAGGGCCTATAGCCTTTCACCAAACAATAAAGACATTGAACCACTTTGTTGCAGACTACTCTGAAAAAACATTGTGGAAAAAGGAAAAATTGACGAGCAATTCTCCTTTCCCCACAATGTTTTCTTCCCTATCAGAAGGTCATTTTTCATTTTCATCACAATTTGAAATGTCGTCTGCAAACTGTTTCAATTTGGGACAGTCGAAAATTTGGTGTTTGGTAAAGGTATAAAACACACCTTCCAAATTCAAAACTTCTTGAAAATCATGCAAGTTTTCAATAAACGTCAATGGTGCAGCAGATTAATGGTTTCCAAATTTTTAGCGATAAAACTTACAAAGAATGAACAGCCTAAGCCTCTTCCAAATTCAAGGAAAAAAGACCCTGTGCCCATGCAACCAACTCTTTTGGTCGCACTTTGGTTAACCCTATACCAAACACCAAATTTTCAACTGTCCCGAAAGAGTTTATAGACACTGTTTCAAAATGTGATGAAATTGAATACTAACCTTCTGATAGGGCAGAAAACATTGTTGAAAAAGGAGAAATTGCATGTTTTTCAGAGTCGTCTACAACAAACCGGTCAATTGTCATTATTGTTTGGTAATGGGTTAACCAATGAACATTATGTTTAATGGGCAACACAGGGCTATTTTTCCTTTAATTGGGAAGACGCCCAATTTGGAAAATTTCATAGCTGAAATTAATGAATTGGGAAGCCAAATAGCTGGTATAACTTTGAATTTTTGGGAAAACTTCATGATTTTATAGAAATTTCCAATTGGGAAGGTGCCTTTTATGGGAGTATGTTATAATAACGTAAAAAAGCCCTGTAACAGCATTCCATGGCTCAGGGGTTGCGAAATCTGTCCATAATTGTAAAATATTTTTTAATACCTATGACTGTATTGTTAAATCTAGTATAACTTTAATTGTCCATGAAGGCTTTTGGGAAAGCTGGGAAATAATATGGAAAATTGATTTTGCCTCCCCTTGGCTTGAAAAAAAAAAGGAGCATAAATAGGTGAATCTTTTCATCACAGTGCCCTCTATAAGAACAGGCCGCATGCAAAAATGGCTGCTTCAAATCATTCTTTGGCCGGTTCAAATGCATGATGATGTTAATAACACCAATGGACCTCCCCTCCCCTCAAAGCTGCGTGTTCAGATTTTGTTATGAACCTGTTTTACAAATTCTTATTGAGAATAGTTTATCAATGCAGGGTTGTCATCAATTTTAGGAGTTAGAGGCCAACTTTTGATTTGAGGAGGCCAATGAAGCAAACATCCAACAAAAATTAGGTGTTACTTATGACCACCTATCATAATTTTGTTATATGAGCAGACCAAAAAGTCATTTGAATCGGTCAAATTGGCTGGCAGCCGGCCCTTAACCCTTTACGGTATATAGCGCCATTCGCCGCCTTATCGATTACCGCATAAAACACTTTTTGCTGTTATACCTATTACCGTATAAAACCCATTTCGACGTTCTATCAAGACCGCAAAGAACGCTTTTTGACAGCTGAAAAATTGATTCAACTTTAACCCTTAATTACACACATAAACATGTCACTTTCTCCAAATTTCATTATCCTCTTAAATAAATATGTTTTCTTTTATTTCCGATGATAAAATCATAGGGTCAAAGTTTAAACTTTCGCTCTAGAGAGAATCTTTTGAGAATGGTCGCAAGACACCCTTCTGAAAAAGAAGGGAATTCAAATTACCAACCCAATTAATATGAGAGTTCTTCAATATCCAGTCATAAAAGATTAAAACAATGCCGATTTGTAAAGACTCGATAAGGATTTCATGCAATTCTTTAGAAAATTAACACATTTCTAAAAAAAAAATCCAATCAAAATGAGAGCGAGCATACAGCACACGACCCGTAAAGGATGTTTATGACACGGAGCTGTTGTTTAAAGTTGAAAGGCAAATGAAAATAAAGCTGTCGAATAACGGACGTTATGAAGACGGCTACTTAAAGTTTTATGTCCAGGACCAGGTTTGTCTACTTTATGAAGCAATATTGCGTTGAAAAACATTTTTTTAATTTGGAAACGGTTTTAATGGAAAGAGAACGATTCAGTTTTGTTGAGAAATATACAAAGACAAAGCATGTATCTCCGTCATGAATGGCATTTTTCGTCAACAAAATTCCCTTCAATTGATGACAAAACATAAAAACAAATCAGGGAT
The DNA here is from genome assembly GCA_947846245.1 of Cerastoderma edule. NCBI lineage: Eukaryota > Metazoa > Mollusca > Bivalvia > Cardiida > Cardiidae > Cerastoderma > Cerastoderma edule. The sequence goes on from OX401414.1 coordinate 7,964,229, forward strand.
CTCTCAGGGGAACACATACGTCATTTTATTACTTTTGAGTTTGTATAATTCACACTGCAATATACAGTTTCATTGTTCGTCTAATTTTCTACGCCTTAATCTTAATATGTAAGTATCATTAAAAAAAGAAATAAACATCAACTTAAAGGAAATTCTGTTCTTATCGTCCTTTATTCTCTTTGAAAATCTATTGGATTAACAAAAATTGCATTAATTTTCGTTTGATTAACAGTAACCCAATCAGTGACAATTATCGGATGATGATCTCCGATAGTTGGATGGTTTATACCTATGGTGTCACTGATAACCCTTATCTCTACACCTAAAAGGGTTAATGACAACCCTCAGTCTATGGTTTGGTGACAACAATTTTTTTTTAATAATATATATAAAATAACTCATTCTCTGAACTAAATTGGATAAATACAATGCTCAATGTATACCAAAGTAGGTATGATTCAACCATAAATCTTTAAGATCACCAGACTGTTTGGTTTATTTGATAGCAGCAGTAAAAGCTTGGATTTTAAATTGTTCTTATCAGTTTGAAACCCTTTCTTCTCTCATTAACATTTCCCTATTACATTCAGTAATGTATGTTTAGCCCATTACCAACAACAAAGACGTTTGACCAGTTGATGTAGACGCCTCTGGAAAACACTGTGGGAAAAGGAGAAATTGCTCGTAAAAAGCTATTTCTACTTTGCCCACAATTGTTTTGGCCCTATCAGAAGATTGTTTTTAAATTCCATCACATTTTGAAATGTCGTCTGCAAACTCTTTCAATTTGGGACAGTCAAGAATTTAGCGTTTTGTAAAGGGATAGCTGACAACAAATCACCATTGTAACAAAAGAGGAGCTTGTTCATGATGAGCAAATTCTCCTTTCATTACAATGTTATCAAGTTTAGTTAAATTATAACTCATTTCAACTGTTCTTCTTGGATTCATTGTTCGTCATCGCTAAAAAAAAATTTGTAAACAAGGAAACGGTGAAACAAAAATAAAATGGAAACAACAGGGTGTGCGTTAACATTCCTTAATTGTTAGCAAACACAAAATTTTGGCTGTCCCAATATGAAACAGTTTGCAGATGACATTCCAAAATGTGATAAAATAGGAAAGTAATCACCTGATAGTGCAGAAAACATTGTGGGATGAGAAGAAATTGCTCAATACTATCCCGAATTGAAAGAGTTTCATTGTTCGTCATCGCTAAAAAGTTTTTTGTAAACAAGGAAACGGTGAAACAAAAATAAAACGGAAACAACAGGGTGTGCGTAAACATTCCTTTACTGTTAGCAAACACTAGATTTTGGCTGTCCCTATATGAAAGAGTTTGCAGACGACATTTCAAAATGAGATGAAATTGGAAAGTAATCTTCTGATATCGCAGAAAACATTGTTGGAAAAGAAGAAATTGCTCAATACTATCCCGAATTGAAAGAGATTGCAGACGACATTTCAAAGTGTGCTGAAATTGGAAAGTAATCTTCTGATAGTGCAGAAACGTTGTGGGAAAAGGAGAAATTGCTCATTGGAAGCAATTTCTCCTTTTCCCACGGTGTTTTCCAGAGTCATCTGCAACAAACTGGTAAAATGTGGTTATTGTTTGATAATGGGGTAATTGCAAATTTGCATTGTCATCACTGCCATTAGGCCCATTACCCCATGTTGGGGCAGACTATGTGGGCACATTGCACAGTTGTACACGGCAGGGCATGCACTGATATGGCCCCAAACATTTGGGTGGTGGTTGTCTTTTATACAACATAAACCCTTTACCAAACGCCATATTTTGAACTGTCCCAAATTGAAAGAGTTTGCAGACGTCATTTCAAAATATGATGAAATTGGAAAGTAATCTTATGATAAGGTAGAAAACATTGTAGGAAAAGGAGAAATGCTCATTACGATCAATTTCTCCTTTTCCCACAATGTTTTCCTCAGTCGTCTGTAACAATGTGGTGAAATGCTGTTATTTTTTGGTAATGGGTTGAACCCCTACTTCTGCTGAAAATCTTGGTACCAGCTCTTAATAATCCATGTTATTTATTTTAATCACTATTGAAACCTTTGTGCCAAAGCAGTAGGAACAATTTATCTTATTTATTTAAATTATTTACATGTACGAGTTTTCACATTGCGTCAACTTTATTTGAATTCTTCCAATGCCGGACTCTTATTATGGTAGGCTTTACCCATAATTCATGATTTTGAAACTCAATATGTCATCCGTTTACTTCGGTAGTTCTTGATGTACATTGGTCTGGATAGTTCCGGCCCCGACTGATGTATACCAAGAAAGACTGAAGAAATCCGACAACAGAATAAGTTTCAAAATATAAAAATAGATGTTTGTGGTGTCTTTTTTCCCAAACCTAAAATATCTGCTTAATTTTAAAGAGAAAAGATCCTCAGGTAGGCAAACAGGTTAGATCACAGACCAGCCCCCAAGTAAATTTCCGTGGCGGCTGGTCTTGATCTTACCTGCTTGCATAATATGGGTCCTCCGTGGCTCAGCGGCTAAGTAAATTTTGGCGGCTGGCCTGGATCCAACCTGTTTGAATATAAGCATGAAGTCATTTCCAGCAATATAAGGAATATAAGAGACATGAACTGACTACATCGTTAAAGTCATTGATTGTGGTTAATAATAAACCTCCATCATTCTAGAACAGCTGTGAGGTATTATGAGGAAAGAGGTTAAAGAAATCTTTCATATATAGCTTTGTTAAACAATATCAATTAAAATTCTAAGTACTCGAGTAGAACAAAAACAATACACACAGGGTTTTTTCACCGTATGTTTGGAAACTTAAAACAGTATCAGACCCTGATACCCATAACCGAAATTTTGAGAATAAAAATCACTGACACATTCATGTATTGATGTTTACCATTAAGTGACATAAACTGACTGCCTCGTTAAAGTCATTTATTGAGGCTAATAACCTTCATCAATCTTGTACAGCTGTCAGTTTTACTGACATGTGACTGACATTCTACATTTGTACGCATTCCCTAGTACACAAGACATCAGGTTTCTGTGGAATGTCTTTCTTAAACTTAAAAAGCATAAAAGCACCCAAACAATTGCAAAACTGGATATAGTGATTAATAAATAATGAAAGAATATGTTTAAACATAGCGAAAGACCACACTATCATGACAGTATAATGCCTGCACTATTTATAAGTGATGTTTTTGTACTGTTTTCTCAAATTGTGCACATCATTATGTAAAGTTCCTTATGCAAATTAGGGACCTAATGCATTGTTTGAGAGAACATGCTGGTATATATATATATATAGAAAGCAAAATTGCTCAGTGAACGAGAGTGTTTTCCACTGATCGGATACATGTGTTTTCTTCTTTGAGGGGTTCATTTGCTAGGTTTGTTACATTGTTGTCAGCGGTGGGATTAAGACTTCTCCTGCTATCAGAGTTGCCTTCCCAGCGTGTTTCCCAAGGGCCAAGACTCGGAACGAGTCTTCTCGGAAGTGGGAGTTATGTAACGTTCGTTAAATGTTTATGCAAATTAGGGACCTAATGCATTGTTTGAGAGAACATGCTGGTATATATATATAGACAGCACCGAGCATAACCGCTCAGTGAACAACAGTGATCGGATGTGTTTGTGTCTTTGAGAGGTTAATTTGCTCGGTTTGTTACAATTGTTAACATTCAAGTTATGTCTAAAAATAGTGATGAATACTCGGATAAACAAGTGGCAGTCACCTGGTTAGAATAGTATATACATGAAGACATTGTCATTTACCTAACATCAACCATGTGAATATTCGAAAAAGATATTTCCTCAGATTTCATTGGTTCCAAATTCTCGACTGACCTCGTTCTTATCGCTAATTGTAAACAAACCATATTGTCTTCACTGTTATTGAAGTATCATGTGAACATGTTACGGTCTCAGTTCCTCCATAAAGGGGAATTTTTCATTATTTTCATTATGTTTATATTGTAAATTATTCTAGAACTTACCAAATTTTAGTGTAAATGAATGCCATTATGGCTTAAACCCATTTCAAAACAATAAAAACATCTGACCACTTTGTTGCAGACAACTGTGGAAAACAGTCGAAAATGAGACATTACTTGTAACAAGCAATTTCTCCTTTTCCAACACTGTTTTCTGTCCTATCAGAAGATTACTTTTCAATTTGATCACATTTTGAAGTGTTGTTTGCAAACTCTTTCAATTAGGGACAGTTGAAAATTTTGCATTTGGTAAAGGGTTAATCCAAGACAAGACACACCTGTTCAATCAATGTTGACAGCCCCTCAGCACTTTTGAGACGGCCCCTCGAGTAAAAAATCCTAAACCAGTAACGTCTCACGATTGAGTTAGGGTGTTTCCCTTTGTTTATTTTTGAAATCGCGCACGCGTTTAATCAAATTCAAAATATGCATTACCTCAATTTCAAATTCTCCATAAATCCATCCATGGAAAGATCCCTAAGGAGAACAAAATCTCCCACCCCGAATTCGGGGCCTTCATGTACACTACCCGCCATACCGACTACTGTTTCATATCTCTCCGATCAACCGTGAAGACTGAAATGCTCCCCCCGGAAGAAGGGGCACTTGTTTCGTGATTACCTGTAAATCACACCTGAGAATCTGCAGGAAATAAATTCGATTCTACAAACGTTTTGATGGTTGTTGAAGATACAGCTCATATGCAGAAACCGACAAGAAAGGACAAATCTAGATATCCGGCACTGACGAATCACTCATTAACCACTTGATACATAAATGACTAATTGGAGGTTGGGCTGTATTTATAAATAGCGCGAGAGAGTGGCGTTTTCGCTTGGAATGAAGGGTACAGTTTTCCGTGCTACCTAAACCTTCTATTATCAAAAAATTTAGTCAAACTAATTTGACACGATCGGGAAATATTGCGAAAATTTTGCATCAGGCAATATCTCCATTGCCCCATCAGAAAATAAAAAGCAATCTTCACGTCGAGTTATTTTGACTACAAATAATGTAGATCGTTGGTAACTAGTCTTTAGAAATAAGTGGTCCAGATAACTGGTCTCGAAGGCTATTGCTATTTTGACTGACGCCTTCGAAGCACGATAAATGTCCAAATGATGAAAAAAGCTTCGTTCACGGATCATTATTGAGACTATAGTAATAACACAAGAGAAAATTGATGCAAGCCTCAAAGTCGCCCGCAAAAATCATTTTGATTTTTCTTCCTAAACAAAACATCCAACAAAACATTAAAGGAATGAAATAGAAATTTATTTATTATACGTACAAACCTATCTAGTCATTCAAACCCATTAGAAAGAGCCTGTTACTCGGCTTATGAAAACATTTGCACATGACATTATGAAACCAGCAACTTTAAAGACATTGTAACAAAACAAGATATGGCTTTTAATACTTATCTTTACCGTTTATCAATATGGCTTCTTCCAAATTTCACAATATTAATTTTGTGCAGGTGTTTTCAATTTTGAAAACTATCTAATTTCAATATGATCATATGTGTTAAGAAATATGCAACAGAATAATTTAACCAGCAAACCCGTTTAGAAACTGAGTCTTTCTAAACTTTTATGAAAGTTGTCTGTTATTGTTCTCATTGTTTGCTAACACAAACTATGTATTGGAAACGGCTTGTTTAAAGATATTGAATTTGAAAGTCAGATGTCAAACGAACAAACGATAATACACTTGCAGCAGAAGCTAGAATCTATTGAGGAGGCAAACGAAAAAAATGTTCGATACAAGCAATTTCTGTATATTGTTTGTCATACTTTGTATTCGTGTCAGTTTATGCTTACAAATTGGATAATAAAATTATCATATACAAAAAAAAAACTGAAACAATGAAAATGTTCATGGAAGCTGCACCATTAATCATTTTCTTTAAATGACTACCAACTATCATATAACTGATAGACCCGAAACTTGTCATTTTTATGACGGTTTGGGAAATCATTGTGACGGAATGAGAAATTCGTTACAACGAGGCAGTTGTTGGTGCTATCGCGCCAAGTGTCCTAAAATTAAATGTACGGTACGAGTCGAACGTAATATGGGACGAATCGCATAGAAAAAGATCGAAGTGTTTTAGTGATTATCTTTTTGCTTTTAACAATATAACAATAAAAGCATCTGTATAAATACTTCCTGATTGTGAAATGTTACTTTACCGAAAGAAAGTAGGCGATTTAAAGGATAGAATGTCTATCTGTCTAAATTCTGCCTAAAGGCTGAAACCCGCTTTTTCATCGGCAATAAGACCGTAACACCTATCGTTTTCTTTGTTATTTTTTTTCGATTAAAATGGAATGTATAGGCGATGGACTAAAGACTGAATCACTGCATATATCAATTATCATTTATTTCATAAATTATAAACAACTATATACAATCAATGCTTAAGCGGTTAAAAGAAATGTTTGAGGGAATAAACAGGGTCGGTCTTTTAACAAAAGCGATTTGACAGTTGAGATGATACGAGCACCTGCAGACGCTTTTCATTGGTCAAATTGTTTGACTGGCACCTCGTAGATTACGCTATAAAATATAGGGTTTTAGAATTTTAATCATAGAGCAAGTCTAAAATATCTCGTCAGACGAGTTTACACATTGGACTGGCACTCGGTAATATATTATTGATAAAGAATACCGATTTTTAGGCTAACTAAACGAGATACAGGCTGAAAAATGGACCTGTTATTGTTAGAAATGGATCTTATTTTAAACCAATTCCCTTAATAAGATCTTTTAAGAACACAAAATCAAACTTTAAACGTTTTTTGAAACAATGAAAAAAGTAAGAAAGGTATAGAAGAAATAAGATAAAAGCCTCTGTTATGAATTTTATTCAAAATAATGAAAAAAAAAATTCAATATAGCATCCCTTTCCCCATATGTACTAACCAAAAGCTTCTACAAATATGATCGCCGCCTTCTGGCGGGCGATCAATGAGACATCCTTCTAATCAACAATTTTAATTGCAGTTTTGATCTACTACACAGCAAGGTATGAGTTCAGATTTGGATTTTTTTTTTTATTAATTCTAGTTACAAGAGTCAGACTACTGTATCAAGTAAAAATAAAATGGCATTGATTCCAACATTTTCTCGTCACTCCTCATGTTCGGATCTTTTGCTCTTTTATTATCTGTCTGATAATCATTGTAAAATATATTTAATTATCTCCATTTCTCTCTTTTACTCGCAAACATCTTCATTCAACACCGTTATATATTGTGAATTGGCTGTATGTCTCCACCAAGGAAAGAAACTTTAAACGAATCAAGCCTTCGTTCCAACCATTTTCCCTTTTTGTTTGTAATCTTGTTATATGGTGTTTCTTTATTTGACAAGTTATGTTTAAAGAAGTTAAGCAATACCGTAGAAAGGTAACTGGTCTCGTAGGATATTGCTATTTTGACTGTCGCCTTCGAAGCGCACGATAAATGTCCAAATGATGAAAAAAGCTTCGTTCACGGATCATTATTGAGACTACGTAGAAATATGTTAAACCAACAAATCATTCGCTATTTCAATTATTGTTTGCATTATTTTTACCATTTTATAACCATTTTCGTTGAGTATCCAAGGGCAAGACACAATTTATTGACCAATTGTATACAGGTGGATTATCCAATGAACATGAACAAAAAACTTTTGAGGGGGTGAGCCCCTTTTCATTAATGACAGTAAGAAAAAGTAAGATAGTATATTTAGAGACCTATTTAGCCCTCCCAGATGAATGTGCTAATGGGCGTTAACTGACTCGATTTTGTCGGTGTAAGGGAAGTAACCCATACAATATCACGATATATAATTGCAGCATTGGCCTCCCTTTTATACGATGACACAATGGCGTCCCTTTTAAACTGAAAATATAACAATTCATATAAGAGTTAAACAGGGAGAGAGGTGCGTACTTTAATATCTTTGGAAGTGTTGAACATCATTGTAACCATTGTAACGAACCGAGCAAATAAACCTCTCAAAGTCTTAGAGACAAACACAACCGATCAGTGAAAAACACTGTCGTTCACTGAGCGGTTGTGTTGTCTATATGCATACCAGCTCTCATACAATACATACGGTCCCTAACTTGCAAAAACGTTCAACAAACGTAACGTCGTTACGTAACTCCCACTCCCTAGAAGACTCTTCCTGATTCTTGGCCCTTGGAAATGCGTGGGGACGGCAACTCCACAAGAAGGAGAAGTCTTAATCCCACCGCTGCCACCAATGTAACGAACCTAGCAAATAAACCTAAGAGACTCAAACATCCGATCAGCGAAAAACACTTTCGTTCACCGAGCGGTTGTGTTGTCTATATGTATACCAGCATGTTCTCTCAAACAATGCATTAGGTCCCTAATTTGCATAAACGTTCAACGAACGTTACACCGTTATTTCTATTCGGTTACACATACGTTTGCATTTGACATTTAAGAATGTACAACAAAAGTAGTATTGCAAGAAGAAATATGGCGGCTTCCATATTGTGTTGGAGGTATACATGTGCAGCCAAATTCCATGCAAGATTAATCCCCTTTGCTACACTTCAGTACAGTACCAACCAAATGAAAAGGGAGATCACTGCGTACGAGAATGATGTGCAGCAAACAGGCTGTCATACTAGTTCCCCGCTGTATACTAGCTCCTCTATGTTCCACAAGATATTCGGAAGATGAGAGACCGGTTCCCATTCTAGCACTCTGCGGATCAAGAAGAGCTTCACTACCGACAGGACGCAGGCCGGGAAACCACGAGGGTTTACATGTGTCATACAGGTAACTATTGGCACTGTATTCTCACTATGCTGTATGAAAAACAGATATTTTTGCGCCATCACAGTACCTTCCATGACAAATTTCAAAGTTGATTCTCGTTGTTTCACTATTCCACAATCCGTACCCTATCCCAGATTTTCACGACCAAACATAAAGACCAACAGCTATCCTTTTTTCACTATCGGCTTTTTACCACCCTCTAGAATTGTATCCAAAAATGCTGAGGTCAGCGAAGGGCGCCCGCCTTATCGCTTCGCCTTCCGCGAGAAGTAGTTCTGGAAAAAATAGCAAACCAAAGGTTTAGAACATGGCCAACATTCACAAAAGATCAAATACTGTCAAAAAGGTCCCTCTTTTATCCATCCTATTAGCATATGATTTACACCACAGGTGCTTGAAACAATCTTCGATAATATATAGTCTCCGGACTATTCGTATGACCAACCGCCGCTAAAGTACAAGGAAGGAACTACACAAAATCATTTGTCAACAATGATCCTAAGCTCAGTAACCGACTGTTCGCCGATTACTCAGTAGTGGCAAACAAAAAGTCTACGCTCGCGAACTTCGCCACCGGCGTGACATAAGCCAGCGAGTACTTCTTCATCTCCGTGGGATTCCACAAACCGCAGGTGCCGTTTTATTTTATGGAGGACTGCAATTTTCGGTTCCATCGGACACGGGGACAACCATGACGTACCGGAAAGGTTCCCTAACATCGCCTGGAATGGTTACTCCGAGTTGTGCAAGGACGAATAGATCGTAGTGGGCTGAGCTAGCGGATACTTCAACACGACCGTTTCTGACTCCATAACTGAAGAGCTCCATAAAGCATAGCCTAGAGCCTGGCCCGTTCGTATACCGCGAACTAGGCATAATGCTGGTGTGCATTGGCCAGGCCTCCACGCTACATAAAGCGTTGTTTGGCGCCATCATGCGGATCGATATTTTAGTTTGCGAAGTAGTACAGGAGGTGACCCTACTCTAATTAGAACGTTACGATCATCGCTTAATGGTTTATTCTAGACAGGGATTGCGTGCTTCGCGCATCTTTTTAAGTTTTCAATTACCTTATGTGCGACAAGGCGCCGCTATTTATGCCTAAACAAAATTTGAAAGGTCTTTCTAAATTTACAATTCTTAAATCTTAAAAATTAATAAAAATAGCTGCAAATAGTTTTCTTTAATGTGAAAGCCGTCCTTCGAAATTTAAGCGGATATAGTTTTGTTAAGAGAGATAACCGAACTAGAAGAGTAAGCGTGATCAACTAAGTTAGCATCCCTGAATGTGTCTTTATTAAGAAGTGCTTGGCTTTCACCTTTTTTTTTATCAAACTACTTGTCTGCTTACTTGTTTTCTTTATTAAATAATAAATTTAAAACTACGGACTTCTCAATTAATATACGATATTTGTAAGACGATGGCCCGAACAAATCGTCCATCGCATCAAGGAAAATGCGTTGTCAGTCTAAGACAGGCTGACACTGTTCAGCAGGGTCTTAAATAAATAGAGTTGAGTCAGTTTTAGGCCAAATGGTTGAAAGACTATACGTGGCTTGGAGGAAATGAAAAGGGTGCTTTGTCAGTTTTGGACAATACGATGGAAAATGCCTGTGCATTGGGCTGTATAAATTACGGAACGTCAACCCTGACCAGCTGTCTACAGTTGATTATCAAACATATTCTATGTACATATAGCAGCCCCTCAACCCTATTTCCAGAAATTCCCCCTGTTCTCCATTATTAGGGGCGATTTTCAATTTCCGGAATGAATCAGGGGTCTGATTGGCGACCACAGCTGGCATCTCTGCGAACACAGCCTCAGGTGTAAACAAACCGACTTCGAGAAGCCCAACCGGACGCCATTGATGTTCCTCATTCCGGGTCCTCATGGACGCCGGGATTAATTATTCTCTCGTGGAATTCGTTGACATCTTCCCAGTCTTGGCCGAAACCGCGGGTCTCCCATCGGTCGCCCCCGCACGGGCATTCGAGCGGTGTGCGCATGGTTACGATGGGAACATTTCGGATCCCGCTTGTTTCCGACCCTGCCAACGTCTTCATGAACGGGACCATCCCACGACACACAGACATGGCCTCAATTCAGCTTATGTTACCGCCAAGGCAACGCTGAACTCTTTTTGGTTTGCGTTTTATTAATAACACTTACGTATGCTGCCTTCGATTTTATCACCCCCTAATTCGAAAACTTTGACTGATCGAAATTCGAAGCAGCAATAACAGACGTAATTGATAAGAGGACATGACATTTTGTGTGTGATTCTAGATTTGTAGAAAGTACCATGACAATCAAGTCAGGATCATAAATAATTTTTCTTTTGTGTTTTTTTTTATCTAATAACTCTTTTCTGCATATCAATATAACTGACACACATGACGTGATCATGAAACAATTGTGACAAAATATGAAGTCGCTCAAAAGGAACATTCCTTTTGTCCAAATATGTTCTGCCTGTTTTCACACATCATGACATGTTTGTTTTTGTTGTCGTTGTCATTTTTATTCCGTATACGTATAGTCTGCGGTTGCTTCCGATTTGGTCCAATCTTTAAACCCCAGTAAGATAGGCACGTGAAAAGTGTTCTGCTACAGAATTTGAAATAAAGCGACCCTTATTGAACTCTCTCGAAATGTCTGAAGTGTGTGCTTCCTTATCTTTTCTCGCAAACCACAAAGGACAACCTATACAATTTAACCCAGTTCCGTCACATGAGAATATTGAGACTAGACCAAATTGAAAGCAAGAGCAATCATTAATCCTTTCATCTGTGTTTGCTTCGATAAATCCAATCCGAGGTCTTGACGTCTATAAGGCTCTTATGAGACCCAAAATGCCCAAAGTTTCGATGCGTTTTCAAGCACGGTTTCGTCAAACGATAGTTTACATACATATCATGGTTACCGTCTATACCCTGTGGTGTGGATCCAAATGGAAAGTATTGGTATAGATCCGGGGACGTGTATATGTGAGCTGAAGCCGGATGTAACATAACACTTGCTTAAAACGACATTTAACCATACATTGCAAAACTCAATAATTCAGCCTCATGTTGTCTTGTTCGATTTTATTGACAATCGAATATTAGTCATTAGGTCGGGTTCTGATCGATAAGTTTTCAATCAGGTTGATTTTCGAAATTACACTTTAACACACACTCGTTATGATTGAGTATGGAGTTTGTTAGAGCATGCCCAAAAGTATGAAACGTTCAGTACCTTTTTAAGAATTTCGATTGGTCAGCACTTCTTTTTATAATAAGCCTAACATAATAAATGACACAAAACAACAAACACATCTCATTTTGCGATATATGTATATATATTTGCTAATGTGATACAATTTTCCGACTATATAATTATTGACAATTCCACTATATATGAAACCTTTTCTTTTACTAAGGTCAAAAATCGATTCCAAACGCGTTAAACATGTATCCATTCAATTTTGCAGTGTACCTACATATATTTGCTTATAGGATATACTTTTCCGACTTTATACTAATTGCCAATTCCACTTTATGCGCAACCTTAGCTTTCATCAAGTCAAACGTCTTGCATAAAACTTGTATCAATATAAATGCCCACAACGTCACGGAAACGTTTTAATTCGTTAACGTTATCTCATACTTGAGCATACACACATGCAGGTATCACACACGCGAGTATGCTCTCACACAAACACGCAATACTGGTCTTCTTAAATGGTACATCTGTATTTCAAAGCAAGATTTTGTATTTTAAGTTAAGTTGTAGTGTGTCTCTCAAGTCTCCGTTACGTTATCTCGTCTCACAACGTCGACTCTGGAACTACTTTTAGAGCCTAACTGCCGTAAAAAAGTACGGAATAGCCGTACCACACATGCGAGTGTGCTCTCACATAAACACGCCGTTTTGGTCTTGTAAAATAGTTCATCTGTATTTAAAATAGGGATCATTGTCGACTTTGTTATCTAAGTTAGTATGTCTCTCAAGTCTCAGTTACCTTAACTCGTTTCACAACGTCGACTTGAGAACTACTCGTAGAGCCTAACTACTGTCACAAAGTTCCGAATACCCGAACCCGACAAGCATTTGGTAACGTACATCTTGTCTCTGAAACACGACAGTGTGTATGGGTAATTCATGTGGCGCGAATACTTTTTGTCTAGAACAGGTCTACATTGTTTGAGACCTGCATCCATTCTATACACATTGTGCCCATCCCGCGAACAAACATATACATGTATGTTCTTGTCATTTCCTGCACTGATGCCAGTAACATCAAACCCTTTTGTCGTTATTTGTGACATAATAACACCTTCTTCGTTCATACAAATCACTGTGTCCCTACTGCTGCCTGTAGTATAGATTTTGGCAGGTGACACAATGGCCAGCCATCTATAAATAGCCGAATCGAGCATATTTTCGATGCGTTTCAGAACGGTACCATCTATCGATAATATACACACAATGTACCTGTAAGTCGACGATTCCTCGGTGGTGAATATTCTACCATTACAGAATTCAATTGCATAACATTTTCTTCCTGTAGAAAAAATCTTAACACAAGTTGCAGGGTCGTGCCTAAGATTTATGTACACGATTGAACGCCATAAAGGCACCGTGACTGCCAACACATTTTCCGAGCCCAACTGAGTTTCTTCTGTCCCAAAACATGTCTTGCTCGTCGCTGAGTCCGAATCAGTGTGTGTTTGATTGACGCTTATTTCAGTGACGTCAAATGGTGGACTAGACAAACGGATATAGCATTCTATGACGTTTGATGCAAGTTTGATCATTTTGATGGATCTGTTTATAAAATCACTGACCACCAATCTCCCGCTATTCAATCCACATAGCCCTGTTATATCGCAGTTTTTCTGATCAAGTTCGTGCTGTATGTTTATACGATCAACCACAGCTGGGTTGTATTTCTCTGTCTTTATTTCCTTTCTTCTAAGCTTACGTGTCTCGTTTAAGAGTTCACCCACAAAATGTTCAACATTTTTTTCTCTCTCTTTGGTCTCACCTGTTGCACATACAGACGTGTGTTTAGCATGACCTATGGTGTAACATTTAGCGCATAGATAAAGCTTGCATTCGAAGCAGAGGTAATCAGCTATGATCCTAAAAGCTTCAGTTATGTCGGTCATATTCTTTATACATAGATGACATGGCGCATTACTGTCTAGACTCTCCTGTCGACCTGTGTCTCCCGACTTTATGTATAGTTCGACGAGATCCATATATGAGGGTTCTAATGCAGAATGTAAACAAGTTGGTCGTCTTCAACCCTCAGGATTAATGAACGATTTATATGTTCTTTGTCACAAATGTCGATTGTCTCTATATCCACTCTGTATTATTTCTGAAGTTGTATCGATGTATCGGATCCGACTGTCTTTACTATTTTTGATTTTAGCTTTAAAAATCTATGACATAAATATTTGCATACAATCAACCGACTGTATATCCTTCCACCTATCCATTTTCAACTTTCGAACAATGTTTCAATGTTTGAGTCGACTGTAATTGAAACAACCCGCCACACCCAATGCTGAAAAAGAAATTTAAAAACATGTATTCTGGCACAAAATACGATAGTAGAAATACTTATCAGACAGACATTCGGAAAGAGAAACAATAAAAAAAGACATGCATTCAGAAATCCAGGTATTCGAGTATTACAAAAAAAAAAAAACATTGTACAAGTTTATTCAGTTTAACACCAGAAGGTCATAGACCTATGTGGCAATATTTACAAGCAGCAACAGTACATGATGATAGTAACATAATACAATATATCATTCAGGTTCATTTGCAAAATCAAGTTTTTATCATAATAACCTGAACACTGTTTTGATATTGTATGCGTCTTCATAGAACGATTTGTACAATAACTTCATTTTATGTAACGATCTTAAATTTGGATAATTGATAATTTGGATGATTTATGAGTTGTTTTTGTTGTTGTAGCCAATGCACTTTCAATACTGCTTCATAAAGATTATTCAACATAAATATGCTTTCATATGAACCTCCTCTTATATTTACATATACATATATACATACATATATATATATAAGAAAACAACCTATACATACGCTTAATTACATATATTATCAAATGCATTACATATTTGGAGAAAAGCGCTGTGTTCATGTATATACAAATGTACGCCATTAGATAAGGCTATAGAGTTTCTTCAATTTGACATATAAACATATATTTTCTTTATAAACTCAAGATGTGTAACTTTCGAAATATACATATTTGACCTAGGATATTGACACTGTATGCAACACCTACGTAGACTCTTTACATAAAAAACCATGTACATGCATATAGCCCTAAAAGATACAAAAAGTCGTATAAACCTGCAAGGATGCGTAACAAAATATATATTTCAATACATACACTTATCCTAGTTTGAACAACATATGTGTCTCTTGATAAATACACATAAATAAATGCATCATATACATGTCCGATGCAAGCTTACATTGATTTTAAGTTGCACAGAAAGTGCCTCCCACTTATTGCAATCTTGTCCGAAACGAAATGACAAGGTTACAAATAGGAGTAAAGGAATAATGATACTTCATGTATATGTCAAATAACACAAAGAAGAATCATGTACAAAAACAAAAATCATACATGAATCGTCTTGTTAGTTCACATATACATGAAATGGGCAAGTTACATGTATAAATTAATTCTACAAAGCTTTACAAAAAGTGTCACAAAAATCACCAATGCAAACATGAAAGTATGTAAAAGGAGAAAAAAGTGTGACTCTTTTCTTGAAGGCTTGTCCAAAACAAAATGGAAAGGTTACAAAAACAATAAAAACGTGGGGGGTTAAAAAAAGAAATAGGACTTTGAATTTTATGGTTTGTTTGTTAAGTGATGTAAGATTGTCGATGGTACGTGTATGATATTAAAGGCCATATAATGTGTTTTCCCGAATATGCATTGCGTTAAAAATATAGGTTGCAAGATTCAAAACATCCGATTTTTGATAAGAAGAGAATAATTCCTTTAGCTTAAACATGTTCGGGCGTTTTCTATAATAGGGTCTAATATACTTAATCCGTATGGTTTTATATAAATGACATTCCAAAATAAAATGATATTCATCTTCAATTTTGTCACATTTTGAACATTTCCTCTCTTCTAATGGAGTACTGGCAGGTTTTGACCATCTACCGCTTTCTATGTGTAATCTATGAGAAGACATTCTCAATCTTGATAAATGTATACGAAATTTGCTTATATTAAGAATATCCAAATACGGTTGATAGTTAAATGTGGTAAATGATCTATAAAATGTTGCTCGGCTAGAGTCGTGTATTCTACTTTCCCAGTCTTGTACAAATTGATCTTTTAATCTTGTTTTAACCATTGATAAAAATAATTTAATATCACCAACATCTTGAAATACCCATGCATCACCAAAACCAAGCCGATATAAAAGACTTTTTAAAAGAGAGCACCAATTAATAACACGGTCGTTTATATCACAATCTGTTTGAAGCATGAGGTAAACTTTTCTTATATATTTATTATCATTGACCCTTAGAATTTTAGTCCAAAACTTAACAATGTTATATAGTCTAATATTCCTAAGTGGTAATCTTCCCAGTTCACCATACACAAAATCGTTTTGAGTGGATTTTTAACTCCCAGTAATCTTTTACAATATTGTAAGTGAACACGTTCAACAGCTGTGCCATGATTGAAACCCCAAATTTCACTACCATAATTCAAGATAGGCAACACTAACTTGTCAAATAAATCTAAACGATCGGAAACTTTAACATTTGTAAACTTGTTAAGATATTTATTCAATTTAAAAACAGCTTTAAGGGCTTGTCCTGCAAGAGTTTGTTGTGCATCCGAGAATGAACCCCAGTAGTAAACACCAGACCTAGGTAAACAAAATTATTAACAATTTCAAGGAGTGTTGTATCATAATAAAATTTCAAATTTGACGATAATCTACCACCTTTTCTAAATATCACAATTTTCGTTTTAGCGGTATTAATCTTTAATTTCCATTTCATACAATAATCATGTAATAGATTTAGACTTGGCTGGAGTTCCGGAGCACTTTTAGCAAAAATAACAATATCGTCAGCATACAAAATCAAGAACATTTTAAAAGTGTCTACATTAATTCCCTCTAGACCTTCTTTAATAAAGATATCTTCTATGTCATTAAGAAACATGGAGAATAAAAAAGGTGACAGACACTCCCCCTGTCTAACTCCAAGATTGCATTCGAAAGATTTACTTAATTTGTTCTCATGTTTTACCTTTGATTTGACAGAGTTATACATGGAACGTATTACATCCAATATGTTACCCCTTAACCCAAGTTTGATTAGTTTGTACCATAAATTATCCCTTGTAACATAATCAAAAGCTTTAGTAAAATCAATAAATGCACAAAATAATTTGTCACTATTGTTAACCATCTTATTAATCAAGCCATGTAAAATAAATAAGTTATCGACAGTGCTCATATCTGCTCTAAAACCCGCTTGTGCCTCAATATAAACACCATAATCTTCGGCCCAATCATTAAGCCTGTTATTTAATATACGTGTGAATAGTTTGCCTAAGCAGCTCAAAAGTGTAATACCTCTAAAATTGTTAACATCATTAATACTACCTTTTTTGTGCAATGGAATTATATAACCCTCAGACCATGAATGTGGGAAATACCCTTTTTCTAAAATCTTATTAAACAAATTAAGCAAAGAAGGACCAAGAATGTGTTTTCCATGTATAAAAAATTCATTGATGAATTGATCTGGTCCTGCACTTTTATTGGTTTTCAGTTGTGATATGGCTTTATCAAGAGCTTCATAGGTAAAAGGGCTATTCAAAACATCAAACATAGTACTAAATTCATTTTGTTCATAACGTTCAATAAAACTCTGCACATCTTCATCAGGTGTAAAAAATGGATCATTAGGATTATTGATGGATTTAAAATACATTTCAAAAGTAGACAAAGAAACATTTGTAGGTTTTATGCCAGCGGTTTGCTTAAGCATGTTCCAATAAAGTTTAGCATTTTTATGTTTAGCTTTCATTAATCTTTCAGTTTCTTGTTTGTCATATTCGAATTTTGCTCGACGAATACACTGTTTATATGCTGTTCGAGCAGTTACTAACTGTGTTCGATTAACACAAGATTTATTTTTCCGATAAGCATTAAGTGATTTATTAAAGAATGTGCGCTTACGACTACATTCATCATCAAACCATTTATTTTTGGGATTATGATGATGACATTTACCCGTAAGGCTGTGTTTAAATAATGGCGAGGCTACTTTGTGAATTGTTTCTGATAAATGATCAATACATACATTTATGTCATTTTCATTATTTGCATCATTTATTAAAAGGTCCAAACAGACATTCAGACATACATTTAAACAGACAGCTTGAAAGAGAGACAGGCAGACAAACGGTCAGACAGACAACCAGCCAATCAGACAGGTAGACATAACAGAAAGTTGTTCTCTCTTATTTGATAAACACACATGTCATCTTGTATATGTTCTGATTTGAATTGGAGATAAACTCCAATTTTACATTACATATAATAAACTCTTGTTGCAAAAACATTTACAGTTACAACAATACCCATATCATGCAATCAGTTCATGACATAGCTCGTTTAAAAAATATATGTAACCCGAATGATATCAAAATGTGTATTTGAGATTCATGAATTATAGTCCAGCTGATATGTGCCAAAATTGTGGGTTTGATGATAAAAGCATCAAATTTTGCATGGTGGTAGCGATGGACATCCTTAACAATATTAGATAGAGACCCACCTTGAAAAAACAAAATGGCCGCCATTTTTCAAGATGGCCGCCAAGAGATAAAAAATCACATACTTTACTCTATTGTCTTCATCCAAAATTGATGGTTTGATGATAAAAGCATCAGATTTTGCATGGTGTTAGCGATGGACATGCTTAACAATATAAGTTAAAGACCCATTATGAAAAAACAAAATGGTGGCCATTTTTCAAGATGGCCGCCAAAATATAAAAATCACGTATTGAACTCTATTTTTCCATCCAAAATTAATGGTTTGATAATAAAAGCATCAAATTTTGCATGGTGTTAGCGATGGACATCCTCAACAGTAAAAGATAGAGACCCACCTCGCAAAAAAAACAAAATGGCGGTCATTTTCAAGATGGCCGCCAGTATATCAAAAATCACATATTTTACTCTTTTTAACTGCCAAAAGTGTGGTTCTTTTGGTTAAAGCATCAAATTTTGTATGGTGGTAGCGATGGACCTCCTTAACAATATCAAAATAAAGACCCATCTTGAAAGTCAAAATGGTGGTCATTTTTCAAGATAACCACCAATTGAATAAAAAATTTAAATACCCATATTTTACTTCTTTCAGCGACAAACGGCTTCCTTGTTCTGTCTTGTCTTATTTGAATAATTTTTTAATTTGCTGAATATTTTATTACAATTTGGTATTTAGAACCTCACTAATGGTATAAGGGAAATATCATTCGTTCAGTCTTGTACAAAGGTTCAATAAGTTTATCGAAGTATCAACATTATTCTGATTCTGATTAATGATTTTATTGCTATAGTTTTGACTTTTTCTATATGTATACAGAAACGTATTTATTTACGCATGTCAGAGAAGTGTTTTATCATCATCTGCTTAATTACTTTGTTGCACGCAGTTTGCTATAAATGGCTAGTACGAATGTCGTCACTTTTCCCAAAGGCCACAGAGACTCTTCACTGTCCAGCTAATGGTAAAATACCAATGAATATGTAGCGTCAGGTTACAAAACTTTTAAACTACCTATGATAATTGCAAAAGTATTGACTGGTTTCCGATCAAAGGTCTTTATTGTAAATCACGATGTTGA
Organism: Cerastoderma edule; assembly: GCA_947846245.1. Classification (NCBI taxonomy): domain Eukaryota; kingdom Metazoa; phylum Mollusca; class Bivalvia; order Cardiida; family Cardiidae; genus Cerastoderma; species Cerastoderma edule. The sequence continues at coordinate 7,983,973 of OX401414.1, forward strand.
TAACCAAGAACTGGCATATAAATAACAACACATTGCTTAGGGGCACTAAACATGCAGAAATAAGTTTTCTGACATTAAGATTGAAAGACATGAAAAACAAAAGAGAAATCGGAAAGGATCGAACATCAGGACCAAACAGTCCAGTAAGATAACATGGAGAAGTGTATGTGATGCAACATTGGCAATGACAGGAGCTCTACACAAAGCTTCGCCTTTTGACATAGACATGAAAATAAGGAGATGTGCTATTGACTTGCAAGATACTTTGCTTTTTTGCAAATTAAAGCACTTTACCATCAAACATGTTGAGTTGCTCTGTACAACAAATTTTGGGCTAGAAAGGAAATTGCAGATGTTGAGGGCAATTCAATTGATGGCATAGTTCTTGCAGAAATAGTTGTCTATATAAAAGAATCGCGCATTATACGCTGAAGTTACCCCTATTTTTAATTTAGCAGATTAGACTAAAATGTACATGTCTTGCCGTCAACAGGTTTTAACAATGATGGACAAGTACATTCTACTGGTCTTAATAATCGAATAATGTCAGCGATTACGGACTTACTAGCTTACAAACAAGGAGTGGTGTTCTCTTAATATTTATTCAAGAAATCGGTGAGACCTATAAGAAGGCTACCACAAGAAATTATGATGATGATGCATCGATCATGTCAAAAGCAGCACATATTGTCCAAAACAGCATGATGAAATCCAAATATTCATTCAAAGGAAGCTTCTAAGAAGGATGCCTTCAGGAATCAGTTCCACTGTCATTGCAAACATTAGTAGGAATGAGACTTGGTGGGCCAAATATAGACACACAATCAAGTAATTCTGTTGAAGCACAGGCAGGCTATACTTTTTCACAATTAATTCAGTTCAACGCTTATTTTTCGTCATGAAAATCAGTCGCATCCCCCATCACTCTCAAATTTTGGAACCATGTGCCTCGGCAAAAAGTCAGACCTGTTCGTTCCACCGGGAATATGAACCAGAAGTGCTATAAAGCTCTGAACGTCAACGTCTGATATAAGATGGAGCTTCTTTAATAAACATACTTAAAGTATTTATTGAATACTTGAATACCGTCTTGATATTGTATGGTATGAATACTGGTAAGACAGCTTGAAAGCGTCAACCTCAAACAAAAAGGCAAATGTGTCAGAAGATGTTTCCAGGCAATTTGCAGACATCATTCATGAGGGTGGGCGACAACAATACAGAGTTGTCTGCAAACAATGCGGAACAGTTAATGGCTTTAAACCATGAAAACGACAATCAGAAACATTTTATCACTACTAAAGAAGAGGCCTCAGTTGAAAAACCCATAGATGAAAGTCGTCTATCACCATACACGGAAGCAGACATAAAAATGACATAGCTATGTTTGTGTTTCAACAAATATCAGCGACATAGTTATGGGTAGCTTTTATGAGGCGGCAAAACGTTTAAAAATAAACCATTTATGAGATAGTATATTGTCTTGGTTCTTGTAAATCATGTGGTCTTTCCTTTTTACACGTATATGCTTTTACAGGATGTGATTAGGTTTTATCGTTTACCAAAAGATTGAAAACTGCTTGGGACACGTGGCCACGCTTCAAAGAAGTTTCACCTGCAGTAGAATATCATCACTTTTTAAAGTTGAAGAATCAATGGAACGCTTTTTAGTTCTCATGTATAAGACCAGTAGTTGCACAGCGGTTGATGATCCAAGGAAAGATCTGTTCATAAGAAAAATAAGGAACATAGATAACATTCCGCCTACCAAAGGGACTCTTCTCCAACACACCAAACGAGCAGTTTATCAGGCTAGCTAGCCTTTGTTGGGGTGAATGTTTGGAACCGTCCTCAGAGAGAAATGATCCGACAGAGTTGGGTTGGCAGAAAGATAAATCCGATGTGTGGATGCCATATTCGACGTGCATAGAACTATCACTAGAACTAGCATCCTCATGTTATAACAAACTGATTAAATGTGGCTGTAAAATTTACATGAACGTTGGAAATGCGTATGCAATAAAACCTCAAATGGAAATGTATGTCTAAAAGATAATCCCGGAAATGTTATATCTAACAAATGTTTCTATACATAAAATGACTATAATAGCTATAAAGCATAAATCAGTTAACATACAATGACCATGATGTCACATCATGTTTTGGTATAAGTTGTTAATTTTATCCCCCTTGATTTCATTTTTCTCATGAGTTGTCTTCCCTGAAAACTGATAGCGTCGATTATCTCCTATTTTTTTACTGTTAAGTTTTGGATTTCTTTTTGAGATCTTAATCAGAATCATGTAATGATCTTTCTACCGTGGTTTTTTTTTTCTAAAAAATGAAACATGTTTATCATCATAACAGAAAGATTAGATGTCCCATAAGCTTCAATTTTTTTTATTGATTGTCTCCCCTAATTGAGGTTATGATGAAAAGAATTCAAGTTAAAATCAATTCATCTGTGAAGATCTTCAATGTGACAAAGTTTCATTTAGGTGCTACCAATCAGCGTTGAGATATGTATCACATTTAGTACAATTCCGGAACCTTAAACAAGTTTCATTGATTTTTGGCGGCCATTTTGGATATTTTTTGCCATTTTGACAAACTATTTTTAGAACAACGTATTATTTAAAGAATCTATAATCATTCCTATTCATTTAACATATTCTAGTCAACCATAAAACATGATGAAGTACCAATATACAACTCATTAATGACATATCCATCCATGATAAAGCTATATGTCCGCCATCTTGAAAATGGCGGCCATTTTGAATTTTTCAGATAGGGTCTCTATCTTAAAATGATCTTAATACATTACTTTACCTGCATACCAAGTTTCATGCTTTTATCATCAAACCCACAATTCTCCCAAAAAACTGCACATATCAGCTGGACTATTTTAAGATTTAGTTTTTTATGTTTATTTAAAGTAGATGAAATTGAACATAGTACGTGAATGTGCGGACATAAGATTAAGGAGTTATTATTGCTTGTCGTGTATAGGATATAAACATAGGAATTTGGACAAATTCGTAGATTTGTTATTATGAAGACTATCATTGCTGTCAAGATTTTAGGAGAAAATATCCATTCTGACTCTAGCGTTTCTAAAGACGGATAAATTGTCGCAGAAGATTCACCGAACGTCAGACAGAATAATCACCAAGGCGGGGTTCAAACCTGTCCATCAAACGGGCTCGTTACCGATTGAACATATCACATTGCTGATCATCATAACGACGCCAATTTTGCTATCAAAGGTCGATTTAATACAACTTGATACATCAAAAATTTATACGTACGTTTTTCAACTGTAAAAGTGTAGATTCTCCCAGACCTCTATGAAAACAAAAGTATGAAAGATAAAAACTTGTTCCCTGGTACATGTACAGTATTGAACTGCATGAACGATTATAAAAGGTACACGTACCGATTTACACAACGGGCGATATTAACTGATAAGACACTCAAAAAGATATATGGTCTTACCTTTATGGCGGTTTTATATAAAATATATTGCAAGTGTCAAACAAACAAAGATAAAAACGAATATTTTTGTCTTTGGTATGGATTATGCTTTGTATATCTTATAGGCAATGTCATAAGCGATATCATTATAGTTCATTGGTCATCTTCTATGCCTTGGCGTTATTTCTTGTGTATACTCTCACATTCTCTATTTATCTATATTGGTTTTACATAGCACCAAGATAATTTCATATATCATATGGTGCCAAATTCACCATCGTAGTTAACGTTTTGTATAGCAAAAACATCAGAGATGTCGATTTTATTAATTTCACACGCTATCCTCTAAAAGATTATTAGATAAGATATTCAAATTTTAACTATAATTGACATATCAGTCCCGGTCCCTGTTTTTATATTTCTCTAGGTTGTACATCCCGTCAATAAAACTTTGTTTATGGTTTACCTGGCGCCCAAACGATTCGAGCGGTGTGCGCATGTGCACGGAGGAGACGAATCTGGTGCCGCTGGTTTCCGACTAGGCAGTCGTCCTTAGAGAGGGACCATCTCACAGAACACGCTGAAAAGGGCCGATGGTGCCACATAGTTTATTGGATACATGTACACGATCAGAAGAGGGACTTCCGGTATACAGAGCGGGCGGAGTTTGAGACGGCAGGATTCAATTCTGATTGGTCAACCGTCGGAATGGATGACTTAGAGCTGTACGATCTAATCATAGATCCTTGATCCTTGAGAGAATTACAACATGGTCGTTAACTCAGGTTGTCAATCGAAACTACTCGGGTATTTCCGTGAGCTGAGAAATACACCTCGGATATAAGTGTAGGGTTACAATTTTAAGCGTAAATCCGCCCCGGCGTATTACACATTTTCTAAGCGTGCACGTTAAGTAGTTAACTGTGTATGAAAGTGTTTGCCATCCTTTTAGATCATTTTTTATCGGTTACTTTTACGAAATGGCGAAATTACAAGCTGTGACATATATAGCTGTTTCCTTCATCAAATTAAAAGACTTTTTTAGATTTCACATTTAAGATCTATTTTTAAAAACAGAAAGTGAAGTAACGTCATTCCGCGGGAAACAATATGGCATCATCCTTATTATTTCAGAGGTGTTTTCATTGGATAAACCCGATGTGCTCAGATTGTTAGCTTGTGCTACGACCAAAGCCAACACTGAGTTCTCCTGTATCTATAACACAGCCAGATGCTGGCTTCGAGTTTATCAACCCCTATTTTGGAAGTTTCGACTGATCAAAATAAGAACCAGCAGCAGCAGACGAAATCAATAAGATGACGTAACATTTTGTTTGCGATTCTAGATTCTAGAATTTCTCTTTTTTTTGTCTTTTGACTTTTTTCTTTCTGCATATCTACGCGTTTCAACATAACTGACGCACATGGGGCGTGATCTTAAAAAAGTGCTATAAACACCCTTTACTTTCCTATTGTCAGAATATATTAAACACCTATCACCGAGCATTGTATTTTGTTGCTGTGGTTTTCATTCCGTAATATTGTTATTGTGGTTGCTTTTCATTTCGACCAATCTTTAAATCCTGTTTAGATGGGGAAGTCAAAAGTGCTATGCTACAGGCGTATTAAAAGGTCCTAATCGACTTTCCGCCAATTGTCTGAAGTGTGTGCTTTCTTTTCACGTTTCACAAACCACATATGTCAACCTGTACACTTTAACCCAGGTCCGCCACATGTGATTTTTGAGCCTGGGCCAAATTAAAAGGAAGAGCAGACGATAATCTTACATCCTTTAACTCGGTTTGCTTCTACTAATCACATATGCAGTATTGACGTCTTATTAGCTCTAATTAGAACAAAATGCCCAAATATTATTGCTTTTAAGCACGGGTCCGTCAGACAAGCGCTTACGCATATAGCATATGTACCGTCTATATTCCGTGGTGTATATCCACATGGAAAGTATGGTTATAGATCCGGGGACGTGTATATGTGAGCTGAAGCCGGATGTAACATAACAATTGTTGAAAACGACACTTAGCCACGCATTACAAAACTCAATGATTCAGGGTCATGTTTTCTTCTTTGATTTTATTGACAATCGAAAATTAGTCATGAGTTGGGGTTCTGATCGATTAGTTTTCAATTAGGTTGATTTTCGAGAATACACTTTAACACACACTCGTTATGATTGAGTATGGAGTTTGTTAGGGCATGCACAAAAGTATGAAACTTACAGTACCTTTTTAAGAATTCCGATCGGTCAGTACTCCTTTTCATAATAATCCTGACATAATAAAAAACATAAAACAACAAACAAATCTCACTTTAGCAATATGTTAACATGCATTTGCTTATGTTATACAATTTTCCGACTATATCATTATTGACAATTCCAATACGCGTTAAACAGATATCCATTAAATTTTGCAGTGTATCTACATACATTTGCTTATAGGATAGCATATACCGACTATATGACTATTGACAATTCCACTTTATGCACAGCATTCTCTTTCATTAAGGGCAAACATTCCTTCCAAACGCATTATCCAGTCAATTGCCCATAACGTCATGGAAACACTTTAATTCGTAACGTTATTTTACACGTGTCCATACACCCATGCGGGTAACACACGTGCGAGTATGCTCTCACAAACACACCATACTGGTCTTTTAAAATGGTACATCTGTATATCAAAGGGGGGTCATCGTCTTTTTCGCTAGTGAGGTTAGATACAGGGACGTAGTATTTCTCTCAGTAACATTGACTGGTATGACAGCGTTGACTTTCGAACTACTTGTAGAGCCTAACTACCGTCACAAACGTCGAAATACTCGAACCCGACGAGCGATGGCTAACGTAGAGCTTGTCTCTAAAACAGCACTGTAAGTTTGGGTTCTCCATATAGCGCGAATATTTTTTGTCTAAGACGGGTCTAAATTGTTTTAGATCTGCATTTAGTCTATACACATTGTGCTTCTTCAACGAAGAAACGTATATGTTCTTGTCATTTCCTGCAGTGATGCCAACTTCATAAAACACGTTCACCGTTATTTCTGACCTAATAACGCCCCCACTAACCATACAAATCACTGTGTCTTTACTACCGCCTGAAACATAAATTTTGTCAGATGACAAGAGGCCAAGTAGCTACATTAATTTACATTCCAATTTTGCATTCATTCGAAGCGTTTCAGAACGGTACCATCAACCGATAATATACACACGAAGTTATTGTAAGTCGATGGTCCCTCAGTTGTGTAGATCCTGCCATCGCAGAATTCGATTCCATAACATTTCCCATTCGTAGACAAACGCTTAACCAAAGTTACAGGGTTTTCGTTCTGATCGATGTACACGGTTGAACGCCATAAAGGCACAGTGACTGCCAACAAGGTTTCCTTGCTCATCTGAGTTTCTTTTGTCTCAGAAAATGTCATTCTCGTCGCTGAGTCTGAATCAGTGTATGTTTGATTGACGTCTATTTCGGTAACGTCAAAGGGTGGATAAGACAAATGGATATAGCGTTCTATGACGTTTGATCTAAGCTTGATTATTTTAATGGATCTATTTTTGAAATCACTGACAACCAATCTCCCGCTCTTTAATCCACACAATCCCGATATGTCGCAGTTTGACGAATCATTTCGGTCCTTTACGGACACAAAATCAACCACAGCTGGGTTGTATTTCTCTTTCTTTATTTTCTTTTTTCTAAACTTACTCGTCTCCTTTAATAATTCATTCACAAAAAAATGTTCAACCTTCTTTTTCTATCTTTAGTCTCACTCGTCGCACATACAGACGCGTGTTTAGCATGACCTTTGGTGTAACATTTAGCGCATAAATAAAGCTTGCACTTAAAGAAGAGGTAATCAGTCATGATCCTAAAAGCTTCAGTTATGTCTGTCGTATTCGTTATACACAGATCACATGGTGCATTACTGTCCAGACTTTCCTGTCGACCTGTCACTCTTGACTTTGCGTATAGTTCCCTGATCTCCATATGCGAAGGCTTTAATGCAAAAGATTTTCAAATTGGGTCGTCTTTATTAGTTAGACTTACTAAACATTATTTACTCATCACAAGTGTCGCCTATCTCTTCATCGAAGTTGTATCATACCTGAATTGGTATCTATGTACTGAATCCGGCTGTCTATGCTCTTCTTTATTTTAAATATCAAACTTTTAAATTATAACATATAATCAAACGTCTTTATAGCCTTCCGTAGATCCATTTTCACCTTTCGCACAATGTTTGAGTGTTTTAGTCGACTGTTATTAAAACCACCCATCTTCTTCTACCTGTTGCTGAAACAGAAATTTACAATCATGTATTCTGGCACAAAATATTATAGTACATGTAGAAATAATTATCAGACAGACATTCAGAAAGAGAGACAATCAGTGAGACAGACATTTAGAAAGCCAGGCATTCAGAATTTACAGACATTCAGACATACATTTATACAGACAGCTTGAAGGTGACACAGACATACAGGTAGAGAGACAGATATACAACTAGACAATCAGACAGATAGACAAACCAAAAAACTGTTCTTTCTTATTTGGTAAACATACATGCCATCTTGTATTTGTTCTTAGTTACAATGGAATTAAACCCAAATGTTACATTACATATCATAGACTCTTGTTGCAAAAACAATTACAGTTATAACAATACCCATATCTTGAAATCTTTTCATGACAAAGCTTAAAAACATAAATGTTACCCTAATGACATCAAATGCGTATTTGAGACTCATGAATTATAAGATTTGATTTAGTTGTTATGTTTATTTAAAGAAGTTGAGTTTTAACACAGTACGTGAATGTGCGGACATAAGATTAAGGATTTTTAGTTGCTGGCTTCTACTAATCGAGAACTTGGACAAATTCGTGGATTTCGTTTTAATTTATTATGAAGAGTGTCATCGATGTCAAGACTTTAGGTGATAATACCCGTTTTAACTCTAGCGTAAAGAAATATACAATGTCGCAAACGATTCACCGAACGTCAGCCAGAATAATCACCAATACAAAGCGGGGTTCAAATCTGTCCATCAGGACGGGCTCGTTACTGATTGAGCATATCACATTGTTGATCATCATTATAATAACAAGCCGACAGTCAAAGGTCGCTCTAAGGTAGATTAATACACCCAAATTTATATTTACGTTTCTCCGATTTAAATATGTAGCCTCCCACAGACCTATGAAAACAAATGAATGAAGATAAAACTTATTCCCTGGTGCATGCACGATTTTGGGCTGCTTCAAGGATAATAAGTACATGTAGAACTACCGACTTTTATATCACGTGATATTTACTGATAAGACATCCGAAAAATATATGATCTAACATAAGTGTTGGTTTTTATAGAAATCTATAGCACGGGTCAAACAAAGGAAAATAAAAACAGATATTGAAGAGGTTTTGTCTTTTTTAGAATTTGAGTGTCACGTATTTAAACTTCGATCGACTATGTTTTGTGTATCTTATCGCGATATCATCTATGCCTAAGCATTTTCTGTTCTTCTCAATTCATCATTTTTTATTTGTCCCTATTGACTTTACATCAAAACAGCACAATTTCAGGCTGATCAAGATCTATAGAAAAATCTGTAGCTGTCAATTCACATTATTTATATATCTAAATATATCTATATTGGTTTTACATAGTATTAAAACAATTTCAGATATGGTACAATATGCGGCCTAAACTGATCGAGGAAGACCCCAACTTACCTATAAGGCTCAGCAAGCTCTAAAGAACCATTTGTATTTCCTAAAAAATGTCGGGAAACTGGTCCGTATGAAGATCTTAATGCAGCCACCGGGATTCGATTCAACGCGCAGACGGGCAATCTTGTTTAAAGTTCTGTACTCAAAGGAACAGGTAAGAAAAGCCCCCAAATGGACCATTCCAAATGCCGAATTTTCGACCAATCAGAATAAAGTTTTAATTTCACTGCATCATAGTCTGATGCTTTGCTTCACAAGACGTATGTGAGTGCTTTCGATTTGGTCCAATCTTCAACCTGGTTAAATGGGGACGTGTTACGAGTTCTGCTACATGGATATTACAATTTGAAATAGAGCGACCCTAATTGAACTCCCACAAAATGTCTTAAGTGTGTGCTTCTTTTCACTTCTCGCTCACCACATGTAATAACCTGTACAATTTAACCCTATTCCGCCACATGAGATCTTTAAGACAGGACCAAATTGAAAGCAAGAGCAGATGACAAACATAAATCCCTCTAATCGGTGTTTGCTTCGATAAATGCAATTCGAGGTCTTGACGTCAATGTGGCTCTTGTGAGACCCATAATGCCCAAATTGATATGTCTTTAAGCACGGTTTCTTAGATGAGCGGTAACATACATAGCATGGGTACCATCTATACCCCGTGGTGTGGATCTAAATGGAAAGTATTGTTATAGATCCGGGGACGTCTATATGAAGCCGGATGTAACTCAATAATTGTTGAAAACGGCATTAAACCATACATAACAAACTCACTGATTCAGTATAAGGCTCATGTTTTCTTGTTTGATTTTATTGACAATCGAAAATTAGTCATGAGTTTGGGTTCTGATCGATTAGTTTTCAATCAGGTTGATTTTCGAAATTACACTTTAACACACACTCGTTATGATTGAGTATGGAGTTTGTTAGAGCATGCCCAAAAGTATGAAACGTTCAATACCTTTTTAAGAATTTCGATTGGTCAGTACTTCTATTTATAATAATCCTGACATATCTATAGACATAAAACAACAAACATATCTCGTTTAAGCAATAAGTTAACATTTATTTACTTATGTGATATAATTTCCCGACTATATAATTATTGACAATTCCACTATCTGTGAAATATTTTCTTTTACTAAGGTCAAAAATTGATTCCAAATGCCTTTAACATTTTTCAATTCAATTTTGCAATGATTCTACATATATTTGCTTATAGGATATACTCTTCCAACTATATAATAATTGCCAATTCCACTTTATGCGCAACCTTATCTTCATCAAGTCAAACGTCTTGCATAAAACTTGTATCATTCAATTACCCATAACGTCACGGAAACGCTTTAATTTGTTAACGTTATTTCACACGTGCCCATACACACATGCGTGCAACATACATGCGAGTGTCCTCCAACACAAACACGCCATGCTGATCTTCTTAAATAGTTAATCTGTATTTCAAAGCAAGATTTTGTATTTTAAGTTTGGTACAGAGACGTAGTATGCCTCTCAAGTATCAGTTTCGTTAACTCGTCTCACAACGTCGACTGTTGAACTACTTATATAGCCTTATTACCGTCACAAAGTTCGGAATATCCGTACAACACATGCGAGTGAGCTCTCACACAAACACGCAATACTGGTCCTCTGAAATGGTACATCTGTATTTCAAAGCGGAATCATAGTCGATTTTGTTATTTAAGTTTGATGTAGGGACGTAGTATATCTCTCAAGTCTCCGTTACGTTGATTCGTCTCACAACGTCGACTCTGGAACTACTTATAGAGCCTAATTACCGTCACAAGGTTCTGAAAAGCCGACTTCGTCCAGTGATGGCTGACGTACAGCTTGTCTCTAAAACACAACAGTGTGTATGCATAATTCATGTGGCACGAATACTTTTTTTCTAGTACGGGTCAACATTGTTTGAGATCTACATCCATTATATACAAATGGTGCTTATCCCACGAGAAAAACATATATGTTCTTGTCATTTCTGACACTGATGCCAGAAAGATAAGCCCCTGTCATCTTAATTCGTGACGTAATAACACCTTCATTGTCCATACAAATTACTGTGTCCCTCATGCCACTTTTTGCATACACTTTGTCAGGTGACACGGCGGCCAAGTAGCCACCAATATTCAATACTGGAATACATTCGACGCGATTCAGAACGGTCCCATCAATCGATAATATACTCACTAAGTACTTGTAAATCGACGGTTCCATAACATTCTATATCCGTAGATATACACTTAGCCTGAGTTGCATGGGCCCCGTTCAGATTTATATACACGATTGAACGCATTAAAGGCACCGTGACTGCCAACAAGGTTTCCATGCCCATCTGTGTTTCTTTTGTCTCAGAACATGCAATTCTCGTTGCTGAGTCCGAATCAGTTTGTGTTTGATTAGGGCCTATTTCTGTAACGTCAAAGGGTTGATAAAACAAACAGATATAGCGTTCTATGACGTTTGATCCAAGTTTGATTATTTTAATGGATTTATTCATAAAATCACTGACCACCCATCTCCCACTCTTTAACCCACACAACCCCGTTATATTGCAGACAGTCTGATCAAGTTGGTGTTATACGTTAACATAATCAACCACAGCTGGGTTATATTTCTCTTTCTTTAATTGTTTTTTTCTTAACTTTCTCGTCTCTTTTAAAAGTTCATCCACAAAACCTTCAACCTTCGTTTCTGTCTCTTTAGTTTCACCTACCGCACACACAGACGTGTGTTTAGCATGACCTTCGATGTAACATTTAGCGCATAGATAAAGCTTGCATTTAAAGCAGAGGTAATCAGCTATGATCCTAAAAGCTATAGTTATGTCTTCCGTATTCTTTATACACAGATCACATGGAACATTACTGTCGAGACTCTTCTGTCGACTTGTCTCTGCCGAGTCAGTGTATATTTCGACGACCTCCATATGTGGAGGATTCTAATGCAGGTTTTCAAATTGTGTCGTCTTCATCGATTTAATTTCATAAACAATCTTTATCCTTTACAAGTGTCCACTGTTTCTTACACACGTCATCCTATAAGTTGTATAATAAGCTGTTTCTGAAACTGTATATAGGCGAATACGTATCCTCCCCCTCCTAGTAAGAAAGATAAAACTTGTTCCCTGCTCGACGTACAAAGGTAGTCAGTATGGGTATTACGACCGGGTACCGACTAACGTGTCATCGGATGTTCACTGATAATATGCGATAATATATTCATGTATATGCTCTGTATTTACTTTTTAAAACTCATCGGCGTTGGTCTGTCATAGGATGTTCACTGATAACATGCGATAATTTATGTATATACTTCAACTTACATATGACCCCTTGACCCTGATATAATCATTCTCGTGTTTTTACATCGTGTCAACAATAGTTATGTTATAATGCGATGACACACTTTTAAAAGGAGGATTATCCCAATATAAACTCGCTCTCTCTGGTTGTTTGGCTTTGGAGCTTTACGCCCTTTTTACTACAATATGTCAGCCACTATGCCGCGGCCGGTTTATATAATTATATTCCTGTTTTCCTTACACGTATTATCAAATTTTACCTCCAAGCCGCTGGCTGCTTTCCCAAATCAAGATTATTGGTCAGCTTAAAGCCACAAATGTGTTGCATTTCCTTCATAAAACACCAGAAAGAATTACTATGAGACGGACTTTGTGGTTTTAGGCGCAATACTTCTACAGTAGAATCTCTATACCTCGAAGTTAAAGGGACCTTATGAACAGTGTCGACATAGAGAATATCGACATAGAGATGTCAGAAATAGATAGAGAATAGATGATTGGTGTCGTGAATCGAAAATGTTATCGGGCAAGAAGGCGAAACGGATAATATTCCGATGCCGAGCCCGATAACTTTTCCTATTCAAGACACCAATCATCTATTCTATTTATCCTTTTACCTTTATGTACTTTTAAAAATCAAAATGTAAATAAAAACACGTGAAAACAAAGCAGAGAATGATGTGATGTAAACATGACGTTCTTATGACGTCATGATTTGTCACGTGGATGCGTTATATGGTTAGTGCCGGATATCATAAATGTTATACGGCACCTAGTATCGGTCCCAAAGTGGCACTATTGACAGGATAAAAGAAATAGCGATTAAAAAACAAACGGACCGGGAACCCATGTTTACTATGACGTATACAGGAGTTCGATTATCGGAGGTTCGAGGCATAGATATTCTACTGTATTTCAATGCCACTGAAAGTCCTTTAACAAAACTAAAGATAAGTATGCTGGAATAGTTCAACGACGTTTTCAACGATATTAGGGTAAGACAATAAAACGCAGTGGTCACAAACAATTTGTGCAATTTAGATTTTTAAGCCATTGCTAGCCTGTAGAGAGAATACTGTTGAATGAACATGTACCTGCAACAAACAAAAAATTTGTATTTTACTATGTATTGGAGTCGATATAAAGTAAAATACACATTTTATAAATTTTGTTTTGTTTCTGGTACCTGTGGTTCTATGATGAGAGATTCTTTCAGAAGACCATGCCAAACAACGTATCGGTCGATGCTGGGTTAAACCCTTAACTAACGTTTAAGACAAACATGCGACAAATTTGTTTTGAGGCATGCCATCCATAACAACTCGGGTATTTCTGTGATCTGCGAAATCATTATTGCATAAACCCGATGAGTTCAGATTGGAGTTATGCTAGTATGAGATGAAATGAAAAAGACAATTTCTAACATTATTTTCCTTAGACAAAGTCGTATCATTACCCCCAGAAAAGAAAGGAAATAGAGTGAAACATAATAAGAAAATGAAAATATCATGTATATTCATAAGCTTTGTTTTATTTCTTAAATAATCTCGAGATTGAATTAAAGATCATCTTCTCTACAGAATAAACTTGACAGTAATTATATAGAGCAAAACAAAGTGAGTAAGTCCGGACTATATTCCTAGTTCCGAGAACGTATTAGTGCGCACAGTGAAGGTGGATGTTTAATGAGTAGCTAGAATCAAACCCCTGTTTGTGTATCGATAAACTGCCGGCCCTCAAAAAGTGGTGTGTACATCCAATGGACTAACGTGCGGACTCAATTTCGTCCAAAAATCGTCCCCGCAACGGAACGGGTCAATAGAATCTTAACTAAGGTTCCATCCATTATAACACTTTTAATAAATCGTTAGTAGAAGAGATGGCCGTTTGTTTGGTGACTCGGATGGTAACTTTACATGTACAGCCAACGTTGGTAAAAGAGTTGTTGACTATCATATAGCGTCATCTCCAATTTTGTTAGTTCTTTTAAAATTGTTGAACGTGATGATTCGGACCATTTTCCTATTATATAGTCAAAGGGAAGCAACTCGTGTAAATGACCAGACAGTCATTATATAGTTATTTCCCTTTGAAAATTCAAAGAGATTTTGGGCTTCAATTAATATGAGGTCATTGAACGTGTTCAGATACAATTCTGTCGTAAATTTTAGGCATACTAGTTCTGTTAACAATTCTATTGTTCTTACTGAATGTTATCATACAAAAGTAATTGAATACTGGTATAAGATTCTCCAAATGTCGGACTCAAGGAATCATTAACAATGGTATTACATGTTAGAATTGTATGATGCTTTATGGAAAGTTAATAGGGCTACACAAGTTAAAACACTTCTCAGTATCTATGCTTTTGCCTTTGCTTGGTTTTCCCCCAAAACATTGGTAACTTGGACATTTTATCAAACAATTCAAAATAAGGATATCTGATTGCTCAATTAAAAACTTACAATATAGATATTTCTTCGCATCTAAGGAAATCGTTAGAAAGAGTCAGACGTTCTAGTCATAAACTGGATATAGAGATAGGCAGGCATTTTAATATTGAAAGAGAGTACAGAACATGTATGCATTGTTTTATGAACGATTGGTCTCTATTTCTAGAAGATGAATACCATGCATTTTTTCACCCTATCCTCTATAGTGTAGAACGATACACTCTCTTATATTCTTGGTACAATTGGCAAATGATATGAGACTCTTTTACAGCCTGATGACTAATAAGAGCACGGCTATATTGTTCATAAATTCAAATCTGCTGTGATGCATAAAAAAGATGTGTCAGTAACAAGTTGATTTTCTGGAGCAATTTCAATCTCTGGGTGTCTATGATTAACAATTATTTTTCCTTATTTTGCATCTTTATTGTTTTAAGTATATTTTGCAGCAACCTCCCCAGAAAAAAACACATTACTTAGTACGTTTGTTTCTATTATACTGCAACTGCATCCATGAAAGGATGTTAGTCTACTTAAACATGATGTTATGTTATGATGGGTGAATACTTATCATGATCAATTTTCCTAGTTTACAACAATGTTCCTTTGTGATAAGGGCACTCAAATCGAATGTATTACAGTATATACACATTAGAATGAGTTTCTTCTAATCTTTTTTAGATAGGGTTGTCGTTATTCAGTATATAATTTTCTTCTAACATTAGACGAATAATGATAAGTTGTTTTGATGTATTGTCTGGGACACTTTTGTTAAGTTGTACCATGTATATGTGTTGTATTTTGGGCCAGTGGCCTTTATTTACGAAAGAATTAAATTGAAAGATAAATAACCATTGCATATAAGCATGACAAAGTAGACCGATAAGACCCTTCAGCCAATGAAAACATGTGGGTCTGAACTCATCGTTGTGTCAGTACTTTGTGTTATAAAAAACAAAGATTCCGATGCTCGAATGAAAAAAATGCAAAATATAATGTCAATGAATTACCCTTAACAAATAGGAAAACAAACAATGGTTGCTCATCAAATGGCAATTGCCTATATGATGAGAGTAGGATGTATAACAAATCAAGACTCGAATGAAAAAGAATCCGACAACCACCAGTACAAAGTTGTATGCTCTTCCATCATTCAATAAAAAATTCATAAAACTATTTCAGTTACCAAAAGAGCGATTTATTTTCAATCAAACCAATATCCTCTCACGACAGTGCCTTACCTATTGGGACAAGGGTTCGTAAAAAGGGTTCTTTTTCCAAAGTTGACTCGAATTCTTCGCCTTTCTCACAGACGTGGGTTATTTATAGAAGAATGTATATTCATGTACAATGTAAGTATATGTGATTTGTCGAATAAAAGCATACTACAGACACACGATCAACGCAACGGAGAGAATAGTTTCAATTATAGATAACAAAGTGTGTTAAATGCTGGTCTGTTAATAATTCATACACCCTCTCTCTATAATCCAGATTTAGTCGATATTCATTTCCATTCAAAACGAGATCGAATCAGCCTAATGCCTTCCAACAACATTTGGATTGTCACTTTTAAAGGGACGTGTTCACATATGAGACCATTTGCTAGTCAAGATAAAATGTCGTTGAAACAATACAGTATTTGTGATGTTGTAAGCTATATGATTAAAACTAGTTGTTGAAAGCATATTCAATTCAGGAAACATCAATCTATTTCAGTATGTAGAGTCTATATGCGGTGTATCTCAAAACAGCTTCAACGCTTTTGAATATAAATGCATATCAATTCACTCTAAAAACTTTGGTACTATTTATTTTTTCCAATTGCTTTTCTTTAATGCGTATCGTATAAAAGCACAGCTGTAGAACAGTTTTGAAAAGGATAATTCTCAACTTAAAATTTCTTAACATTAGTGCACTAGCACCTTTAAACGTTAATCTATATAACATGTAGGCCTACCGATACAATGGTGTGACTTATAATTCACGCTTTACTGCAAATGACCTCAGTTTGACCTAAGTCATTCGCTACTGAGTTATTTCGAAACCTCTGCGACATAACGATACTTTGCTCTTTATAGAGACTAACCCAAATAGAATTGGTATGTCATGACAGTTTTGTTTGAATTGATGTTATGTTAACACTGTACATAACTTTCTCCTTTTACTCTTCCTTATAAACTTCACTTTACAGTATCGACTGCATGAAACAGTAGAAAACACTGTAATCAAATGATTAACTTGTTGAGCATTAAATATCTTGTTGTCACAATGATTTTTACCAAAATGGTATAATGTTCTTTGTGAGCATCAAATATCTTGTTGTCACAATTATTTTTACCAAAAAGGATATAATGCTCTTTTTGAACATTAAATCTTGTTGTCACAATGATTTTTACCAAAATGATATAATGCTCTTTTTGAACACTAGATATTTTGTTTGTTATAGTGATTTTACCCATTATGATTTTGTTGTTTGATATGTAAAACGTTTTGGGTATCAGCCGTCTGCTATTGTCAACTTCCAAACTGGGGT
The DNA here is from genome assembly GCA_947846245.1 of Cerastoderma edule. Taxonomy (NCBI): domain Eukaryota; kingdom Metazoa; phylum Mollusca; class Bivalvia; order Cardiida; family Cardiidae; genus Cerastoderma; species Cerastoderma edule. The sequence continues at coordinate 8,001,518 of OX401414.1, forward strand.
AAAATTGGTTTTGTAAAAATTTACGTCAACCACAAAGTGTGGAATGCCACAACAGACCTGGGATTAATATTTATAAATCCCATAGATCAATTATCATACAGGCCGGTAGGGTGGGAACTGTTATAACAGTGTGTGTTTATTGCTGTCAAATGTAGAAATGTAAGTGTATTTATTGACTTATATATTTACTATATAGGCTACTATAAGCATTCGTCTTAATCGTATTGATATTGTTGCTGTTTTGTTATTATTGTTGTTTTTTTCTTTTTTTTCTTCAACTTCTCCACCACGATCTCCTTCTCCTCATCATCGTCCTCTATTTCTTTTTTGTCTTCTTCTTTTTTGTCTTGGATAATACCCGTCTATCCTGACAATCAAGGCATGTTAGGCTTTTTAGCGTCCATATGCCTGTATGCCCTAGAAACCACTTTAATTGACACGAAATCGTCTAAAACTTCCATTTTCCCGCCAATTCTCCCCGGTTTTCCCTTTTTCAAAGTCTTATCGAATCATTAATAAGACACGTATCGGCAGCAAACTTACCTTAAATACAGCCTTCTTCTTCTTCTTCTTCTTCTTCTTCTTCTTCTTCTTCTTCTTCTTCTTCTTCTTCTTCTTCTTCTTCTTCTTCTTCTTCTTCTTCTTCTTCTTCTTCTTCTTCTTCTTCTTCTTCTTCTTTCTTCTTTCTTCTTCTTCTTCTTCTTCTTCTTCTTCTTCTTCTTCTTCTTCTTCTTCTTCTTCTTCTTCTTCTTCTTCTTCTTCTTCTTCTTCTTCTTCTTCTTCTTCTTCTTCTTCTTCTTCTTCTTCTTCTTCTTCTTCTTCTTCTTCTTCTTCTTCTTCTTCTTCTCTTCTTCTTCTTCTTCTTCTTCTTCTTCTTCTTCTTCTTCTTCTTCTTCTTCTTCTTCTTCTTCTTCTTCTTCTTCTTCTTCTTCTTCTTCTTCTTCTTCTTCTTCTTCTTCTTCTTCTTCTTCTTCTTCTTTCTTCTTCTTCTTCTTCTTCTTCTTCTTCTTCTTCTTCTTCTTCTTCTTCTTCTTCTTCTTCTTCTTCTTCTTCTTCTTCTTCTTCTTCTTCTTCTTCTTCTTCTTCTTCTTCTTCTTCTTCTTCTTCTTCTTCTTCTTCTTCTTCTTCTTCTTCTTCTTCTTCTTCTTCTTCTTCTTCTTCTTCTTCTTCTTCCTTCTTCTTCTTCTTCTTCCTTCTTCTTCTTCTTCTTCTTCTTCTTCCTTCTTCTTCTTCTTCTTCTTCTTCTTCTTCTTCTTCTTCTTCTTCTTCTTCTTCTTCTTCTTCTTCTTCTTCTTCTTCTTCTTCTTTCTTCTTCTTCTTCTTCTTCTTCTTCTTCTTCTTCTTCTTCTTCTTCTTCTTCTTCTTCTTCTTCTTCTTCTTCTTCTTCCTTCTTCTTCTTCTTCTTCTTCTTCTTCTTCTTCTTCTTCCTTTCTTCTTCTTCTTCTTCTTCTTCTTCTTCTTCTTCTTCTTCTTCTTCTTCTTCTTCTTCTTCTTCTTCTTCTTCTTCTTCTTCTTCTTCTTCTTCTTCTTCTTCTTCTTCTTCTTCTTCTTCTTCTTCTTCTTCTTCTTCTTCTTCATTTCGGCTTCCTTCTTCTTCTTCTTCTTCCTTCTTCTTCTTCTTCATTTTATTTCTTCTTCTTCTTCTTCTTCTTCTTCTTCTTCTTCTTCTTCTTCTTCTTCTTCCTTTCTTCCTTCTTCTTCTTCTTCTTCTTCTTCTTCTTCTTCTTCTTCTTCTTCTTCCTTCTTCTTCTTCTTCATTCTTCTTCTTCTTCTTCTTCTTCTTCTTCTTCTTCTTCTTCTTCTTCTTCTTCTTCTTCTTCTTCTTCTTCTTCTTCTTCTTCTTCTTCTTCTTCTTCTTCTTCTTCTTCTTCTTCTTGTTCTTCTTCTTGTTCTTCTTCTTCTTCTTCTTCTTCTTCTTCTTCTTCTTCTTCTTCTTCTTCTTCTTCTTCTTCTTTTTCTCGTTCTTTTGCCTCCTTGACTTTCTCTTTTTCTTCTCCGGCTCCCTTCTTTTAAGATGGCACCGCCGTGAAACTTAGATATGTGGTTCAACGTCCCTCCAGTAATCTCTCCACCTCTCTGTCCCGCGCTATATGTAAGGTGTGATCGGTGTCTCCCTATGTTTAAGAGGGTATGAATTCACATTGAATGGCACTACTATGTAGCTGAAATACGTCAGTCAATCCGTCCCTCTCGACTTCAGCCCCAATATCCCTGTCATTCCCTCCACCTCTCTGTCCCTCCTTCTATGTAACGTTATCATGTTATCGATTCCTCACTAACTTTAAAAAGAGTATGTATCTATGTTATATTTCACCGCCGTCTAACTAAGATACGTGGTTCTTACTACCCTCTATTAGTTTGTCAGTCCATCTTCCCATCTCTAACTTACTACCCTCTATTAGTTTGTCAGTCCATCTGTCCATCTCTAGCTTACTACCCTCTATTAGTTCGTCAGTCCATCTGTCCATCTCTAGCTTACTACCCTCTATTAGTTCGTCAGTCCATCTGTCCATCTCTAACTTACTACCCTCTATTAGTTTGTCAGTCCATCTGTCCATCTCTAGCTTACTACCCTCTATTAGTTCGTCAGTCCATCTGTCCATCTCTAGTTTACTACCCTCTATTAGTTTGTCAGTCCATCTGTCCATCTCTAGCTTACTACCCTCTATTAGTTTGTCAGTCCATCTGTCCATCTCTAGTTTACTACCCTCTATTAGTTTGTCAGTCCATCTGTCCATCTCTAGCTTACTACCCTCTATTAGTTTGTCAGTCCATCTGTCCATCTCTAGCTTACTACCCTCTATTAGTTTGTCAGTCCATCTTCCCATCTCTAGCTTACTACCCTCTATTAGTTTGTCAGTCCATCTGTCCATCTCTTGTTTACTACCCTCTATTAGTTTGTCAGTCCATCTGTCCATCTCTAGCTTACTACCCTCTATTAGTTTGTCAGTCCATCTGTCCATCTCTAGCTTACTACCCTCTATTAGTTTGTCAGTCCATCTGTCCATCTCTAGTTTAGCCCCCAATGTCCCTATCATTCCCTCCATCTTACTCTTCCCTCCTTCTATGAAGTTTTATCATGTTATCGATTCCTCACCAACTTTTAAAGAGAGTATGTATCTATGTTATTTTTCACCACTAAGCCTTCTCTGTCCCTATCATTCCCTCCATCTCTTCGCCTCTGTCCCTCCTTCTATGAAAAGTTTTGGTGTGGTCGCGTTCTCATTGTTTTGTGCAAGAGTGTTTATTCATGTCATATGCCGTATAACTAACACATGAGATGCTAGCGTCCTTTTGTCCGCGTCTAACTCCTTTCCTCCCATCCTGTATCCGTCCGTGCGTCCATCCATCGATCAGTCTACCAATACATCCTTATCTTTCTCTTTCCGTTCAATGTGAATTGATAAAAACCAACCGATCAATTAATCATTTTACCAAACACCAAAGTTTAGACTGTCCCAAACTGAAAGAGCTTGCAGACAACATTTAAAAATGTGAAAAAATTGAAATAATAAAGAAATAATATTCCGAAAGGACGGAAATCATTTTAGGAATTTGGAGAAAGGAGAACTTGCTCGTTAAAAGCAATTTCTCCTTTACCCTAAGAGTTTTCAAGAGTCGTCGTCTGCAATTCACTGGTCAAATGCTGTTATTGTTTGGTAATGGGTTAATGAGTAGCCCGGAGTCCTGGCCCATGCATACGCGCATTAGGTTCGGGGTATACGGACAGGCCAGGCCCTAGGTTAATTAATTACATTACGTTATTCTTTATTGCAAAAAATAACAGTTACAGTTTATGGCAATTTTCATATAATACAAACATTCCATGACAAAGAACATATAAGAGAACATATAAAAGCATAGATGTTAGCTGAAGAACAAAAATAGTTAGGTAGTGTATTTTTACTAATTAATTATTCATTTTCATAAGCTAAAATGAAAATGAATTACTAATGTTAGTTGTTTTGTTTATCTGCAAAGAAGATAGATTTTGCCAATTCATTCAATATGATAAATGAATCGAGTATTGATATCAGATGGGACACGGGGAAAGACGCGGACGCAGACGGACAAGATTCGGACGAAAGCGGAATCGAGTCGGCGTTAGACGGTATGGAAGACGACGAGGGGGAGGGCAGGCGGGGGCACTGGGGGCCTTGATTGGGAAACTTTGCGTCTTCTGCATTTCGACAGGTACGGAATTTCTCATTTTCCCACAATGTTTTGAGCTCTATCAAAAGAATACTTTCCAAGTTCATCACATTTTGAAATGTCGTCTACAAACTCTGCCAGTTTGGGACAGTCGAACATTTGGCGTTTGGTTATGGGTTAACTACAACATGACCATAGAATATGTTTGAAGTAATGTTTTTTTATGAGTTCGTCTTGCTCTGTGGCTGTAAGTGCTGCATTAGCTTTGTTTGTTTAGTGATTCTTGCACTGGTGAGCATTTTATAGCTCTTAAAACTCCCAAATTAGTCGACACAAGTTAAGTAAGGGTTTCTTCCCTTTATCACTTCGTCATAGTACGTTACTCTTTGAGTAAGGTCATGTAACCAGGCCTAGATCACGTTTAGATCAGCTTTAGGAACAAACTTGAAGGATGTCAAATTTTAAAGTTACATTAACTATATTTTTAGTTCATCCTTTATTCAACAGCCGTCGATTTAATCCGAGAATATCAAAAGAAATTGGACAGCATGAAAGCGGAGCAAGACGAAATTCTGCAAGAAAAGGCCAAGCGGGAAGAACAAAAGAAAATGGCTGCTGAAAAAGCGGAAGCGGAAGCCTCCGTGACGCAAAAACCGGAAGCTGCACAATCGGAAGCAGACGAAGAAGAATCGGAGCGCATCAAAGAGCTTCAAGAGGATCAGATGGAATTGTTGAATGAGATTATGGAGAAGATATCAAATGAAAAGGATCCCGGTCGTCTTCAAACGTTGATAAACCAACAAAACGTGCTGATCGGCCAAATGACGCAACTACAGGGGGTGGGCTATGAATACGACAAGGAAATTCCAAAACCGGAAGTCGCAGAATAAAGGTGCGACATAAAAAGCGATTGTACATTTTACGAGGGCCTCGCATTTAAAGTAGTGACAAAAGAATACACTAAATCCGTCATTTTGAAACTCATCCTTTCACTTGATTACTGCGGTCGTTCTCGGTATACATTAGACCGAATGATAGACCTAGATATTTCATTCTACGATCTCAGCTAGGATCATCCGAGTGTGGTTTCGATACATCAGTCAATGCCGGAAATATTAGCATGTCATCCGAGTGACTCCGGCCCCGACCGGTGTATACCGAAATCAACCGAAGTAACCCGACGACAGAATGAGTTTCAAGATGGCGGATTATGGGTATTCTACCTTAATTTCGAAGAATGTAGTTTGTTGATTAAAAAGGCAGAATACGTAAAATTTAGACTGCTGATTATTGTATGAGACACTTTGCACTTCGAAGTCGGACCTAATATATTGTTGACATTTTTTAGCACATCAGCCTGAGTATGTATTTTATTTATTCAGTGATTCTTGCTCTGATAAGCATGGTGTCGGTCTTAAAACTCCTAAATCGGTTTTGACAAGTTTAGTCTGAGTTATTTCTCCTTTATTACTTCCTCATACTACGTTACTCTTTGAGTAAGGACCTGGAACCATTTTAAGTTCTCCTGGGACCAAACCCCAAAATTTCAATCAGAGATAATATTCCTGTTGATTTTTTCTTTGTTTGTCGTTTGCAACAAGTCAATTGATATTTTACGGTGGTTTTTTTTCTCTCTCTCTCTCTCTCTCTCTCTCTCTCTCTCTCTCTCTCTCTCTCTCTCTCTCTCTCTCTCTCTCTCTCTCTCTCTCTCTCTCTCTCTCTCTCTCTCTCTCTCCCTCTCTCTCCCTCTCTCTCTCTCCCTCTCCCTCTCCCTCTCCCTCTCCCTCTCCTTCTCTCTCCCTCGCTCTCGCTCTCTCTCTCACTCTCTCTCTCTCTCTCTCTCTCTCTCTCTCTCTCTCTCTCTCTCTCTCTCTCTCTCTCTCTCTCCCTCTCTCTCTCTCTCTCTCTCTCTCTCTCTCTCTCTCTCTCTCTCTCTCTCTCCTCTCTCTCCTCTCTCTCTCTCTCTCTCTCTCTCTCTCTCTCTCTCTCTCTCTCTCTCTCGCTCTCTCGCTCTCTCTCTCTCTCTCTCTCTCTCTCTCTCTCTCTCTCTCTCTCTCTCTCTCTCTCTCTCTCTCTCTCTCTCTCTCTCTCTCTCTCTCGCTCTCGCTCTCTCTCTCTCTCTCTCTCTCTCTCTCTCTCTCTCTCTCTCTCTCTCTCTCTCTCTCTCTCTCTCTCTCTCTCTCTCTCTCTCTTTCTCTCTCTCTCTCTCTCTCTCTCTCTCTCGCTCTCTCTCTCTCTCTCTCACACACACACACACACACACACACACAACAAGAAGATGTACTACTTATATCTCGAAACAAGAAACTTGGAAGAAAACTTTACTTTGCTAATACGGGCAACCAGTCCTGGAAGAATCACAAAACACCAAATGCTGGGCAGAAACTGGAGAGGAAGCCGGCACGGCCAAGACGAGGGAATCAACCTCCTCCACCCTTAAGGACGATCGACCATGACTGCTACATCGTCGATAGACAGACAGGCCCAGTCTTTTACAGACAAGGACTCGGGGGTGACGAGGACGTTAGCTTAGACCAGGGCTACCTCGCCGGATCCTACACCATCACCAGTTATAATTGCAAAAACGTTAAAACTAGCACACCTACAATCAACTTCCTGAAATATAAATCGGATTTTATTTTACTACAGGAACACTGGCTTTTCCAGTGTAACCTCCACCTTTTAGGTGAAATTGATAAGGACCTCTGTTATGCCGGAAAGGGAGTAGACATGTACAACCCCATAGAGCCATCACAACTGCCGTGAGGATATGGGGGAGTGGCGATACTACATAGGAAGCATTTAGTTAGTGCAGTAACAACCATACCAGATGGAAATGAGCAGTCTAAGCTACTCTTAGTATCTGTATATCAAACAATCAAAGGTAAAAGTGACACACCTCTCGAGTACCAAGAATGCATAGATATCTTTAACGAAATAGTGGAGAAATACTCAAAGTCACATTTTATAGTTATAGGGGTGACCTCAACGAAGACCTTTAAAAAACTCCAACACCAAAAGACACAGTTACCTACTTGACTTTATTGACGAAAACCAGCTGCAATAAACTTCCACTGGTAAAACCTAAATCAACCCTCAAGGGATGGAATGTACTGAAATAGATTACTTTCTAGTGCAAAAAGACCCAACAGTTCCTTAATGAAGTCTACTCCAATACGTCTGATCATTACCCAATTGACATTGAGATAACTATTAGGAGAACATATCCTGCCAGAGTGGAGCCTATAAAAGATCAGACAGTCACAGAGCAGCGTCAGAGAGCAAAGAGCAAAGTCAACCGAGACAAGGTGGATCGCATGACATATTCTCAAACAATTGATAAAATATTACCTGGACTTAAACGTCACACATCAAGAAACATAGAAAATCAGAAAACTTCACTAATTAGTATCCTCAATGAAGCCACAGAAGTAACAGTGCCGCTGAAACGACCATTGGAATCAAAGCCGAAGCTAAAGGTCTGGAATGAAGAGATATCATTAGCTCTTAAAAAACTTAAACTAGCCGTTGAAAATTGGTCATATGCAGGAAAGCCAAACACTGACACATCGGTCAAAATGGAGAGAAAGAGGCGCAAAAAGACATTTAGAGGGGCCGTAACAAGAGAGCTTGCAGTCCGCGCAGCTCGGGACAAGGATGAGATAATGGAAACACGAACTAGAGACCCCAAACTATTCCATAAACTGGTAAAACAACAAAGAAAAGCTACAACCACATTCATAGAAGACCTCCATGTTGGATTAGAGCACTTCCATCAACAGGATACGATTATTAAAGGATTCAGGACACACTTCGAAAAACTAGCTGTGAAATCAACCAGACCCCACTACAACGACCATTACGATGAGAAACTAAATCAATTCTGAAAATTGCACATCAGCAAAATGTCGACGTAATAACTGACAAAGAACTAGATGAAGCCATAAAAAGCATAAACCGAGGTAAATCGCTTGATATCTACGGAATAGCAATAGAAAACATACAGTTCGCAGGAGCGAATTTCAGAGAACTACTTCTGCATACAATACAAGAAATTTTCTAGTCAGGCTACAACCCAGAAAAACTAAAAATAGGCGTATTGACCCTCTGTGTATAAGAACAAAGGCAAAAGCAACGTTAGCACAAACTATAGAGGGATAACAGTACTATCAGTCATAGAGAAAATTATCGAAGCACTGCTAAAAATAAGAATCTCATACAAAATTGAGTCAAACCAGAGTGTCAGTCAGAGAGGCTTTACTAAAAACACATGGCCACTTCATGCTGCTGTGATACTCGAGGAAATAGCCAGAGATAGTAAAGACTCTTCTTAACATTGCAACATAATCTTTCTCGATGCCAAGGCTGCCTTTGATTCATAACCATCTAGTAAGACGGCTTTTCCACTTCGGCATACGGGACAAACACCTTGCCTTAATCAGAGACCTGCATACCGGATCTATGAGCTCAATCAAGTGGCTATCTGAAGTTTCCGAACCATTCCAGATAGAGCAAGGGGTTAAGCAAGGAGGTGTTCTGAGCACAGATCTCTACAAGAGCTATATAGACCCACTGTTACATAGATACGAAAACAACCCAATAGGCACTAGTGTAGGCGACACCACCTGTAACGCGGTCGCCTGCGCCGATGATGTAGCTGTCAGTGCTGATGACGAGATGGAAACCCAAATAAAAAGAAACAGTGTCCACCATGTGCATTATCAAAGCATGATTGAAGAATATGGTGTAGGTGAAGAGGTAAGATAGGAACTTTCTTATCAGTAAAACTAGGTAATGAAAATATGAGTTTGATCTGAATAAAATAACGCTTGGATCTGTTTGATGAGTTAGATCTGTTTAATGATTCATTTGTTTGTTATAATGTCTCAAATGAGTACCCACAACATAGGATTTTAAAAATCAATAATTGCTGAATATGCCTTTTATCTGGACATCTGCTTCACCCATTCCTCCATGTAAAATTTTGTGACTTGATTAATTTGAAAGCAAAAGCAGATGCTAGAAAATGGTTTTAAAGCAACTAACTCAGAGAGTTGTGTATTGGGTGAAATAAACATTAATAATTTGATATGAAAAGGACAATCTCACAGATTGGAATCTTTAACTTTTAAGAAAAAGTTGTCTTTTACAACTGAAATGACAACATTTTTTCTAAAGTATTATAAGACTAGATTATTGACAGCTTTCTAACCCAATCATAATTATTTAGAAAAGATAAAAATCATTTATTTTGCAGATATTACAAACCATTTAAACTGGTGTTTCTCTAAACAACAATCTAAACTTAAAAGACATTTAACCATTTTGTTGCAGACTACTCTGGAAGCATTGTGGGAAAAGTGGAAATTGTTCTTATCGAGCAATTTCTACTTTTCAAGCAATGTTTTCTGCCTTATCAGAAGATTATTTTCAATATCATCACATTTTGAAATGTCACCTGCAAACTCTTTCAATTTGGGACAGTCGAAAATTTAGCGTTTGGTAAAGGGTTAATCCTTTCCCAAACAATAATGACATTTGACAACTTTGTTGCGGACGACTTTAGAAAACATTGTGGGAAAAGGATAAATTGCTCGTTACAAGCAATTTTTCCTTTTCCTACAAGGTTTTCTGCTCTTTCTGAAGACTATTTTTCAATTTCATTACATTTTGAAATGTCGTCTGCAAACTCTTTCAATTTGAAACAGTCAAAAATGTGTTGTTTGGGAAAGGGTTAAACGCTTTGCATTATCAACAATATACAATGTAAATGTTTTTTATAAACTTTTCTTAACATTGGAAAGCTGTCAATAATCTAGTCTTCTGTCACTTTAGAAATTTGTATTTTCATTTTTTTGAAAGAAAACTTCTTATTTTAAATTGTTTAAATCACAACATGTGAGATAGTCCTTTCAAATAAGTCTATTGAGGCCTAAGAGTATGATCAATGTCCACTTAATCAAGGTCTGAACTGACTGAAGGAAGACTTACACTCGAAATGAAGAGGAATGGTGATATTTGTTGTTGAGAAGGTCACCAATATTCTCGATTCATTGGATTTTCTTGAGAACATTTCATTCTGACTGACGACTCATTTGTTAAACTACGTGGAGGTTTGATTTGTCTTGGAGAATGTATTTTCTAGCTGTCATTCACTTTGTTTTGATCGAGGGGGCGGGTTTCGAGTCGTATGGAGCGTCGCCTCAATTCTATTGCTTTGTGTGTAAATAAATGTCTTTATTCTATTTTAACTGTCCTATCTTATCTATCTTTATATTGTGATACGACTTAAGAGACTTCTTAATTTATCTGAGCGTTAGTTTGGAGCTCGCTTTTTGCAAGCCGCTAGGTGCAGTATTCTACTACACGTCAGTTTCGGTCACGTGACCATGCCGGAAAAGTGGGACTATTTTCTGAGCCCGTCACAGAGATAAATGTGGGAGCGTAGCGGGAACCAATTTACTCTGGTAGAGATTGGCAATGTCCATCAAAGTGTAGCAGACGATCAAATTCTGCATCAACACCGCCTATTCTCATTCAGGGGACGTCACTCGGCCCGACTCGTTATATAATATTTTACAAAAATCATCAAAATTAAAAAAAAATAAAAACTGAATGAAATATTTACAGCCATAAGCCTCAAATGAGTAGATCAACTTGTGGGAGAAATTTCAGGGTCCTTATCCTAATACTTCTGGAGATATTCGAATTAAACTGGTTTATCTAGGTCAGACTCTGTCATGATTTGGCCCTTCTTTGTTCTATACAAAAACAGTCATTTTGGCATGTTCACAGTACCTTCCATGAAAAGATTCAGAGTAAATCCTTGTTGTTTCATTATTCCACACTCCGTTCCCAATCTGAATTCAATAAGCTGATATGCCGAAGATCAGCTACTTTTTTCACTACCGGCCATTCCTTTTTACCTACCTCTTAAATCGCACTATTAACTGCTTCCGTCAGCGAAGAACGTCTCCCTCAGCGCTTCGCCTTCCGCGAGAAGTAGTTCTGGAAAATACAACAAACCAAGGGTTTAAAACATGGCCAACACCCACAAAATATCAAAAACAGTCAAAAACACCCCTTCTTATGTCCATAAAGCATAAAATTAACACTCAAAGTATCATTCTAAATTTTTAAGAACTACTTTTTACAACGACCTCCGGAAGTAATTCTTCAGTGTACTCTGACCAGAGCAATCGGAAAAATGGTTTTAGAACTTTCTGCATGCAAAACACCTCAGCAGGAAAGTAGCTGGTAAAATGTAATTGAATATGCTGCAGGTGGGACGCTCCAACAGTAGAGCAGTCTATCTTGCTGTAGGCTTCCGCTAGACTGGGAACCGATTTCTCATCTATCTTGTGGAACATAGTGTTGCCAGTAGACATCGGGGGATCAGTTTAAGTTCCGCCTGCAGAACATTTCAAATCATTTTCCGGATTCGACGTTTCTCTGCTACTGTTCTGCTAAAGCGTCCCGCCGTGCAGCACAGTCAAAACATTTTTTCCCGACAGCTCCGCTACTGACCTGCTGAGGTGTCTTGCAAACAGAGCGTTTTTTCTTCGACTATCTTGCTAGAGTGTCCTTCTTTGGGTGTTCTGCCATCAGATTATTTAAAACTGCGGTCATCTTAAATATTCCGATTTAAGCATTTCTGTTCTGCTAAATGCCGTGCGCTCTGCAAACTTCAAACACTGCCTTTAGACATTACGGACGTGTGGGCATGTAATTCATGAGTAACTAATCGTATTGTCGCAATAGCCTCTACCAGGGAATCTATATACAATGTATATAAAAATGATTCGTAGAATAACTTATCATACTGTTGCAGTTTTCTCTACTATGGAATCTATATACTTGTTTATAGATGCTTCATAGAATAATTTATCCTATTGTCGTAATAACCTCTATTAGGAAATCTATATATAGAAGATTCGAAGAATAATTCATCATATTGTCGTAATAACCTCTATTAGGAAATCTATATATAGAAGATTCGAAGAATAATTCATCATATTGTCGTAATTACCTCTATTAGGAAATCTATATATAGAAGATTCGAAGAATAATTCATCATATTGTCGTAATTACCTCTATTAGGAAATCTATATATAGAAGATTCGAAGAATAATTCATCATATTGTCGTAATTACCTCTATTAGGAAATCTATATATAGAAGATTCGAAGAATAATTCATCATATTGTCGTAATTACCTCTATTAGGAAATCTATATATAGAAGATTCGAAGAATAATTCATCATATTGTCGTAATTACCTCTATTAGGAAATCTATATATAGAAGATTCGAAGAATAATTCATCATATTGTCGTAATTACCTCTATTAGGAAATCTATATATAGAAGATTCGAAGAATAATTCATCATATTGTCGTAATTACCTCTATTAGGAAATCTATATATAGAAGATTCGAAGAATAATTCATCATATTGTCGTAATTACCTCTATTAGGAAATCTATATATAGAAGATTCGAAGAATAATTCATCATATTGTTGGAATTGCCTCTACAAGGGAATATATATATATACACCGATGATTAATAGAACAATTTATCTTATTCATGCAAATGCCTCAACTAGGGAATTTATATATTTAGATACGTCTTAGAATAATTTATCATATAGTCACAATTTCCTCTAAAAGATGCATTAACGAAGCATCTTAAAGACAAAATTCTGAGTCGTCTGCTATCTTAATTGTCAACTGAGCTTGCTTGGACCGCTCTCAATATCCTCGTTCAAATAACAAATTTAAAAAAGTGTTATCATACGCTTTATTCACTAACAACAAATTAAAACAAAAACGAAACATAATCAATCAGTTAACATTGAACATAGAGAAGGACAATGTGAGAAGGATATATAGCACATTCTCTTACAAGCAAATATGATAGATAAACGTATCAATTTCATTATACAATATTGGAAGACAGCAATACATTTATATCAAACTATGGAACGGTAGATGCCATTTTTTTACTTAACTCTTTTATTCAGAAACAATTCTGTGACAAAAATAAATTATATTGCTGTTTTATAGATCTTCAAAAATGTTTTGATTCTATTTATCGAAATGGTCTATGGTTTAAACTGATTAAGCATAAGGTAACGGGAAAACTGTTCGCTGTGATTCGTTCATTATATGACGAGGTTAAGTTGTGTGTGAAGCACTTAGATAAGCTTTCTGATGTCTACGACTGTGATGTGGGCTTGTTGCAGGGTGAGTCGTTGTCACCGATCATATTTTCTCTCTTTGTTAACGACATTGAGATGTTTTTACAAGAAAATACTACAGATTGTTTTACAATTGGTCAGTTATCGATCTACTTAATACTTTTTGCAGACGACTCGGTTTTGATTTCCGAAAGCGCGCATGGTCTCCAACGTTTAATAACAGCATTCGAAAATTATTGTAAGCAATGGAAATTAACGGTTAATGTAGAAAAGACAAAAATAGTAGTTTTTAAAAAAGGGCGAAAATCACAGGAACAAGAATCATTTGTATACGATGGACATTGTATAGAAGAAGTCGACTCTTTCAATTACCTTGGAATTGTTTTAGTAGTAACGGTACATTTCATAATGTTATTAAGACATTAACTAGTAAAGCAATGCGAGCAATGGGTAATTTGTTTGCAATAACAAAACATAAAGATATACCTATTAAGATTATGATTGATTTGTTTGATTCTTTTGTTTCTTCTATTATTTATTATTCTTGCGAGGTCTGGGGGTTCCTGACGACTGAGCTGTTAGAACGGACACAACGTAAATTTTTAAAACGTTTGTTAAACGTTAAGATATCTACATGAAACTCAGCTGTTTATGGTGAATTTGGAAGGTTTCCACTTTCAATCAATATTAAAATTAGAATTATCAATTTTTTTTAAAATTGTACACTGTAAAAGGCAATGATTGTATCCTACATGCTTCGATCGAACATATGATCACAAGTAGCAAAACAAAAAGTGATACATGGTTTGATAAAGTAAAGTGTTTGTTACAGTCGACTGGATTTCATGAAATATGGCTTTTTCCATCACCAGTGAATGTAAATGCTTTTATACCTGTTTTACGCAATAGATTAATAGACTCCTATATAAACGATTGGCATATTGATATTAGCACGAAAACATCACTTTCACTCTACAAACACCTGAAAATCGAATTCGAAATATCGGAATATATCACAAAAATGACCATACCAACATACAGAAACGCTGTTGCAAAACTGCGAATATCTGCTCACCAATTATTGGTTGAAACTGGTACACATAGGAATATTGATAGAAATGACAGAAAATGTACACTTTGTAATTTAGACCAAATAGAAGACGAATTTCAGTTCATATTAATATGCCCGTTTTATAAAGATATAAGAGAAAACTATATTAAGCAGTTTTACTATAGAAAACCTAGTATGTTTAAACTTATAAAACTTTTAAATTGTTCAAACATTAACACGTTAGATGGCTTAGGAATTTATTACAAATTAGGCAATGAGAAGAGAATAAGCCAACTTAATACTCAAATTTCGTAAGTCAAATGTACTAATTAAGTCATTTTTGTCCTATATTGTATACTTTTATCTCTGATCTTGACTTATTAAGCACTATTTTCGCATTACTTTTGTATGTTTATAAGTAAGTATTTACATGTATTGTCCATTATTTCATGTATGTGTATATGTTGTAATGACGATGAACCTTAAGTGTTCAAGTCATGAAATAAACTTCTGTTCTGTTCTGTTCTGATTTGCCTTTAACCATGGACGTTTATATTATTGTGGCAACTTTTATTGTGTCCAAAATTTATTATCGAGCTCAATGAAGTCAATAACAAATGAAATCCAGTTTGTTAGTCCAATAAAGACATTTTCTTGAACGGCTTAGTGTTTGTTGTTTATTTAAACTTAATTTCGAATTAAGGTTTTATAATCAATTAAAAAGAATGTCACTTAAATTAGTTTCTTTGATATTGTGAATCAATGAAAATCCATTTTATTTATAAGTTACAAACTCAAAGGCATTTTTAACGGGTAAAGGGATAACGTCTTACGATGTCTAACGACAGCCACGGTGATAGTTATAAGAGATGTAACCGCCTTCAAGAAGACAGACTTCTAGAAAGTTAAGTCTTGGATAGTAATCCTTGTTTATGGCTCTGTCTAGGAACCTCCAAAACCTGTACCTAATATGAACAAATGAATTATGAATAAGTGAAAAATATACGATCGTGAAAAGAAAAATACTTTCATATAATTTGCTTAAGATTCGATTATTACGCTTGTGGGAACAGGAATTTGTTAAGAAGAGCAGATAGACTGACGACCGGCAGATGTTCAAATGATCGCAAATGCATACTGGGAACAAAACTTTTCTAAACTCTTAACTCTACATCCTCTATATGTGGTTAGAGATAGAATCTTATGCTTAAATAAGATATTTCCACCAGACACGCACCAACATATATTGTTTACAGGTATAGGAGTGTTAAGATGCGCCGGTTGATACAAAACAGGAACTTGGAATATGATATCTACAAAACAAGTAAATGTTTCGCTTAAACGGTTGTTTAAGAAAAACGCACTTTATGTATCCCCCATTGATTTTGCGTTTAAGTCTCCATGTTTAAGTGTATTAGAGCTTGATAAGACGTTAATTGAAAAGTATAGACTACGCCTTAAATCCTATGGACAAAATGACACAGCTGGTTATGGTAAATTCCTTCTTTTGTTTAAATATTTCCATAAATCGTCGGTTTAATTTTAAGCGTCTCAGTGAGTAAATATGAAGAAAGGGATATTGCCTAGCTTGAGAAAGCAACCAGGAAGTCTTGAACGGTTATGTGTTAGAAAGAAATCTGAGTACACTATTTCACTTTACCTTAAGCCTTTATTGCGTACATCTTCAAACCCATCGCCATACAGCTTTATTTACCTGTGTGTTTACAATAACCTTCTCGTCGCTCTAGATCAGTTCTAAAATTCGGATTACCTCCAAGATCTCCACGGTAAGTAATGTGATTTGTTTGAAATAACAAAAAATAAAGCTGATAAATTTCAAAATAGATTCATCCGACTGTCTGTCTTGTGTTCAGTTGTCCCAGCGTATCATTACATTATATGATTAACCTGTGTGTAGGTATTTTATGATAATAAGGGAAAATGGAAAAGAAGAGCAGGCAAATGAAATCGCTTTGTTTGATGGGGTCTGAAACTGTTATTTTGCATATTTTGCAACTAGCCAGGATTGAGGTCTAAAGTTGACAACAAGGTTTGGTCATGGCAAAGTGAAAGAATTGAAGCTTGCTATGAACTATTTATTCTTTTATCAGCACTATAAGATATACTAATCTATCATCGGACTATAATTCATCGTGTCAATGAAAGAAGGAAATTTAGTTCGATGGTGTGGTATAAACCTAGAGCCATTATATTATCGTGTCTAAGAAGATACGATGCCACAAGGTGTTAAAAACATGTTAAATCGTGATTTAAAGGTGCTTGTTTACAGAAGAGACAATTATGAAGAGTCAAAATAAAACGTCAGTTTTTGAATTGTTGTTTGATATACAAGTAAAAGTGGCCTTTGAAAGCCTGATTAATTCAGGAAGCGTCAATTTATCTAAGTATAACCTTTTATCTAGCAACTAGCCCATCCACTGACTGATATCGCCTGCCTGATATAAATAAGTGATATCAGGTCAATGCGTCACGTGACGTATCAATCTGAACACATCGGGTTTATCCAATAGAAAACACCTCTGAAATAATAGGGATGACGCCATATTGTTTCCCGCGAGAATGACGTCACTTTCTTTCGTTTTATAAAAATAGATCTTGAATGTAAAATCCAAAAAGTCGTTAAAGTTGATTGAGGAAACAAGTATACATGTCACAACAACAAGTTCGCCATTTGGTATGAGTTACTGATCAAAAGTGATTAAAAAGGATGTCCAACACTTCCATACACATTGAACTACTTAACATGCACGCTTAGAAAAGGTGTTCATTGGCGGATGCCGATTTACCCGAAAAATTGTAACCCTACACTTATATCCGAGGTGTATTTCACAGCTTACGGAAATACCCGAGTAGTTCCGATTGGTGACGTATCACATGATCAACATTGCCGGAACTACTTTTGACCTACTGAAACGACCACCGCATATACACAAAGGAGTCAACAAGAACTCAAGATTCCCGATAATTTTGATATTTTAATTTCAAAATCTAAAAACAAAATATAACTGTTTGTGAACAAAGATTAAATGCATACAATAAACTTAAAAACATAACTTTAAAAAGTTCCTGCATGAGAAAGAAGGCAAATCCTCAATAACTATGAAAAAATTGAAAAAAGATAAATAAATGACCTTGATTATTGAGCAATTACTCTGTATTTCCAGTAATGATTGTGATTTGATTTAAAATAACTTACACCATGACTTAACAATACCCTGCTATGCCATGCCTAAAGCAAATGATTTTTATATCACTGTGACAAAAGAATTATTTAACTGTTCAATATGAGCAATAAATCCTTTTGCCATGATCATCTCTATTCTCTACCTGATATCTTGAAACAAAACATTATTTTTCATATCATAATCATACATTGGTCAATAACACCAACTTGTTATTTTCTTCTAAATGGCAAGAATTTGAAACACTGTGAAAGAAGGGGTTATCACTTATGTCAAGCAAATTTTCCTTATTCACTTGTTTTCTTTCAAATCTTAAAGAAAAATTACAGAGGCAAACTACTATAAGTTTATGAATGTTTGGAAATGAAACCATTACAATTTCAAAGCAACACATTGTTGACCATCCCAAATTCATAGAGTAGACTTTATGAATAGAAATCATTTTTTGTAAAGAGAAATTGCCAAGTTTAAGAAATTTCCCTTCCAATAACATTTTCAAGAGTTTTCTGTTGATATCAAATAGTATAAAATAGTATAAGATAATGATGTATGCTGTTTTGATACATCTTAGGCAGAAATATTCAGAAATCAATGTGTTGATTTATTGGAAGGGTGCAAATCATTCAGGAAAAATCAAAAAAATTGGCTCATATTGAAAAAAAAATTATCCTTTCTCAACATTTTTTTTTTCTAGAGGTGTCTACACACAACTCTTTTAACATTGTCATTGTTTGGTTATCTGTTTATAACAGGTTAATAACAGTAATTAAGAGGAATAGCTCCAAAGAAAGATAAATTCTCTAAATTCTCTTGTTACTCAAGTCCAATCAGAAAACAAAATCCAATTGCCCCCATTCTTTAGATAAGTGGAAAAGGTAACTATTTATTTGAGGCTGCCTTCAATGTCCTATATATGAGAAAGGCCTACTGGGATTTGACTCTTCAAAAGTACTCACTGGCTTAACAATTCAAGGATAAGGGGAAAGTCTGGAAACTTCACTTTTTGTTCAGTTGTCAAGTTTGAATTATAGTTTATCTCACCCACTTGTTGAAACAGATCAGAACATCTGGCTCTGTCACCTTACTTAAATGTAACATTTTCAGTGAAATATTTTGAAATATGTCCATTTTCTAAAACACAGTATAGAAAACACTTTAAGTTATCCATAATCCTTTTAAAGTCACAAGAATCTGATGTCTGGAATATCCAATGCAAGCATGCATCACAGTTCTTTCTCTCAGACTTGACACATCAAGTTAAGTGAATTTTGTTGTAGAAATCTGGAATTCCACACAGTCCTGAAAGTAGAAATTAAAAGCAATTTAGAAAATGAATTCTGAATATACGTGTACTTCATTTTACATAATTTACACCAGAAAATCAAGCCAAGGACAATTCAACAGAAACAACAAGATATGCAATAGACATACACTTTATGCAATACGAAGGCCCTCAGGTTTCTCCCATGAATATTCCCCTTTTATCTTGCACAGTTCAATCTTTATCTAAATTTTGGTCAGGTGTGTTTCTAAGGCAGATGATTGGTATGAAAAAATGACAATCCCATGAAAGCAATGTTTGAAAAGGCAAGAATCAATAGAAAAAGAATGACCTACTACCCAGGAATGATATGGTTAAAAATGTGAGGGGCCCAAAAGTATTCGTCACCAGTCTAACAGAAATCATGCAAATTACAGGACAAAACTGTTCAGTCGGTGTACAACTAGATCTATTCATCTATTTCGAATGACAATAATAAGATGTGCTTGACAATCTAAGGAAACAAAAACCATATGTGAAACCCACCTGCAACTCTCGGTTATAGCGAATGTGGTCCAGAATGCTTTAGCTCTCCATCCACGGCACTAGACTCCAGGTTTCTTTTCCATCGATGTCTTCATCCCATCGTTCAAACCATGAATGGTCATGACACAACAAATAACAATACATTGAATTAAATTGCTATTTTTTCTAACTGTCTTGAATGTCGGATCCATTATCGTTTATCAATGCTATGGTCCAAAATCCGCAGAATTATTCATCGATAGACCGTTGTCATCGTTTTTTTTCCTCGAAATGATGACTGTGTTTACTGTCCTTGTACACTATGTCATAATGTGTAATGAATTCTATGCATGAGTAAACTTATCGAAGCGAGGCCGAATTGAGAACATTTTGTTTGGCGATTTGTTCAATAATGAATTGAAATAACTGTCAAATAAAGATATGTCCATCCAGTTATTAAATTTCATTTAAATTGGGTTTAAAATCGATCAAAACAATGGACGAATGACTTTGTCATTACGTCACTTCGCGTAGTTTACATCATCGCGTACTTGGGTCAAAAATTGCTACTTCGGTTGATTTAAATAGAATAAAGTCTGTTTCATCGCGCTTTATAAGAAGAATTGTCTGTTTCTTTTTCTTCCAATTATCGTTACTAGATAAATAGAATATTATGCTAGTGTCTTTTGTTATCAATGTTATCGGTCAGGGTAAGGAGAATTTATAAAGGGCTCGGTAAACCTCGCCCATTATCAATTCTCCTTACCCTGACCGATAACATTGATAACAAAAGACACTTGCATAATATTCTCTATTTATATGCGGTAGATCTTAAAAACGGTGTCTAGCTCATTGAAATACATGTTAATTCGCAGTATACACACTTGGAAGAATTGAAAAAGGATCTGACTTTGCTTTCAATGGCTTCACACCAGTGCATACCATAAAATAGGACAGCTTTTGTACTGTTTTAAAGAAATGAAACTTAAATTTTCAAGTGTTCTCAAATCTGATAACCAGTACCTTTAAGTTTTGTCATCTTGTCGCATGATGACCAAATTACACACTTCATTATTTCTTTGCTTGCTTTTATTTTCCAATGCCAGATCGCATATAATTTTATCGAATTTGCAACACGTGTTGGTGTAACTTTAGAATTAGTTTGTTAACTAATGCTGGCATGGTGTTATTTATCTACGAACATGCGTCTATACCGACGCCAGAGTCACTGGGATTGTTATGGACAAATGTTTTCTAACGTTGATTGTATACAATAATGCCAATTCTAAGATGAGCTCTTCACAAATCATTAGTTTTGGTGTTGAAAAAAGAATCACGGGATCTTCCTGTCGGTCTACACCATCAGGAAATACAGACACCCCTGTACTTTGACGCATCACAGCGCAATATGACTTTTTGTGTACCTACGCACCGCATTAAAAAACATACGTCAAGAAATAGTTTTTTAAGTGTAACCCCAGAACTTGATTGTTACGTGTAATAACTACAAAACATATTAAATCAACATTTGAATATATATCTGGAAACTAGGAAAATATATAGGAGTTTTTTTCGTAGAAGAAAACAATATGTGTGCAAAATCGCATCGGTCGAACACAATTCGGTCCGAGTGCCAAGCTTGTGACGTTACGTCTCTATGGGCCATGAGCCAAGAACACTTTTGCTCCCCCCAAGGAGGAATTTCTAAGGTTATGTTTTTCTTGTCCCGTGGGCTTATAGGGCATAAGCAGACGAAAGATTGCAAAGTTCCGTTGGGGCTTTGACTTTGAAAATGGGCTTATTAGTAATATACAACCAATTTAAGAAAACCTTTAAAATTTTTCTTTTCATGATCCATAAGACAAAGAGCTTTGATATTTAGCAAGTAGCGTCATATATCGGTCCTCTACAAAGCTTGTTCATATCATGACCGCTGGGCCAAAAATTGCACCGAGCTATGTGCTTTTCAGTTTTACATTGCCTTAATTATGTATAAAAAGGTTTAAAAATCTTCGTTTTCTTAAGATCCATTTGACCTAGAGTTTTTTTATTTTTTGGTATGTTGCATCATCTATTGGTCCTCTTCAAAGTTTGATAAGATGACGGTATTTGGGCTTTAAACGGCCCTGCCCTAGGGGCTAATCAGTTTTATATTTGCCTTAATTATATGCAAGAAGGTTTAAACATATTCTTCTCCTTAAGATTCATTTGACATAGAGTTTTGATTTATGGTATATAGCATCATCTATTGGTCCTCTTCAAAGTTTGATAAGGTGATGAACTTTTGGCCTTAAATGGCCCTGCCCTTTGGGCTTATAAGTTTAACATAGACTTATATAGGAACATTTTTAAAAATCTTCTTTTCTGGAGCCATAAGGTCTTAAGCCTTGATATATGGTATGTAGCATCACCTTCAGATCCTCTGCCAAATTTGTTCATATCATGACCAAGGGGTTTAAAATGGCCCTGACCAAGGGGCTTATCAGTTTTACATAGACTAATATCATAAGAAATTTCTGAAGCCACTATGCCTAGAGCTTTGATATTTGGTATGTAGCATCATCTACTGGTCCTCTACCAAGTTTTTTCAATTCATGACCACTAGGCATACACTGTTCACACTCTATGGGCTTATCAGTTGTACATAGCAGTATGTAAGAAATATTAATGATCTTCTTCTCTGGAGCAATATTGCCCAGAGCTTTGATGATTTGTATGTAGCATCATCTACTGGTCCTCTACCAAGTGCATTTAAATTATGACTGCTTGGCCTTTTATGGCCCGCCCTAGCGGGTTATCAGTTATAAATAGCAGTTTACAAGAAAATCTTTAATAATCTCCACGTCGACACTCTCTATACAGCTTTTTTAGACTGTCTGTATCTGTATTGAATTAGTTACTTCCTTTCTCAAAGAGATTGGAATTTACAATAAATTGTGATTTCTTACTTACAATATTTAGAACCTACATATATCAGTAGCATTAACTCATTACAAACTTGGATTTAAAATGACCCTTTGAACTAAAATGCGAGCCCCTAGGGGCTTATCAGTTTTGCATACAATCCTTCTAAATTCCCCCCTGGGTCTGCTATTTCTAGTTTATTAACTCACAATTCTTTAAGCGAAACGATATAGGTTAGTGCAAACGCGCACCTTTCGAATACAATGCACACGATATGTTAAAAGTACTCTCATTCGAAAAGATCTTCCAACAAAATATTGAAGCGTGATTGACAGATATCAACAGCTCGGATGATTTCTATTAACCCTTCTGTTCAACTTGCCACCAAAAGTGTCCATTAAACATCTTTCTTATCTGCGATGAATGGAATTACGATTTTTTATCAGTGATCTTATTTATCTCAGGTTCTGTTGCAACATGTTCTTCTGGATATCGATAGTAGCGGTTGCTTTGTTCTGTGATCAAACGTCTGCAGTCGTTGATAAGCGATTCCCAACCAACAGAAATGGGTACAAGATGACCAATGTGGTGGAGAAAGATGGCTTCCTTTATGTTGCTGAAAACGGAATTTTACATCAGTTGGATTCAGAATTAATATATATCAAGAGCTTCAACACGTGTGCCAGTGATAACTGTAATAACATAAACAAAGTCCTAGCAGTGTCTGGTAATTTTCTTGTACTTTGTGGCACCGGTAACAATGGTGTATGTCAGGCGTTGAATGGCAGTAAAGTTGAATATAGCAGTTCTAGCGACAGCTTTTTGGTATACACTTGGAGTCGTTGAGATGTCAGTTGTGCATATCATTATCAAATCAAGAATATGTAGAGCAGTTGTGGACTTGGTATCAAGTTTTCGTGATTCTCGATTAAATGTATCTTAGAGGCCTTTCACTTTATCCTAACAGATCATATTTGAAAAATATCAAAACGACATAGCTACTTTAACACATTGCTATGGGAGAAGACACGGCAGTTGTTTTTATGAGTTATTGAAGTACGTTTGACTCTGATATATTTGAATTCCTTACCGTTTTACACACCTTTCCACAAACATGTAGGGACGGTTTAACTGTCTCTTCTACTGTGGTCAGTTTTGCCCTACAATTATCTGTGTATCTATTATTAAATCAGGTAGTTGAAATATTTCATTAACTGATATCTTAATTTGAATCCGTGACAAACGTGGCACAAATACCTTAAATCTCTAAGGAATTTGTTGCATTGGTTTTGCATGTATATGTATATACAATACAAAAAGGTAACACTTTTTACTGTTCTTGGTTCTAATGGTATGCAAACTTGTCATATATGTTGTTTCTCTAATTCCAGATATATCGATTTTTGAAGGAAAACTTTGTTTGCCCAACGGAGCTCTCAGGATCAGTGTCTAAAGTGATTGGTTATACTCCTCCGTTACAACCAAACTCAACATACAAATTCAACAACTCTAGAATAACAAAGGTTAAAGGAATAGAACGTTACGGCTTGTATCCTGATGTGTTTATTGGTACAGATACGGGGACCATTAGTAAGGTAAAACAGGTGTTATCATGGGTACAACTCTGGGATAACAGTAAGTTCAACCCATGAAGGAACGTTTTGAGTCTGTCAGACTTAAAACCTTCTTTAGTAAATCTAATCAAAAACGCAAATTAAGCTCTTCATTAAATGGGAAATTTGTATTTCTGTATTTATATTCAAACTCAATAACAAATTCCAATGGTTTCGCTTTCCTTCAATCAAGAAAGGATAAAACTAAATTCAACCCATGAAGGAAGGTTTGGAGTCTGTGAGACTTGATATTTTAGAGTATTTGAAAGAAATGTAATCACACAAGATAATTAAGCTCTTCATCGACAAGGAAATTCCAATGGTTTTTCTTTTCTTTCAATCCTTTCTTGACACTTCCATCTTGAATAGGTGTTATCAAATTTCACAGGTTTAATTGATTTATGAGTAAACTTTTTCTTATCATTATCTTGATATTCTTTTGTGCCCAGTACAACCTTGATTTTGATGTACCTTAGCAACCCTGAACACTTTCCTTGAACACCCGCCACCTCCAAAGCCCACCTCTTCATATAGTCCTCTAAACCCTATAGTGTGGGTAGTCTTTAATATCATGTCGGCAGGACTATTCACATGAGTACCAACAATATATTGTTTTATTGTTGTTTAAACACCGTTGTTTAAGAAGAGGGTCTAAGGTTAACTGCATCTGCATATATAGTGTAAGACCTTGTTTGAATCATCTCTTAAGAATAATTAATGAAAGGTATAACCACGGGCATAAGGATTATCAAAAACAATGAATTAATATTGTTCCTTCATTATCCAATGTCTTCTGATTAGGAATATATTCTCAATGTTGACGCTAGGAAAAGGTACTCTTGTATATAGTTATACCTTCATAGTCGTTAGGAAAATGTGTAGAATTTGAAGTAATATAGGTCCTCACCACGTGGGATCAAATCATTATGATTGGGATTTTTGATGAGAGGTAATTCATGGCTGATTTACAAACTGCCCATGGTTCTACCTAACTTGGCCAGTCATTATTGCCAGTTAAGTTTCGATCTTCCATCATTCGTAATGGACATGGCAATACAACAGAATGAAAAATTTTAAAACAAAATTATGACACAACCAATGTCAGTTGGGGAGCATTAATATGAATATCACTTGCCTGAGAAACCACCTTTTGTCTGATTGCTTTAACATGTTGATTCTTAAAAGATATTTTGTCTTAGTATTATTTTAAGAGTAAACCTAAATCGATACACATTTACAATATAATTAAGTTTCCATTTCCAGTTTAGCGTGGATGATTCATTGCAAGTACACATGTATGAAACCAATTCAGTCATAGATAGAGGTCATCCCGTCACGGATATACACATCGCCGAAGATAAAGCTTATATTGTTACAAACAGAAAGGTAAATGTTCCCAAAGAATGAACAACCCTTGAAGTCCTTGTTGGTCGGAACAGGTTGTATTGTAGACGTTTTTAATTTTCTATGTACCAGGAAAACTTTGAAATAGTTCCAAAATTAAAGATATGTGGATCATAAGCTTTTACAAATGATATAATTAATATACTCAAGAGGAATCAGTAGACTTTTCCGTTTACAATTTTTGTTCAAGATTATTTTCTTCTGATTTTCTTGTCTAAGTAATTCATAAATATTGACATGAAAACACCGTACATCCTTTTCTCGTGTGGATTTCATCGGGTATGACTGTCCTTCAATTGACCATTTTAGAATAATTACAGATTTGCTCGATTTCAATTTAGAAATCTAAATGAGATGTGTATTTCAAATGCCAACTACATTTTTTTCTGCTCAAAACCCTATACTATGGGTGCTGGTACTCTTTAGAGCTGTATTCTAGAGATGTTTCTGACGAGTTCCCTTGTGATAAGGCGTATCCTTTAATCTTCTAAAAAAATGCTTATTTCGTTTTAAAGACTGTCTTTGTCAGAAGAAGTTTAAGTTATGATTTTTAAACATAATTGCACAGTTCTTACAGACATGTCACGATGTTTGTACATTCACTAAAGGAATATATCGTACATGGATGACATCTTAAAGTCCACATGTTAATTGATATAGAATTAAGAGGAGTTCAGAAGTATCTTTGTGATTAAAAGCTGTAAATGTAGGGGAATTAACCTAACCTTTTTCACGGACAGAAAATAATACACGCATTTATTGGATAACGATGAAGATGTTTTCAATTTCAGATTTTTTCATATAAGAACCTAGAATGTTCTTCCTTGGAAACATGCAAGGAAACCCTGAAGTCTAAAGATCCGTCTTGTGGCTGGTGTCTAGTACAGCACAGGTGAGCTGCCGCTTTAACAGTTCAATCCACCATAGGGGTAGATATTGGATTTGAGTGAGGGAACGTTTACAGGGTTGAAGTCGAACCGGCACTCCTGGATTTCGGAATACCTCTGGCAAGCCATTCAGAGTCCTAGCCTAGTATCGAATCATGGTTGGAAAGACGTATAACAGCTGAATCTTAGTGGCTCTGTATTATACATAGAAACAGAGATTTTGATTTATTTGCTTGAATCGAGGTAAAGGTAAATACTGGAATCTCTGCTCTCCTCCCAAAACCGTTTGTTTATTTTAAAAATTGGAAAGCCATAAGCATGAACCATCCCATCTTTACAAGGAAGTAATGGTCAAAATAAGAGATGGAACTATTTCTTGAATTCTTTGTTAAAATCTTTGTTTATTTTTATTTTTCAGAGGGACCAAAAAGTCTGACTGTCCACGTGGATGGATAAGCTCCCTTTCCGAGTGTGTTAGTATTGATGTCTCCCCAAAGTATGTAGCAGTGTCAGAGATTTACGTAAGTCTTACAAAATATGGATGTATTAAATTCTGTCATGAACAATATATATATCGAAATGATCTAACGAACTAGCTTTTATACAAGGAGTTGTAAGTTGATAAACCATTTCAAAAGCTTTCGCTTCAAATCTAGTTTTTAGAATGGTTACAAAAGCGGTTAGAATCAACCTCTACCTGAGTTAATCAGTTCTCGCTACGCTCCAACAATTTTATGTAAGGATCGATAACTATACAAAAGAAATTGGATACGAATGTGGTTTGAATGTTGAAGCAGCCAGTTTTGAAGTAAGCTATTTAGACGATCCTTCTTTAATGTTATAATGGAAAGTGATATGAGTTTAAGTAATAAACTATCTATATCTGAAAACCAAAAAAAAACTTAGAAGCATTTTCTGAAATAATTCAGAAATAATAGTTTGCCCTCAACTTGGATGTTTAAAAACGTATAAATTAAAATGAATAAAGACTTCATAGTAACACTAAATCATTTTATTGAAAGCAGTTGCCACAATATATACATATAAAAATGTTATGTAGGCTTCCTTTTAAAAGTCATATTTGGGCATAGCAATCGTTCTCAGGACCATTCGACAATAGGAGTATTAGTCTTAAAACAGGAAGCATGGATGACACTTGGAAATATCACAATATATTTGAATATTATGAAATGGTGAGATTGAAAGGCAATATTTTGCTACCTATTTCCAAACCACTCATATATATAAACTCTACGTATTTCCCGGTTAAATTAGATAAAAGGCTCGTCTTGTGTAAGTTAGGTCTAATGTTTTGATTTTCGTTTTTCAGGGGTCTGAAGTAACCATCACAATGAAGAATAATCCTGTAGATGTTATCACTGAAATGAGGTGTAAATACGTTGAAGGGAATATACAAAAAGGACCCTTGATCTCTGCCACGCAAGTCGGAAACAATTTGTTTAAATGCCCCTTTCTTGGCACGAACGGTAGGTGATATTGAGGATAAAGGGTGTGGCTCTGTTGTACACAGGTCCTTGTTTTGGGGAAGGGTTGTTAAACATACGTCTTGTTGGTACATCTTCTACCTGTACCTAGAACCAGCGCTCGTTTTGGTCTGTCTTATGTACTCATGACCAAAAAACATTAGCATAATAGAGCAGAATTGACATGTTAGTCTGATAATATAAATCCATTCAAATTCCTATTTAGTTATAAAGGAATACGAATAGGTCAAGCAAATTAAAGAAATATGAAAGGGCAAATGTCTGCACTCTTCATTACGGCGAGGTGGCGAAAGCATGTCCTATACCAAAAATGGGCAAATGTCCGGGGTGGCATATAACGTATGACGCAGTTGGGAATACGTTGTTACAAAAGCAAGTCTATAAAGACTGTTGCCATGCTATCATGCTGCGGTTTTTATCAAATTCCATCCACGAGTTCCTCTCTCATCTGATCAACAGGATTACATATACATTATCTTACATGGATGTTCTATTTGCAGAACATATTGAACAAACGATACAGCTTGTTGCATTTGATGTTTCTGAACTATTCATATATGCAGAATCTACAATCCAGACTTATGATTGCAGCTTCTTTACAACGTGAGTATTTCTATTTTGACAATTTGTCGATTCATAAAATGTTTTGTTGACTAAAATGATTTCAGAAGGATTCTTTGATATTTGTAAGTCATTAGAAAATACATATGCGGATAATATGTTGATGATATGTTAATTGATGGGTGACGTCCGTTCTTGTGGATTGAGCATATTGTATTGGTTAGTTTATCTAAATTTCATCTTAGAATGACTACGCGAGCTAAAAACACCTGTGTATGTCTTTGTATCGTGAATGAAACATTTGTGGTAGCATTAAAAAGAGGTTTGAGGAGGACATATCGTAAAGTCATTGTTCATAAGGTAAAAGACCATTTCGAAAATGTATCATTTTACCCGTTTTACTTTTACAGTTTTCTATCTCTACAAGATTTCAAAAGAGGGTTCAATAATCGTTTCATGTGAACTCCTGTTTTAATTAACATGGCTAGGAAGTAAAACAGACATGCTGTTGATGAATAGAATGACGTAATTCAATACCAATGTATTGAATCTAGATGACGGTTTATCTAAATACTAGTAGTAAATGGACCAAATTTAGAACCTGCATTGAGCCCTTTTCAAAATATTCATGGACTGAAGATAAACTCAAATCTTATAACAACACTAAAACAAAGCTTCACTTAACATTTTGAACTGCTACTAATTATTTTCGACTTCAGTCATACAATCTTTAAAATTATCACATGTTGATGTCCAATGCATAAAATGGGATTCCTATCATATTCACAGATGTGGAAGTTGTTTACCGTCTCCAGAGATTAAATGCCAATGGTGTGCAACAAGTCTTACCTGCCAGACTTCTTCATCAAGCTGTGACATGCAAGTGGTAACTAAAGTCATATTTCTACTCTCATGACTCCAAAAGTAAGCAGAACGACTTATCAACAGTAAATACCTTTATCTGCTGAAATGAAACATGATGTGCTCACATGAGGTTCCAGTATCAAGTGTGTGCAAAGGAGCCGTTCTATAATTCTGCTTAATTTTCAACAGGCAAGAAACTTCTAAAAGTAGAGCGCTCGAGGAATGTCAGGATCAATTAACTTTCATAAACAAAGTCCCTTTCATTCCCTGCTAACAGCGATTGTTTCCGCGCAACAATGTATTCATTTTCAGTTCATTCCAAACCATTGGACGTTTTTTCTTTTAGATCTACGAGATCGAGCGACTTACAAAACGTGCAGTTTCTGTGAGCATATATGCTTTTTTAATAACATGATCACTGACAATGATATGTTTGTTGATGAAAATATAAACACAAATTGAGACGTTTTCAGCTCTTGTTTGACGTGTAAGACGTGGGTCAACATGGCTTAGTCTTGTTTTTGTCACCATCAGACATTGGTATTCAAAATCTTACACAGAGTTAAATACTTGTTGGAAAACATGCATTGGCTTTGAAAGAGATATGATAAGCAAATTCAAGAGCAAAAAGAGCAAAAAGAAAAGTGCCATAAGAACCAATGGTATACTTAATGGCTGTTGAAATATGCACCAAATATCTAATTATGGTGTTCTCGGATAATTTTCGTTTGTTTTCAATGTACCTATGAAAAGCTATTGCATCTTTGTAATGCTATCCATAAATCAAAAGCGTAATAAAATGTTATTATCATTTCAGACGGATAGCGTTCGATGTCCGAGGTTGGAGGCTTCTGAAATATATCTACCAAATGGAATTACCAAGGAAATAGTCTTAACTGTTGCTAATATGGTATGTATATTAGAAATTGTTAGCAAAACTAATCTTTATTCGCAAGATATCTGTCGCCTACATACATTTTTCTGTAGATGGTGAACGCAGTTCAAATCCTTGTGATATCGTAGTTGTTACTTTTACGTATTACATCGTTAATAACTCAAGTCATGAATATACACCAGTTATATGCTACGGAAATATCTCTTACCGTATGCGCACAATGTAAACTTGACGTCAAGACATTCATATTCGGCTGATAACTATGAAAATTAACACCAGGTCTGTAAGAAAGCGAGACTGATCTTGATACATTTGTCGTATATACAGTACACTGGTATCCCGTGATGAAAGCCAAGAGTATCACGGAATTCTTCCCAAAGGAAACAGAGTGTGTTCAGTTCCGTTTGCATAATCAGAATTTAACTGACTATTTACCATCAATATGTTGTGTCCACAGAAAGTGTAAAGGTAGTTTGCACGATCGACTTCAAGCGTTTTATGCAAGACCGAACATCCAATTGAGTTATTCTTTAATCAAGATCTCCTGAACATAGTATATTTCACAACACTTTTACGGTAAAAAATAATATTAAAAATTGCCTTTTCACATAAGAATATGGTCGCGAATATAACCAAGGGTCAGGCATATCTAAACCAAATTCACCGTACTGTTGTTGCTTGTATTTTTAATACAAACTAGTGATCTATGCAATTATGCAATTAAGCATTTATCATCGATTATGTATGAGCAAAATTACATTTACTTGGACGCAATATCAACATATTGCATACAATTGATCTTAAAAACTATCCGTTTCCTTTTCAGGTTAAAGCTGTAGCATATGGTTGTTCCATAGAACAGAACGAAATACGTGTCGAGGTGCCAGCAATCGTATATAGAAACATCATCACATGTCCTTTAAATGTAGGGGTTTTAAGTGTTTTTTAATTGAACAAAATGCCTACCACTGATGCCTGTCTAACAGTTGTTTGTTAAATTCTTTTGAAATTGCATGTCTAACTACAGCTGTAGCATGGTTGTTATCGTACTATAAACAAGGTACACACATGTTCAAATTCACATAAATTTTGTCTTTTTTATGCAGGTGTCATTTGACGGGGATCATCCAAAGATGGAACTGCCTCTTTCGGTTTATCAAGTGGAAGGACAAACTAGAGTAAAGATCGAAACCACCGTCCAAGGTATTAATTCTAATCAACCTACACACACCTTTACGACACTTCAAATGTACGCGATAAACGCGGGTTTGTGTAACATCGTAATCATAGTAACAGTTTAAGTTATTAGCGAATTTGTTTGAACAAATTGAAGAGCGTGATATAATTCTTTGGAAAAAACTTCCATGTCAAGTCAAGTTGAATTTCAAGTTAAAGATTGTGAAACTGCAAAACATAAAAATGGTTCTGTATTATATATGTCCAAAAGGCCTTTACGTTATAAATGAATTTCGAACAAAATCCACACGACCACTTAGACTTAAATGTCTGTCTATATCTAAACTGTCTGTAGCTGTGTCTCGTTCTTGCTATGATGGCGACCCAAACGATCAGGTTTGATAACAACGCGTTGTACAGTATGTTACAGACGGATAGAAATACATTACATCCCTCGATACACAGATATCCACAAAACTATAAAGTGATATTTATAAAATCAATCATCAAACACTATTTGAGAGGATTGATTAATTTCATCAAGATAACAATAATGTGAGACATAAAGGAAAACCAGATTCGATTTTTTATCTATTTGTTTGGTCATCTTTATTGCCATCAGTCGCAAGTTGAAATATGTTTGTATGTTTACAGAATGATTAAACCATCTTTCTAGTAATTAAATCATCTCTTACTTTTAGTTACTGTTTACAAATGCGAGTATCTTGCTGCCGATTGTACACAGTGTGGAGCCCTGAAACAAAGTAGATATGAATGTCAATGGTGTCAGACCGGTCAGTGTGGGCATAGATCACAATGTATCCAAAATGTATCGTGTCCACTTCCAAAGATTACAAATGTAAGCTTGGATACATTTCATTTTAGCCCAACTATCTATAACTTGTTTGGTGGCTTAACACAAAGCTGTTCATTATTTGTATTTATGTTTTCCAATTTTAAACTCTTACCTTTTAAAATTATTTCAGAATATCCCCGGTGTCGAGAGGTGTCAAAGATGAATATATTTCTGTTTATTGGTCTTAAAACAGGTTTTCAGAAATCCAATTGTTTTTCCAATCCGCTTCGACGAATTGAAAAATGAGTATTATTGTTACTTATCTTAATAAATAATCAGTTTCATCGGATTCTGAAGTACCACTACCCTATTTCACAATGAATCACTTTGAGAAAATAAACTGAGCTAGGAGACTTGGAACGTTATAGGACAATTTGAAGAAATTGCATGTTTTAATTCCTTATTTTCAAGTAATGACATCTGCTAAAATGTGCTTGTCCTTGATGAGAACATGGACAAATAAGACATGATTACCTTTAAACATAACGTATACTATAGACCGAAATCACGCGCCGGCCATCTTGGATTCAAAACGAGGCTCTTAACGCAAACAAACCGATATTATCATGTCCGCGTATCACTAATGCGTTTACAATTTTTAATTTCATCGATGTTTTCATCAAAATATTAATAAAACCACATATAGTTTTCCTATTTTACATTTTCAATGTTTCCTTGTTACGCCCCAGCAGTTCTAAATAACATAACCACAATAAATATAATTTGTTTACAGACAAGATAATTTAAAGTCAAAATATTAATTTAACATACACATGCAATATGAATTCGTTTCCGACCTCATCATATCAATGATTTTTAAACAACCTTATATTAACAAATTAAACTTGTTTACGGTGATTATACAATTAGAATGTTATTTTGACAAACTTTGATGTTAATTAAGCATTCTTATTTAAAAAAGACATAAATGTTTGTGTACATTTTATTATTGTTATTGTGTTGGGATATGAATATAGGGTTAGTTCTTATTTCGTCTTTACCCATTTCTTACATATAAACTTTGGGCTGAAGACGAAAAATCCCCAATTGTCTACAGTCTTTCACCAAATTTCACACCTTTCAACACAGAAGTCCCATCTCATCCATTAGTGTATATTGAATTGTGTTTGACAGAAGTTGCGTATGAAAATTAATGAAAGTTATTATCATGCTTGTCTATAACGGGATTCTGACTAAAATGTGTGTATAGTGTAGACCCAGTATAGAATAAGACAATTAAATGTAAAAAAAAAACCAAAGATGCCTCTGGACTAAGATTTTTCTGTCTTTTGGTGAAGCCTACACTTTTTGTATTCAATGCTATTTACAACTGATTCTTTTCTTACAGTTTCGCTTTACATACCGTCTTGCCATATAAACTCAAATTTGATAATCCTAAAATTAGATTGAAAACATATGGTAAATGTTAATTTAGATAAGATTTGAGAATTAAGAATATACTGTTTTCATGCTAACCACCAACTTGTCCAAAGTTTGTATGTTGATAAGACGTTTATAGGTAAAACATGACATCTCTTCACAATTTTTCTCACTATAATACTCACAAATTATGCAGATCTTAATCAGATGTAGGCATGTTATGTCCACCCGTGAGTTGGATCTAAACTGATTATTTTCACGTTCCCAATCAGAAAGTGAACACCTACATAAATATGTTTACGGGATGGGGACATGTATTTATTGCCGTACTAATTGTTTTTCACAAAAAGAAATGCTCAGTATATTATTTTAATTGTGAAATTTGTAAGCAGCAGCTTATTGGACTTTGAATTGTAGACGGAATGGCGGAATACGAAACTGGAAGTCACCGAATATAATACACTGTATTGAAAATAAATTTTAAATGAAAGTTTACTAGGCTACTTTGAGTGTGATTTCCGGTTTCTTTTTAAAGGCATATGACTTACAAAAGAATAATGATAACTGTTGGTCATAAATCAATAGAGAAGAACATGATAAGACGCTAACAAGTCAAGCATCATGTGAAACATTTGGCTAGATTAGTTATATCTAAATAAAGGAGATTTTTACCGAGTCACATCTATCATGAATGAATAGGGGTTAATTGTTAAATATACCAGAACAGTAGGACACGTTTACAACTTGCAGACAGATAAGAGATAAACAACAAGGCATAAGTCACCCGCTGGGTTTACAGTTTAATTGATTCACATAGGTGTAGGAGCTGGGGGTGGGGCAGGGTGGGCCCGGCCCCCCCCCCAATATCCAGACGGGCAGAGTATACTTTGGCCCCCCCCCCCAATATTCACAATGGCAAATGAAGATATTTAAAAAGAAAAATGAACGAAACAAAATTAACAGCACAATAAAAATAAATGTGTATTTTTGTGCTTTATCTAATACCAATTCGCCTTTTGTTACGAACAATAACCAAAATCTTTTTGACGTCATCATCGCAAATGGCAATCTGAACAAATCGGGTTTATCCAATGAAAACTCAGCTCACAAAAATACCCGGGAAGTTTTGATTGACAAAAACAGTGGTGTAAAACGTGTTCTAAGGAGTCAGACTCAATATTGTCTTCAATTGTTAGCTAAAGCTTGAAGAATAATAAAATTCTTTCAGTATAAAATTCTTTGACTGTAGATAATAGATGAGTCGGTGGCTGTGACAGCTTAATCGCTGCTACCTTTTGTTTAGATCAATACATTTGATTTCCGCGTGAGATCGACACCTGGCATATCCTTTTTTATTAAAGATACACATTTTCATATGCTTTCTTTTAATTCTTATAATGTTATTGAATTTGTAAATGCATGAATAGTCATGAAAAAGTTTAGGAACATTTATTCTTAGACCGGTCCTCATCTGAAGGTGGCCCCCCATGTTGAAAACGCTCCTAAGCCTATGATTCAATAGAACGTGGTTGATATACAACAGGTTGATTATCGTGTCAAACTTGTTGTATACTTTAGAAACTGAGTCCAATCTGTTGAAAAGTGTTTTTAGGTTTCTACTCCAGCGGTGTGAAGATAAAGGATTTAATTGTGGAGTAAGCGATTGATCAACTCTTTGAGGACTGCTTTCTCCAAAAATAGGTCACCACCAAATAAACCAAAATAGATAAGGAGTTTGTTAAAAAATGAACATATTTCTTTTTCGTTCCAAACTATTCAAATAGATATTTATAAATGAACAAGGAGGATATTAAAAAGAACGTTCATCACAGAGTCCTTTCTCGGTTTCTGTTTACACATACGCTTGCTTTCCTTATCCTTGCTTTAAGAGCCTCGTTTTGGTTGATCCCAAAACGAGGCGTGATTAGGGTCTATACTGGCATATTCTATTGAATAAAAAGTGGCTACTTATAGCTAGCTAATTTGATTCGGAGAAAGCCGTTATATCTTCTTAAGTGCAGTTGAGGCGATGTCAATTTCAAAACTGGTGCATTGCTTTTATATCTTGGGCGTTATCCTCTTTATATAAGCAGGTATGTAGGTATTATTAAATATTGGTGCAAAATACTTTCTTCGGACAACATTCTGATTACCAAAGTCTATGAACAAGGTCTAATTGATAGTGAAATATCAAAACCTTTCCACATATTTTTAGCAACGTTTGATTGAAACTTTCATTCAACAATGACAAAGTTCCATTGACAATAGTTCACTTTTAGATACTTATGAATGTTTTAAAACGAATTTTGAAAATGGACATTATTTAGAAGTGTTGCCAAACTCCTTAAGAATCATTTTATCAAGGTTAAGAATGTCAACGCACTCCTTGAGAATACAGACAGGGAGGTTTGGGCGAAATATATTTAAGAGAAATGAACGATATTGTTTATGTTGTGATTCAAATGACATCGAATATGAATTTCACTTTATTTGTGTCTGCATATGTTTTAATAATCAACGGAAAAAAGTATTTGAAGGAATTTTAATATAACATACCAAATATGTTTAAATATATTGAAATCATGAAATCAACAGATAAAAATGCATTATTTAGAGTTGCAAAAAACGCAAAGGAAGCCTTTTTACTCAGAAATTCAATTTTACAGTTGATGTTTTTTTCTTTTGAATTCATCCTCATGATGTATATGTTTCTTTAAACACCATGTGATATATTTGTTTTTCATGCTATGTATGCATGATGATGTAATATTTACAAGTTTAATAAAAAAATTTGTTCTGTTGTGTTCTTAATTCAATCTAAAAATAAATGTTTCAATTTCGATTTTAGGGAGATCACTTTTATCAAAATCACGGTATTTCCAGAGTTCTTAGTATAACTGGTATGGATTAAGAGCTAAATGGAATGTATACACACTGAACTGACTGAATATAGACCTTTTTTGTGTGCATAAAATACTATCCTGTAAAGGTTTTACCTTATTGGGTTTGTGACCTTAATCTGGGAACATCCCCTTTAAATGTCACAAGGAAAACTTCAGATGGTATAGTTGCATCTTACACTGCCGTTTGTCGCGAAATCGCATAAATGTTTATGTGTTATGAACCGGTGTTACTGACAATACTTATGTTCTTTGAGCATACGGACACAATTAGGATTATCAATTTATATGACTCTTTAATTGAAAGCAGATATAGGTAAACATTTACTATCCTGAAGTAAATATTTGTGGATGCAAAATAATATTCCCTTTTTCATTCCTAGGCGTGAATTCATAGTTTCCGGTTATCTTTCTCGAAACAATTTGCCGTTGGAGGTAATGTGTCAGACGAATGCATTACTGGTTCTTTGGTTTCAGGTATACCCACCCTCGGGTGGATACCGTGGTGGCACACAACTACAAATAACAGGTACCAACTTCGGGACAAGTAGTAATAGTATATCGGATGTGATGATTGGAGATGGATATTGCAACAAACTCCACGTCCTTCAAGATAACAACCCTGATTTTGACCAAGTCAACAAAGAGTATGTTTGGGACTTATTTTGGATATGGTGAATAGGGATGATTCTTTAATGGCAGAGGAAATAGCGTACTGGAACAGCTGCATTTAACAGTTACAATGAGTAGTGTGTTTACATGCTCGCCTTTGGACGCATCCTCACAATTGAAATCCTAGTGTCAAATATGTTCATTGTTCCTTCTCTTTTCTACGACCGTGTCCATATGTGGCAGCATTTTGTACTTTTTGACTAACCTAATGAGTATATGTTTTTACTTCGTCCCCATCCCAAATACACTTCGTTATATCTTAATATCCATTAATTAAAACCATCTGTGTGTCTTTGCGTGTTTTACAGAATAAGCTAGTTCCAGTTTTTCTTGGAGCAGTGTAACTTATCCCAATTCACCACATAGCTCTACTGACTTAATTTCCTCGATCTCGAGGTGTATCTATTTTCGAATGTGGTAAATTGTTCAACATTTCCGCTTATATATATATATCTATTTCGATGTTGCGCTTAATAGAAATATGCAGTCGTATTCATTATGTAATAATGTGCTTGGATGCTCTCATATTCATTAATAAATAGAGTACATGAGCGGGAAAGTCCATGATTGCACCCCAAAGAAAGACCATATCAAGTAGCATAGCCCAGTGTTGAAATGTGTATTAAATCATGTGTGAACTTGATAAAGTAAAAATTACAATAATGAGCTCAGCTTTCCTTAAGAAAACATTATTTTTACAGAATTCGATGTGTTTCGGGATACTCCTATAACCAAGGACGAGTTGGAACAAAGAATGTGACGTTTCTGTTTGACGGAATTCGATGCGGTTATGGAAATTATTCCTTTCTGGTATGCATATAAGTTATGAAGCAATGGTCCCTTATTTGTATTTTTGTACCAACCAATGGATATGCTGAATGTTGAACTACACAAAGATCTATATGACATTGGATTAATTTATTTCGAATATAATTCGTATAAAAGTTTTACCTCTGAAATTCAATCAAAACAATTGAAAGAAAAACAAATTCCATGAAGTTTTACGAACGAAAAACATGTTCGTATACAGTACGGTTGCTTGAATATACAAACATAAATTCAGTGATGCGCGATACAAATGCAATTATTTAAAAAATAAAAAGTGTGTTTTTTAGCGTCACTCGTTCTTCACCAACACTTACCAGAAATTGATATTTCTTTTAACTTATTATCTTCATTCGCAAACGTATATCTTCTCAAACCATAATATATCTTTATTTTACTTCTTTTATTTGCAATCCTTCGTTGAAATAATACGTATTGAAATATTATGAGGACTGCATGTTCAACTATATATTTGTAATACATGTAAATATGTCAGTATAAGGTTTGTGAGGGTGTTGGGGGTGTGGGGGTGGGTGGGTGTGTGTGTTAATCCATTCGTGCGTAATCGCTTCTGTTGATCTCCATAACCGTTACAGTGAAATTATTATCTATACATAATTCACCCATATTTAGTATTTTCCCAAAATTCCTCTTGGTAATTAAACATTCCTTTATACTTAAGTTTATTCAACTTGAACTGATAAACATGATATTTTGTATTATTTCAGAACCCAGTCATTACTAAGATAGAACCATCATTTGGGCCCGCCATTGGAGGAACATTGATAACGTTAACTGGAACTGACCTAGACATCGGAGGAAGTATTCCCCGTGTAAGATTGGGGACATTTGGGATACGTATAAATGCAATTCGTGATAACAATCGGTGTGTAAGACAAACCTGTCATGTTTTAAAATAGATATTGAATCAACAACAAATGTTGGTATCCCGTGAGTAGCGACCTATTATTAATCCACATTTGGCAAGAGTACTAGTTATGATCCATGAAGCAGAATCGAGAGTGATTAAGCTAAGCTGCAAGAACTTGTTTCACAATTGATGTAAAATAAATAAATCACCTTAGACATGTTTATGTCTCTCGGCAGAAGTAGTACTTTTTGTAGGTGAACGAAATAGATTATATGAAAAGACAAGATGTCCCTTACCAAGTTACCCTTCTCGAGACCAAGATGATAAGGTAAATATTGAAAGGAAATACATAAGTAGACTCGTGATCTTAATGAATAGTTTTTATCTGACTGGGTCACTTATGAGACTATTTTAATAATCGGTATGGTCAGGCAGGTAACACGTATTACAGCAAATAGTATTATTTGAAAGAAAACCTTGTTTCCAATTAAAATTAACATCAACGTTGATATTTGATTGATATGAAAGTGGTAAAATTGAAGTGAAACTTTATGTGATATATAGACAACAATTAAAGAAGGTAAGATACGATGTCATCTTCATAGATAATGCTCAGTTCGTAAATAAAATACGTGGTAACTGGACTGGGTTTGTTTAGTATTTTGTACTGGTCTGTTTAGTTGATAGAACACATGTCTATGAAGATCTAAAAAAGATTCAGCCCTTTGTATTTCGACAAGTTTGTTTCTAAAATAATTATTTTAGGGACTAGTTTTGATGTCAATTAGTTGCGTTCACCTTCTTTTTACAGGTTGACATGCATTACCCCAACTGTATGGAAAGGTATTAATGTTACATCGGTTCAATTGTTATGGCTGTATGAGTC
The DNA here is from genome assembly GCA_947846245.1 of Cerastoderma edule. Classification (NCBI taxonomy): domain Eukaryota; kingdom Metazoa; phylum Mollusca; class Bivalvia; order Cardiida; family Cardiidae; genus Cerastoderma; species Cerastoderma edule. The sequence continues at coordinate 8,041,105 of OX401414.1, forward strand.
GTATATGAGCTTGGTAACTTTTCGTTTTTTGCCGACTCCATCCATTACCAAGGTTTCATTGCAGAAGTCTGTTGTAAGGTACGTTTAAATTACGTTAGAAACGATTTAGTAGGTAATTGTTACAGTATCGAAATAAACAATCTTTATATTATGTCGTGTTGAAATTATTGCTATGCAGTAGATCACATTTTATCAAGGTAACATGTATACCTTGAATAAGCAATTACCTAGCTCCTTTTCAAATATATCTTTTTTACAGTGGGGGAACGGTGGTGAATGCAGTAGGGATAAGTCTTAATAGTGCAGCCAAGGTTGTTATCATGGCACACTATGCAGGTGAACAAGAGGTAAGTAGGTTTTAACACGTAAAAAGAGTGAATTGATTTAAAAATCATCAATTCTATAGAAAGATATAAAGAAATACAAAAATATCTATGGATATGTTTACATATATTATATGTTTAACGATGGATTGATTGGACGGGTGGTTGTTCGGGAGGGTGGGCGGGCGGACGGGCGGGCGGGCACAAAGGGCGGGCGCAAAGGGCGGGCACAAAGGGACAGGGAGTGTGAACAGAAAGGAAGTATGAAGCAGACAGGTGGGAGGGAGTGAGAAAGGGATGGATATATATATAGGGAGGCACGCAGGGAAAAGACAGTTATATAGGGATGGAGGTAGTAAGTGAGAAGAGGGTAGTGATTGGGGCAGGAATTTAAATAGGAAGGGAGAAGGGGCAGGCAGTGAAACAGACAGGCAGGTAGGCATGGATTGTGGTAGCAAGGCAGAAATGGAGGCATGGAAGAAGGGAGGGTTAGAGGGAGATAGAGAGTGACATATGCTACTGTATGAATTCAGTTAGAGTTAAAGTTTATGAGTTTGTCTTCGTACCAGCAACAAATGATTTGAAGGGTAAAGCATTATGTGCCATGCATTCTTTATTCAGCATTGTAAACAATCTTGAAGTCCCTGTAAATATCATGTTTGATTTATTTGATTCAAATGTATTATCAATTCTTAACTATGGATGTGAAATATGGGGTCACTTGAAAGCAGGTAACTTAGAAACAGTACATAGAAAGTTTTGTAAATGGGTCTTGAATGTTAAAAATAGTACATCCTCTCTTGCTATTTATGCCGAGCTTGGAAGATTCCCTTTATATATTTCTAGATATAAACGTATTGTGAAATATTGGCTTAGCTTATATAGCGAGAAATCTTTTAATTGTATACTGAAAACATTAATGCAAGATCAAAGAAATGATATAGATAGAAACGGTAATATCATAAATTGGTCATCTAAAGTTCGAGACATTCTACAAAATGCAGGATTTCATGACGTTTGGTTTTTTCCAAATTCTGTTAATAAAAACATATTTGTACCTTTATTACGAGAGCGTTTAATGGATAAATACATTAGTAGTTGGCATGAGAACATAAAGTATTTTTCGTCACTGACACTTTTTAGAGATTTAAAAACAACTTTTAAAAGATCATCATATCTAGATAAAGTGACCTTTTCAAAGTATAGAAAGATTCTAGCAAAAGTCAGAATATCATCTCACAGCCTCAATATAGAAACAGGTAGACATAAAAGAATAGATAGAAATCAAAGAATATGTACACTATGTAATTTAACTGAACTCGAGGATGAGCACCACTTTATAATGATTTGTCCGTTTTACAATGACATAAGAAAGCATCTGATACCTGAGTACTATACCAATCGACCTTGCATGTTTAAATTTATTCAGCTTTTGAAATCAGACAAGAAAAATGATCAGTACAGACTTGCTTCATATTGTATTAAAGCTTTTAACCGGAGACAACTAAAGTTAGATGATAGTTAGCTATCATCACGGTATTTTTCTAACTAGTTAATTAAAGTTCTAAGGTGATATATGTTTGTATATTTGCATGTAGGCATATGTATATAAGTATATATGCATAGATGTATATGAACAAACATTTGAAACTTTCTTTAAGACATTTTCCACCTAAATACATTAAGAATTGTTGTGTGTATGTGTGGGCGTATGTATGGGTGTGCGTGGGTGGGTGTGTCGGTGTGGGTGTGTGGGTGTGTGTGTGGGGGGGGGGGCGTATGTATGTTTACCATTTCTACAATTGTATGCGAAGATGAATTTATTGTTATATACTTTATCAACCATGAGCTGTATATGCTTCAGTTGAAATAAAATGTTCTTCTTATTCATAATTCAGACAACAGAGTGTATGACGACTATGGAAACCTCCCTGGAATGTCCATTTCCTCAAGCACCGCCTACAGCTGTAAAGGAAATGATGGAAAACATTGAAGGGAACCGGAAAATGCGATCATCAATAGATAGCAGTATTAGAATTGATATCAGTATAAAATTGGATGGATATGTGAAGACATTCGAAGTGGATTACTTTCGGGACCCAGTCGTTGAACCTCTACGAGAAACTATAATGATACCTTACTACGGAAAAAAGAGACTGACTATTAAGGTAAACTTACTGCACGAAATCTCTCGTTCTGCGTACATGACATTCAGTTGTATTAAAAGCATAAATGTCAAGATGCAGTTATAGACGGTTACCCCAGATTGGATGATAAGACAAAACTGAACATTTCGTTCGTAATGAGAGCATTAAAATGATTGTAAAAAGTAAGATTTGTCTCGAAGAAATTCATTTGATACCAATTTTTTTTCTGGAGATCGTTGAAAATAAAATGGCATGCATAAATGGAAGTATTGACTACTAAATGGATCGTTTACGGATAAGTTGAAGGTTCGAGCAATATTTTCCTTTTGGAAGACAACAGTATTGACTCATAGATACGCAGTTTGATGAATCCTGACTCAAACTTACAAAAATAAATGATTATTGATGATGTTTGATGTAGAACACATATCCTGAAAATCATTTTTTATAGATTTATATGGAACACTTCAAAGTTATATTCACAAAACATCACGTATCTAACATGAAATACCATTTTAGAAAAAGATATGAACTGGAAACATATATACTTTTTTACCGCTCAAACATCCCATCTTTAGTATATAGCATAGGCCATACTAGTGCTTCCTTGTATCTACCTTTAAAATATTTCGTTCGCATATAGCACCAGAAGTAGAGGTAAAGAGTAAGTTGTATATTTAGTAATTATTTGAATACTGCCGTGTAAACTAAATAAGATATTTGTCTTCAATATACATGATATTGCATTGAGTTTAAACTCTATAGTTCAATATTTCAAAATGAAAGAATTAATCAATGAGACATAAAAACGAAAATCTAGAATCATTCTCCAATAGTCCCAGCTTGTGTGGAATACCGGGGGCATGGATAAGTGCGCTACCGGGTGCGACATGCCTGCAATATGACACCACAATTCAACAAGACAAATGAATATATCGGAACATTTGACTTTAAATGAATTGTAATGTATATTATGATCTTACCAAGAATGCTAGAGATATAGTTCTTTGTCATAACATGTATTTCATTTCCACCTAAAATGACAAAGTCGAAAGGTCATTAATGATTGACAAACGTTTATGCATATTCAGCGTGTGTTGTTTTATTAAGTTTTTTGAGAGGTTGTTATCGTGATGATTTTTTTCTTCAACATCCTTATTAATCACATAACGTCGTTTCAGGGAGATTATTTAGACCTTGCTGGAGGACCCGATGAATATATTGTTTTGATAAATGACGAGAACTGTTTGGTAATTGGTGTAACCAGAATCAACATAACATGCATCCCCCCGGACGATAACCCCGATAAAACCGCGGACAATTTGGAAGTTGAAGTAAGTAGATATACACTCGTCGTTGTATAATGATTTATTCACACTTATAAGATAGCAACCCTTCTATTAATATGTCATATTGGTATACATTGAACGACGGCATGATATCACCAATGAAACCCGAGCCTAGTGAATTTCGACTTTTTTTAACGCACTGATCATTAGTTTGCAGAATCAATACGCATGTTGTATCAATGAAAATAATTTTACTTGATACAAAGCAAAATCTTGTTACCAGTACGGAACACATAAAACGTATATTGTGAGCAGTGTCGACTGATTTGCTTTTTAGAATATATAATTATTTCAAATATATATATATGTTGTGTCTTCCATTGCGTTGTCTATTACGTTGCAAAAGTAATCATTTAATAGTTAAAAAATACCTGCAAATGACCATGTCAAAATATCACCGAAAGTGTGAAGTACATGTAACGGAAATGAGTGAACTTTTCCTACAACAGCAACAACTTTAGCTATACATATCATTCTACTACAAAAAATCTTCTGATTTGGTTCAGAAGAAATAATTTACATTCAAAACAATAAATTTTACTAGAGGAAGTTAACTTCTGGAATGCCTGTCTTTTCTTTTCTTTTCGATTTATTTCTAGGCCACAGAATAGGCCAAACCACATTAGGATATGTAATTTAAGTCCGACCACACACATATTAACCTCTCTTTTTAACGTGTCCTCTTAATTGCGTTTTCTCCATTGTTCGTGTCCGCAGGTCCAGTTGGGAAATTTTAAACAAACCGTTGGATATGTGAGGTACGAGATAAAGGGTGGTTTGGCTGTTGCTAACAACACACACTACACGTTAGGGATAGTGCTGTCAGGTGTAGGCGTGGTCCTGTTTATTGCCATCATCATTGGTACCTATTTAAATATTACTTGATATATATAAGGTTATCGTTGGGTACTGGCCCGTGAGTATACCCTGCATTAGGGGCATACGCACGAGCTAGGATCCAAGGCTTGTTTTAGGTGTGTATTAAATATGCCTTCAGAAAATGTGAATTGAACAAAATATAGCCAGATTGATTTGAAAAAGGCAGTAAGCTTAATGAGATTGTCTCTGCTTCACTGCATTATAATTCGTAACGAATTCAATATTAGTTAATGATTGTTAGGAATATGTGTTATTTTTATGTTTCCCTTGCCTTTATGGAAAATTGGTTGACGAAATAGGGGATTACTGTTAAATAGGTAAAAATGAAAAACTACAGCAGGATTTGTCTAAAAGTGAATGATTTGATAACAGTTAGATTGGTAAAGATATAAAAGATGTAAATCTGTTATCTCAATAAGCATGATGGTATCGTTCAAAATAACCTAATAGGTTTTTTTTTACAGTTTCTATTCTAATTTGTACTTAAACGATTATTTGTTGGAGCTTTCCCCCGTGTTACGTGATAGCAATCTAACTCAATTATGTAGCGTTCTCTGATAACAGATATTGTTCAAAACAATCAAAAGAAAAGGCAATTAAAAGCATTTTTCAGTTTAGATATGTTTAGTGATGTATTTCTTTGCAGGTGTGGTCTTGTTCTGTTACAAGTACAGACGTGCCAAGGCAAGAATCCCCAAGATAAAGTTGCGAAAAAGAAAAAAGTCTGATGAACAAAATGAAATGAGTAAGATCTGTCTCTATATGTGTCTGTACAACCATGTATGCGTGATCATTCAATCCACAAATTGCAAAAACAACCCCCTCCCTCCCTCCCTCACTCCCTCCCTCCCTCCCTGCCCCACTCCCTCCCTCCCTCCCTCTCTCACTCCCTCCCTCATTCTATCTTTCTCTCTCTTCCATATCTTTATTGTTGGTTTATGCCATTTTATCTAGCCCTCTGTCGACATGTATTTAATTGAGTCTCTGAGTCTGTCTCTCTGCTGTATGTCATTCTTCGTGTTTTGTTCCATTTTCCTTCTCACACTGTACCTCACTATGAATGGCTCACGGTCTGTGTGTGTCTCTTTCTCTCCTTCTATCCCTGTCTTATTGAATTTCTTCTGCTTATCCTTCTGTTTTAAGTTCCTGACAATTCTCTGTCTTTCTAATCGCATGTCTGTCTCGAAGGAAACATGTGTATCTACGCCTGACTGAAATAAACAAAACTTATCCTATTTACAGGTACAACACAACGACCGCAGAATGAGCCTGTGGTCGATAAACATTCAAACGCTTCCAAGGTCGTTGAGCGTTCAGTCTACATGGACCTTGACGAAAATCGCAGTCAACAAGTTTACCAGGATATTGATCACCATGGCTACGATAACCTAGATGTGTCTGATTACCAGGAACTTGACCAAGGACAAGACCACGACAATCATGCATACGCAGGGCTTGGATAGATACAGAATGGTTATTGTCAGAACTGACGCAATGTGGAGACAATCGAAGCGATTATGATGATTTTGAATGAAATAAGGTTGAAGATATGTATAGTTCGTTTCTTCTTTTGATAAATTGCCACGTAATCCCAATCAATAAATCTGTTTCGGTCAACAATTATGTTTGCATTGATATGACACGTGGTGCCGTTAGGTAATTCAATCCACCATGTTCGTCCAATGATTTTGAATTTTTTTTTTACTTTGGTAATGATAACAATTTTATGTTTTCATCTGTCGGAAAGGTTCATTCGAAACCAGAAAACAGACTAAACCATAAGCCTTTTGTAAAATTTATATGGTAAGCAATTGATTTAAAACACATACAATAACAAAATCTTCAGCATATTAGTATAAAGCAAGTGAAGAAGTTGATTCACAAATGTTATTTATCATAAAATCATTGGTTTGATTAAAGAAATTCTAAGATATTCTTTGTCAAAAATGCACGATATGGCAGTCTCTACAAATCATAGTACACTGGTTTTAGATGAATTAAATAAACCCTTCTCCCCTAATTTAATCATCACAGTGTACAGGAATTGACGACACGGTAATTATACAAAGAAACTATTGAAAAGATTTTAATTGTAATACAAACACTTGGTTGGTTTTCATGTTTACACAATGAGTGATACAATCTCTTACAAATTGAATTGATAGCTCTCGATTCTGTTTACATGTTGATACCCAATATGTTTGTCTTTAAGCAGATGAGAACATATATTTTATTTGACGAGTACATGGTACATAGTCATTATCACATACAAAAAATACGTTAAAGAAGCACATCTGTCCAAAGTGTCCGCCGGATGTTGGAAAGCAACTATGTATAAAAATAATGTTTAATGTAAATGTTTCCCTTTAAAGGATTATTTGTTCGTTATTTTGCTAGGTCGGTTTTGAATTACCACGTGACCGGATGTTTTAATACATGTCTTTTTATTTGTATATATCGTATGAATAAACGATGTACTCAGAGAAATAAAACGTGTTTATCAATTGCATTACGCTCACAAATATTCTCGTTAATGGGAAATACATTTGATAAAACATTCTTTCATAGAGGACTATCTTAAATGGTTGTGTACATAAACTCACAGCCGGATACTATCATATTATGTCTGTGTGATCATAAAACTAAGCATTCTCATTTCCTACATGAAAGATTCTAGTAACCTAGTTTCCAATTTTTACATGACCTACTTTTTTCTTCTGAGGACAATCGTGCTTCGAAAGAGAGTAAGTTGTTGATGTAAAGGCACAAAATACATTTATTGTACTTTGGAACAGATACCCTTTGTTGTATAAGTGTGGAGATAAGTTCAAACGTTCGTCAAACGTTACTTACATAACCATAGTACAAGGTGCCTGTATAGGAATAAAATATGTGTACTCGAATGACATAGCTTACTTGTCTGCTTGAATTTCGTTTTAGTTGACATGTGTCTTTTTCTTGTGTCTTTGTGTTTGAAAATGTTTCGTTCTAGTTTTTTTTTTGTAGTTTGCTTTTATATGCACGAATATGTGGTTAAGTGAGCTTATGTTGGTACAAAATGCGTTTTATTCAGATTTTTACATAATAGGGGATACTCGTATGATTCATGAGACAGTATGCTTATATGAGTACAGCAAATACATCGCTGCTAGGTTTTTTTTTGCTAGTTCGGGTAGATACAGTATGTATTATATAATGTCCTTGCATAAGTACATTGTATTACTTACTAAGATAAGTACAAATATAATTCATGTGTAATAGTTTGAGATCGCAATATCCAGCGATAAATTGAGTCAATGTGACATGATCATACATATCTCGCCCTGAATTAGATATATCTATCTATACGCCAAAACATTGTATGGGCAGTAACAGTGTTATCGAGTCAATAGATTGGATTCATAACAAGTTTGTAAACTTACTTCCGGTTTTGACTTCATGTAATTCTTCGTGATACCTTTTGTTGGTTTATGGTTAATTTATCGAATTTAATGATATTCATATAATTAAAGACCATGATGGGTGGAAGAGATGCTTTATGCAGCGTATGCTTTTGACTTATTTCGGTGTCAACGGATACAACTTGCTTATACTTTGAATTATAAAACGATTCGGCTGTGGCTAAAATTCGTCTTATTTCCGCAAGTTGTCGCGCACATATTAGAGCAAAACCTATCAGTTTCTTCACACAACATGTTCATGATAATTTATGGTGAAAAGCCGAAAAGAAAAGACAGAACTTGTATTGATTTGATTGCAATTAGAAACAGTTTCTTTATATGGACAAGTTGCAAAAAAAGAAATTTCCGAACTGACCTTCACACGCAAAAAAGATCCATAAGATAGAAAGGTCCCATGAAAGAAAGAATGGATTATAAGCGGTGTCAAACTGAAATAACATCTACAATTTTGTAAGCAATATACGATGAAAAGGTGAATGTATGTGTCAAGTGACAAACGAAGGAAAGTTACAGTATTTGAAAATAGTTTGCTTTCTAAGTCATTTACAGTACACGTTCCTAATTCAATTCACGAGAGACATTTAAAGAAGGCATGTATTTATGTGTCTTATCAGTAACGACTTATTATTGGATTGTTGCCATTTCCTAGCCTCGAATTAATAAAAAGAAAAATAAACTGTCACCAAATTGAGTAAATTAATAAGTGATGAGAAACGCAACTGTCTGCAGTTAATACCACGATAGTCCATGTGTGATAAGGTAAATAAAGTATATGATCTTGTCTCAATTCTTAATTTGAAAATGAATATTTGATGTATTGAAAAGAACACATGTAAACCAAGGTCATAAGTAACAATTGATTATCAAAAGTAAACTTAAATACAGGACATTATTGGTCAATTATGGCCATGGTGATCCAGTTGCATGTACATATTCGTCAAATTGCAATTTGATTAACAAAATGTGCTCGAACATTTTATTTTAAAGCACTTAAATTAAATAAAATCTTGTGAAAAGCTTATGAATTCGCCTACCATAAATGATGTATAGTATCCAAATTTATTTGATATGAAAAGTAAAACAGATCCCGGACATTTCCCCCTCCCCCGAACATTTGCCACACCGGACATTTCCCCCCTTTTTGGTATAGGGCGGACATTTGCTCCCTAGCCGTAATGTTAAGGGCGTGCATTTACCCCCTCATATCATCCTTTTTTAACTTACACTACTTCCATGTTATTTAAACAAGAATCTAAATGGAAATAATGTTTAAATCAATTTTGCTCTCCTAAGCCGATGGCACTTGGTCAATTATGCTCAACCAACCGGGAAACTTAATGAATTAAAGTTTTAAAAGTTAGTTTTCTCTTCAAAAGACTAAATTCATGAAGAAAAAATAACATTGACGATGATATATCATACGTAACGACATCAAAGGACAATAATATAGAAACATTGTGAAGGACTATGAAATATTCTGTAATGATAACACTGTCAAATGGGTCTCATCTTTTCTTTCTTTCAAGAAGCCTTCAAAAAAACCAACTCAATCAAATTATTGAGACAAAAAGCGTAATCATACTATGTTAAAACTGCTTAGTAAGCCTGCAGCAGACCAGAGGAAGACAGTAACTTGAGTCATAGCTTGAATTTCTTTTCTAATTATTGCATGTGTATAAAGGAAAAAAAGGAAATTGCATACATCAATGTTGATTTATTATTTCTGCTTTGATTTTCCACAAATTCTCGAAACCAATTATGGCAAGGGGAAACAGGCTCAGAGAGAACAATTCACTTGTCACGATTGATGGTATTCATTGGATAAAGAAACCTTAATTAATATCTGTTATTGCTTTAAATTTGGAACATTTTGTAAAAAAAAAAAAAGGGATAATTTGTATGTCATAGAAAATTTGTTAATTTTGCTATTTGAAAAAGTTGAACACAAATGTTTCTGTCATATTTTTCCAACTCTCAGAAGTGTTTTCATATTCAAACAATGAAGGTCAGGGAACTGTTGATGTTAATAATGAAGATAATGTGCCAAAATTAAGCTGTGACTTTGTTTTTCAACCAAATTGTTAAAGCAAGGAATTAGAATAGATGAACTAATGATGTCTGCTGATTATCCCTCATGTATTTTAACTACATTTCATTAACCATAAGTTCTTTAATAGATAAACACGTATAAAAAAGCAGTGTTTCATGTGTGAACAAAGGTTTATAAAATATTAATGAAAAATTAAAGATTTTTTTTTTATTTTAAAGTTAAACGAAATACCTTTTGGCTACAACAAAGCTATTTGTTGTTATTGAATGACCTTTTGTAGACCAGCAAAGCAATCTCTGTGGGATTTTCTTATCTACATTGAACAATAAAGAACAATTCAAACAATTTGATTCAATTCTATTTGATGCAATTTAGTTAGTCCCATAGCATGTACAAGCAGATGAGTATGTTGTTGAACAACGTCTGAAACTATTAATCCAACTGACCCTTCGTCATCACTAAATGACATGTTGTTTGTCCTCATGATGATTTAAACCAGTACCTACAACACACGATTTTCTAGAATTTTCTATTATTTCATACAGAAACAGACTTGTGGTTCAAATAGTAGTTTGGTGGTTCTGACATTGCATGAGCTGTTTGTCCTGACAAGATGAATATCTTATTATTGATGAGATGCCCTCATACACAACCCAAGCAAGTACCCGAATATAACACATAGTGGTGCAGTGGTAGAGCGTCGGCCTCTTAAACCGCGGGGCCCGGGTTCGAATCCCTGTTAGGTGAGGTGAAAATTGCCGGGACTAACCAACAAATCGGCGCAAGTACTGGTGAAGTATCCAGGAAGCAGCCATCGAGATTGAATTTAATAAGCTCCGAGCTTCCATCACAATCGATGTAAAATAAACAACTCTAAACATATACCATCAAAACAATCTACCGGGAGTGTGCAGGAGACTTGTCCTGATAATGTGACAAAGATAACAGCTTTATAACAAGATGTGTATTTTCTCCGCAAAGTTGTATTTTGTATTGAGATCAAATTACTTGGACTAGCGAGATACACAGCAGGCTCCAGACAAGCAGATGGAAGGATTCGACAAAAACTAAGGACCCGAAACGGTGGTCAACAAAGACAAAATGGCGACCAAAGGTCAAAAGTCCAAAACAAAGGATGATAGGAAACGTGAACACAGCGATAGTGGGAATGAAGTGTGTATATTAAACAAAAAACGAACTAGACGAAAATAACAATGATCATATGGTTAGCGCTTTTGTGAATACAAACAAATGGAACAACTGTAAGCAAAGGAAGAAGAACGCAAGCAACAAAGCAAAGGGGAAAGCACAGATGAACGCAGAGGTACAGTGATGAATAACTATATAATCTTTTTGTAGCAATAGCAAACATCTGTCAAAATAATAAATTATTTTTTTAGCGTGATTATTTATTAATTGATAGGTTTCCGAACTCCATTACAATGAAGGCTTGAAGCTCCTAAAACAATCCAATATTAAGTTAAATAGGGATTCACAAGACACAACAACTTATTTACTTGGCTTTGCCCTGATAGACGGATGTAAAAATATTATTTTTATACTAAATTTTCGTTATGACAGAGATAAATACATTGGGTTTTTAACCTCACTAGCCAATCAAAGAAGGGGCTTTTTTCCGCCCTGGCAAATCGATGAAGGGGCCTTTTTCCGCTCTGGCAAAAACGGTGAAAGGATTTTTTTTCGGGAATCATTTTAATTATGATTTAAACGTATTTTGGTAAGTTAGAATGTTTTTGAAGAGTCTACCCATGCATTACTGCAGCTTTCTCCAAGTTTCAATGTGATAAGTTGACTCAGCTGCAGGAGCGATATTACTTTTTGAAACGGAAAAAACGATGGACAACACCTTCTCTTGGAAGGTTTTAAAGGATGATATGATACTTATTTATGTTAAGGCGTTTTGAAAACCATCTGTGTGTGTGTGCATCAGGTCTCAAACCTTCTTTTTTGGCTGCTATGTGTAGAAGTAAAGACTTGACCAAAATGAAGTCTGCATATTTTTACGGCTAAAGGGATAACGTCCAACGATGTGTTGTAATCCCGACAGCCATGGTGATAGTATATAGAGATACAAATCAACCATTGATAACTCACGAATTAAGCTTTATCAGACATTTTTCTGCACTATCAATATTTATATGATTTATCTCAAACTTATCAGAGCAGGTCGAAGCTAAAATATCCTCTTCTTTGGTGACTGTAAGAATAAAACATACTTGACAGTAAAATGCCTATCTTCGGACAGAATGTTTCATTTTACTTTATTGGGCGAAAACACTGTTTTCCACATTTTTCAATTCTATCATACTTTTGTCTTTTCTTTTAATAATCCAGTGCAATTGAAGGAAATAAGGTCTTTACACAAGACACAATGATGATAAACGGCCAATTTCGGGGTTTAAACCGGAATTATTGGTCTGTGATTCCTAGATTTATATCTATAAACAACAATTGACTGCGCAATTGTCTTCGAATTAGAAATCGATTAAATTGGCGTATGAATCTTTAATGGAATTGATTCTTGGTTATCTTTGAAATACCACCTTTTGTGATCTTACTTAGTAAGGAAATAAATAGTTTATTATAGGGACACGTGTATTACGTACAGGCATGTATGTGTACATGTTATAATGCCAATTAACCATAAATGTTCATGAAATAAACTTATGTTCTGTACTGTTCTGTAATAAACAGTTTTAATTGTAAGCAACGGGTCTAGTGTACATATTATAAGTAGATTCTAATCAATTGATGATAGATCAAAAATCAAACTTATCACTTAATAAGACTGCTTATCCAATCATTGGCTCAGACCAGCCAAACTAAATAACTTATATGGTTGCTGTCGAGACACAAATATTTCGAAGAATAATTGAAAAGAATTGTGTCAAGTGGAAACTGACCGTTAACACCAATATTTCTGACAAGCGTAAACGCATCCTAAGTACAGCGAGTTGAAAAACTTTGCAACGAGATAAACTCGATCATCATAAACACTTACTTGTCGAGCTCAATTCCACATACATTCCAATCGGCTAACTCACGCACATTGTTCCAACCATTTGAAAAATGCACCTTATGATGGTTTGTGTATATGCTGCATAAGCTTTTGAGGCCACAGTTACGTGAGAATAAAAGTTCCATGACGAAAATAACACATCCTTTAGTACCTATATCCTCTTCGAGTGAGGCTTTATATGTATATGCTCCTGCTTCAACTAACACTTTTAAAGAAAATGACACTGACATATAATATTAAGAATTAAGAAATGAGAATGTGTGCTTTATTCAGAATTGTCTCTTCAAGATAGACTGTATCTAGGTGTTCCGCCTCTACCAAACGTCTTGAAGGGAGGCCATATCTTAGAGTGAAGTGGTCTACAATGGAAGGTCCGTAAAAGTCAAAATAATCGTGTCTGTGGTGTTAAATGTCGTATATAATTACCAACAACGAACGAATAACTCCTGGTTTGTGCATGTAGGGTTAATAATATTGTTATATATCGATGATGACCAGAAATATATTCTTTTTTGAAAATTCAATGGGTATGCCCGATCCGTTCGGCTAGCATCGGTCAATATCGCAAAAAGACACATGGCAGGCACGTGGAGTCAAAAAGCATGTCTCTATTTTTTTCTATACCCGGCAACTGCACTATATGCTCTACTCGACATTAGGTATGGCTAAACCAAACAAATTGAAAATACAAATTGATACTAAAAAAGGTCATGGCAAAAAAAAATGATGTATGAAAATCGTCTGCTGCAAATGCGTCTAAATGAGTTTTCGTTGAAATTTAAATCATGCGTGTGAACAATTATCTCGCTTCATTTCACTGTGTAGTTGCATTTAGCGGTAACTTTGTGTAGGCATGCAATAGATCAAGCGTAACATATTATAGTACATGTACATGTACCGCCGATAGATAGTCGTTAGGTAGCAGTACACACTAACGGACCTTTTTTTGGGACGGCAGGTGTACGTCTGTAAAGTCTCGCCTCACGGAGTCGCGAAAACAAGACGGACGAAAGCAATAATAACACAACTTACGCATATTGCATGTGGCCCTCTAAAGATATGAATAGAAAATCTGAACAGTTATCATATCATTCTTTGAGCAATAACCAGTCATGAGCCTGATTAAAAATCGTGTGTCCGAGGCTCAATTTTGACACATTTTCAACTTCTACACAGAATTCCCTGCGAATACAGGAGGTCCATCGCCACTTTTTCCGCTTTCCAGACAGTCTAGTCATACAACTTATCAACATAAAAGTGTTACACGACCACAAAGATGTTTTGCTATCGTCCACTGTATGTACTCACCTGAACAATGCACTACTTTGAGGCCCTTTTCGGTGTTTTCCCCAAGCAGCCGTTACGTTCCCGTATTGACACTTTCAATGCAGAAATGTGTGTAACCAGCATATTCTAATTATTCAGTATACCCTAATGAAACTTTAAAATAACAAATACATATAATGTATGCATCACGATGTCTCAGCACTGCTTATTATCAAGACTTCCTCCTTCAAACAGGTTGGAAGGCCCTACCAATTCGAAACTAAAGGTCAATTAGTGTTTATTGCCCCCCTAAGGCAAAGTATAGAAAATGGGAGACCCAAACAATGGCGCTGTTTACATATGCAATCTGGGCGTGCGCAAAATCTTCGACTGCTGTTGATGTCAATTTGGATCGCTCCCATGTCCCAAAATGGGGGAATTATTAAGATATTGACCTTTACAGAAACATCGATAACGCATTGAATGTCATGTTTACCACAAATTTAATATTGTTAAAATAAAGAATAAATAAAAGAAAAATAAAGTTTTATCAATCACCCGCTTTATTCACTAACAAAAACAAAAATGAAACGAAAGAAATCACTTCACAATGATTAGGCATTAAGAAAAAGAGTGAGATGAGGATATAAAGCACATTCTCTAAAGGCAAATACGATAAATGAACGTATCAATTTCATAATACAATATTGGAAGACAACACACATATATATCACACTTAAATAGAATACATATCACAGACTAATCGTATCGTTTACGAATCAATTTCAGAAAAGTTTCTTTCCGAGGTTTTCTGCTCGGAACTGAGGTCGAGGTTTATCTCCGGCTGTCCACGATTTCGATTTGACCCGGAAATGACGTAAATCTTTCCCGTGGTTCTCATGTAACATTGGAAGGTAGGCCTGGGGTTCACAGAGGGTTTTGTACTTCTGGTAAAACGCCTTGTAGCCGCCTTCGAGAAGATAGACTTCTGGAAAGTTAAGTCTTGGATAGTAATCCTTGTTCATGGCTCTGTCTAGGGACCTCAAAAACCTGTACCTAAAATGAATCAATGAAGTATCAGTCTAGTGTATTGTTGAATATTAGATATAACCCTGGTTATATAAAAGGGGGTGTAAATCTTTTGATATTTAAAATGATAAAAGATTAATAAACTACCTCATGGCCATAAATGAAAAATCATGAAGCATTCAATTGGTCATATTATTCGATCATATTTAGGCAGTCCGATAAGTAGAATCAGATTTATAAATATGTCTTGTTATGACCTTATAAAAGGTATACATGCATACTAAACTTAGAGCAGAAATACAAGAATTTCGATCATTCTGCTTTAACTGATTTCAGAAAAGACGCTTATAAAGCCTGACTGAAGTTCCCTTTAAAATTTCTAAAGATTTATCCAAACTCATCAAAGTCGAAAGGAAACTGTAACGCTAACAAACGGTCATTATGTCTGTTTCTTAATCCGAAAAGCATTTTTGGAAATAAGAGAGTTTGAAACATAGTACATTCAATTGTTTCGATACTTACATTTTAGGCCCTCTTTCCGATGAGAATTCACAATGGAATATCAGCAAGTGCATCCGACCAGATGTGACTTTTGATTCGTCGATAAATTTCTGAATGGAATCTTTCGTGTACAGGTTAACTGCTCCCTCAATATGGCCACCTTCGTACTCATACGGATATCTGCAGTCTATAACTGTCAACTGATCTACATCTGCCTTATAGTGTCCTTTCAAAACGCCTGACATCTGAAAAGCAAAGTTCAAATACTCATTAAAAATCGAAAGACAATTCATTCGATGAGTATATACTGCTTACATAAACTGATAGTAACATTTTAACTGATTTATATCTAAAACATTGAGATAGCATGACTCCAGGTTTTCTTGGGATAACTATATCAATAGTTATAAAAAAAGTAAAGCATGTGAAAAGTACGAGGGATAATGGAGACTGTTGACAATAATACTTACAGTCTCAGGTGTTATGTTGTTCAAATCTCTGTGTTTCCCAGCAACCGTTGGTAAGCATCGAACACGTGAGCCGTCTGATGTCAAACTGGAATCGATGGAAAGGCTTTCAACAGCATCGATGATGTTTGACATGGGACTTCCGGGTTCTCTTACAGTAAACGAACATTCGGATGTTTTCCGTCTCTTCCTGCAACGATGTTTGACCAAACATTCATTTGTGGTTCTTTTGCTATCGTCAGCCTTGTCCTGGTGTATCAAGTTGCTGAAAAGATTACGAGTCGAGATATTAATATGGCTACAGTGGACAGCAACAGAAATGCAAAAAAATACAAAATAAAGTTATTTACACATAAACGCTTTTGATAGTTTCGACAAACTTATTAATTTAATGAAGGCAGGGGACAAAATCTACACAACTATACAATTGTTGAAACGTTATTAAATTCCTGTTGAATAAACAAGAAGTAGAAATTATATATTTTCATTCGGATTTTTTTTTTCATCATAATCACGATTACTATATCTAGCCATTGCCTTTATATCACTAATCTCCAATGAGGATATAGAAGGCGATGAACATGTACATCGAAAACAATTTCTATTATATTGCATTAGCATACCTTCTGCATGAGGGTTCGTTAGGTATATCCATTTCTATATTCGGAGCCATAATGTTTTTGTTTGAATATTTTTCTATTTAAACGATGTTTACAGTGAGATCGAGATGTATATATAAATCTGAATCGAGAAACGGCTTCTTTTTATGCCGATATAAAAAAGTGTCCACACCTTTCACGGGACACCGAGTTTGCTGAGTGAGTTGATTATATCAAAACACTAATTGTTTGCTAATGGGACAATGCTTGTTTTTAATTGTTTGATTGACGGGTGATCATTGGTGATCAGTATTGTTTATAACTATATCAACCTTGGCGGCTCTTAGCCGTGAGGTACTGTTATCCTTACCAATAAAGGGTTTTACTCTTATTTGCCTTTAACCATGGACGTTTATATTATTGTGGCAACTTTTACTGTTTCCGTAATTTACAATCGAGCTCAATGAAGACATTAACAAATGAAATATGCCAGTTTATTTGTCAAATTTATACATTTTACTGAACGGCTAAGCGTATGGTTTTTTTTTCAAACTTAATATCGAATTAAGGTTTTATAATCAACAAGAAAGAATGTCACTTATTATAGTTTCATTGATATTGTGAATCAATGAAAATCCATTTTATTTATAAGGTACACACTCAAAGGCATATTTTAACGGGTAAAGGGATAATATCAAAACACTAATTGTTTGCTAATGGGACAATGCTTGTTTTTAATTGTTTGATTGACGGGTGATCATTGGTGATCAGTATTGTTTATAACTATATCAACCTTGGCGGCTCTTAGCCGTGAGGTACAGTTATCCTTACCAATAAAGGGTTTTACTCTGATTTGCCTTTAACCATGGACGTTTATATTATTGTGGCAACTTTTACTGTCTCCAATATTTACAATCGAGCTCAATGAAGTCAATAACAAATGAAATATGCCAGTTTATAAGTCAAATTAAGCCTTTTTCTTGAGCGGCTCAGTGTATGGGATACTTAATATCGAATTAGGGTTTTATAATCAATTTGAAAGAATGTTACTTAATTAAAAAAAAGTTTCATATTGTGAATCAATGAAAATCCATTTTATTTATAAGGTATACACTCAAAGGCAAATTTAAACGGGTAAAGGGGTAACGTCTTACGGGATGTTTTAATCCCGGCAGCCATGGTGATAGTATACAGAGATGCAAATCAACCATTGATAACTCACGAATTTAACTTTATCAGTTATTGAGTACAGGGGTAAACACTGTTTTCCACATTTTCCAATTCTTTTATACACGCACTTTTGACTTTCTTTTTACAATGCAGTGCAATTTTAGGAAATAATGTCTTTACACAAAACACAATGATGATAAACGGCCAATATCGGGGTTTCAACCGGAATTATTGGTCTGTGATTCCTGGATTTATATCAATGAAAAAAACAATTGACTGCGTAATAAACAGATTTGATTGTAAGCATAGTGAACATATTATAAGTAGATACTAATCAACTAATGATTAATCAACAATCAAACTTATCACTTAATGAGACTGCTTATCCAATCATTGGCTAAGACCAGCCAAACTTAATAACTTATATGGTTGCTGTCGAAAAATGCACCTTGCTATGGTTTGCGTATATGCTGTAAAGGTCTTTTGAGGCCACAGTCACGTGAATGTATATGTTTTCTTATGAAAGAAAAATCCAAACACATTCTTTAGTCTATGTTGCCTATACGAGGGAGGCTTTTTATATTTGCTCCTAATATTTTAAAAAGAATGGAAATTGAAAGGTTACAACGGAACTTTAGAAATCAGAATGTATGCTTTATTTGCATTTCTTATCTTTTTATGTTATTTGTATATGCTTATTCAGGGGAGGTGTGCATGGTCGTTCTGCTTCACCAGACATCTTAAAAGATATGATGAGTTATTTAGCTATCTTAAATCGTCTACAGTTGCTGTTAATTGGGACGACTCACATGTCCCTAAATATTAACTTTCACAGATGCATTAATAAAACATTAAATGATCATGCCAACCATATAAATCTAGTTCAAATTACAAATAAAACAAGAATAAGAGTTTTATCATCCGCTTTATTGACCGTAACTGAGCAAAGAGATCTCTTAAAAACTAAGTTGTCTTTCATTTGTTTAAAACACATGTCAATAGATCAATTTCAATTTCCTTTATTTCCCTCAATTCATGTTACAGAAAACAAAAGATAATTTGATATGAAACACATATTGAACAAGGCTTTATATAAACATAGTTGTCGCTTTGGTTTCGAGATGTCACAACCTCAACTTGTTTCGGACTGGGTCTAAACATTTTGGAAACCAATCATGCATGTATATCGGTTTTGTCGTCTATACACATGAATGCGTTTCAATTCAATTCGTCCCTTATATAACAGTTCCATTGATTAGTTTGTCACATATTTCTGTCGAGATATTGAATAATGAAACAAAATAAGGGACGTGTTGTACAAAAAAAGTACAGATTATCCAAAAATGCATGATGCTTTGACAAGAAAGGTGACGAGTAAATGAAGGGGCGATTTGATCTGTAAACGTCAACACACAGAGTGCTCAGATCATGTATTAACAGACTAAATTGCGATGATTGGCAATATGTCGACATCTTTATACTGTAAAAGGTAATTTGTATTTCACATATCATATGTTATTCACATACTTTCGTACAATTGATGTCGTGAGCAATCGGAAATCTTCGGCAAATTACGGCTGGCCGTAATACTCTGCAGTGTGTGGCCTGCCAACATCCCCAAGGGGTTCTGATTGGTCGTGACGTCGTCAAAAAGAGAGAAACTACTAAGCATTTGGAGATATTCTACGGAGAGCTTTAATATTCGTGATGTGACTTTAAATACGTTTGCTCCCTAGACACCGAGTACCCCATTTCTTATAGTATCGCTATCCATGAAATCTCATGTTTTGTACATTTTACTAATGTTTGTTAATTTTGTTTTGACTAAGCCATATGCTATGTTATTGTTAATGGTCATAGACACATATTGTCGATCATTGCCAATAAAAAAGGGGTCTGAAATTAAATTGTATTAAATTTCTACCGCATTATTTGTATCCACACATTTTGTCCATACACTACAAGAATATTTTAGTCTATGATGTGGAAAAGAAAATCACTGGAATTTTCGTTTCACATTTTGGAGTGGTCTGTCACTTGCTATTGTCTAATGATTATTTAGAATACATCGTGGATGTGCTGCATACGCATTTTACATGTTGTGTACGTACAGCAATATACACACATCTACATCTGCAACCAACAAGTATTGATAGTAAAGTGGTAAATTGCACAAATGGCTATTGAATCATGCTCTTAGAACACTATCTACCCATCCCTATGTATATCATTCAAAACCATAGCTGTGGACTCCCTACTGTCGTCTACAGGCTGTTAAATGTCTTTAAATACACGTTTAGAAGAGAACACACACGTCTCGTTTGTTCGAAAGTTAGCATAAACCATAATTAGTTTAAGTAAGATGTCCAGAAGGAGACGTTTTCCTCGACTGTTGCTGTATTCGTGACCGAGTCGAGCAGTTCACATTCCATGCTGGCTGTTCCGGTAATGATATTCACACTTCTACAGTTGTCTGTGCTAAAACAAAGCCTTGCACAGTGGATGTTGGACTTTACGGGATATCTCTCGAGAATGGCGCCAGTGCCCTTAACTAATGGTACGGATTTAAGCCTTCCTGAAACAATATTGAAAACTGGTTTTAGTATACATGTACATGTATGTCTTTCATGACCTGCTTTATCTCCCTTGTTTTATTTAGGTGTTGGATGATGCAATTTCGAGATTAGTGAACAATTGTCTAGCATTCTTTGTCACGAACAGGAAACAGAAAGTCGATTGCAAGCAATGTACATCAACGGATATAATGACTGATGGACGGTTTCATCATTTTGTAACGAACCGAGCAAATGAACCTCTCAAAGACTAAAAACAAACATCCGTTCAGTGAAAACACTGTCGTACACTGAGCGCTTGTGTTGTCCATATATACCAGCATATTCTCGACAACCATGCATTATGTTCGCCAATTTGCGTTAACGTTCAACGAACGTTACAATTTGTTCACCAAAAGGTACACAACAAAGTTTACTGTCTATTATAGTAATATGTATTGTTTATTTGTTGGAAGAATACTACGAACAATTTTAACCTGTTACTATCGAAAGTATCTCGAATAGAGGCATCACCATATACAGCTTATTTAAGTCTGAGAAGTGGTTAGTGTTTAAGCCTCCTAATGGCATTTAATTTGACAAATTGGTATATCTTTTGTTGCCATGTTTCACATATTAATTTATTTGTAATAATATTCGTAGGAGGTAGTAACTAGGGTTTGTCATTAGGCATGGTGTTTGCAGTTGCTTTTCACGAAACGATAAGCTCTACTTTTTATTAAAAGAAACTCGTTGCCTTGCTTTGTATTTGCGGTATTTATGTCAAATGAAAAGTGAATCGATAATGGCAAATTGTGTTTTGTATATGTTTCCACTGATTAAGTTGTTTCATAGCGTAAAAACAAATTGTGTTTTGTATATGCTTCCATTGAATCAGTTGTTTAAAAGCGTTAAAAACAAATTGTGTTTTGTATATGCTCCCATTGAATAAGTTGTTTTAAAGCGTTAAAAACAAATTGTGTTTTTGAATATGTTTCAACTCAATCAGTTGTTTTAAAGCGTTAAAAACAAATTGTGTTTTGTATATGCTTCCATTGAATCAGTTACCTTATAGCGTTAAAACAAATGATGTTTTGTATATGCTTCCATTGAATCAGTTATTTCATAGCATAATAAACAAATTGTGTTTTGTATATGCTTCCACTGAATCAGTTGTTTCATAGCGTTGAAAACAAATTGTGTTTTGTATATGCTTCCATTAAATCAGTTGTTTTATAGCGTAAAAACAAATTGTGTTTTGTATATGCTCCCATTGAATCCGTTGTTTCATAGCTTTAAAAACAAATTGTGTTTTGTATATGCTCCCATTGAATCAGTTGTTTCATAGCCTTAAAAACAAATTGTGTTTTGTATATGCTTCCATTGAATCAGTTGCTTTATAGCGTTAAAAACAAAGTGTGTGTTGTATATGCCCCCGTTGAATCAGTTGTTTCATAGCCTTAAAAACAAATTGTGTTTTGTATATGCTCCCATTAAATCAGTTGTGTCATAGCCTTAAAACAAATTGTGTTTTTGAATATGTTTCAACTGAATCAGTTGTTTTAAAGGGTTTAAAACAAATTGTGTTTTGTATATGCTTCCATTGAATCAGTTATTTCATAGCATAGACAACAAATTGTGTTTGTATATGCTTCCATTGAATCAGTTATTTCATAGCGTAAACACAAATTGTGTTTTGTATATGCTTCCATTGAATCAGTTATTTCATAGCATAGACAACAAATTGTGTTTGTATATGCTTCCATTGAATCAGTTATTTCATAGCGTAAACACAAATTGTGTTTTGTATATGCTTCCATTGAATCAGTTGTTTCATAGCTTTAAAAACCAATCGTGTTTTGTATATGCTTCCATTGAATCAGCTGTTTCATAGCCTTCAAAACAAATTGTGTTTGTATACGCCTCCATTGAATCAGTTATTTCATAGCGTAAGCACAAATTGTGTTTTGTATATGCTCTCATTGAATCAGTTGTTTCATAGCTTTAAAAACCAATTGTGTTTTGTATATGCTTCCATTGAATCAGTTGTTTTATAGAACTGCAGACCAAAGACCACGAAGCGTACCAACGATATTGATGTCGCCGAGGCAATTTTTACCACATACAACGATTTATCAATGTTTGTGAATGGAACCTTCTGTTAAGTCCTGAGTTGTTTGATTTATCCCTAAGTGATGATTCATAATTTAATAAACATGTACGTTAACTTTTACTAATCTATTTATATCATACCAAAATATATACAAGTACATTTGTGCACATGTCATTGTTCTCTGTATGGATGAATAAACTTCTGACTGATATCAAAAATAAAAGAGTCACTGTATGGAAAGAAGATTTTTGAATGATATCTGAAATAAAACAATAACTGTATAGAAAACTGGATTTCTGAATAATATCCAAAATTAAAGAATCACTGTATAGACAAGTAGAATTCTGAATAAAAGGTTCACTGTATAGATATGAAGATTTCTGAATGATATCTAAAATAAAAGAATCGCTGTATATTTAATTAGATTTCTGAATGATAACTAAAATAAAAGAATCGCTGTAAAGATAAGAAGATTATTAAATCGTATATAAAATGAAATATTCAGTATATATATAACTAAATTCCTAAATCATATCTCAATTAAAAATTTCACTATAAAGATGACAAGATTTCTGAATCAATGGACATTATAATTGCATTGTTTTACCTGCAAATTGGTCCGACATTACTTCCACCTCGCAAATGTTCAAGAAAACCAGATCTGGTGTGTTAAGGGTCACCCTAACCCATCGGCCTTTGGTCTTTGTTTCTGGTACACACGTGTAAATGTCCGGAATCTGGCCTTCATGTATACAGACTGTTTTATACACGTTACTGTCCATAGATACCGTGGTGTAAACGTCACGTGTGCGGGAAGCTTAAAAAAGTTGGTAGATTCAAGTTATTTTTTACCTTAGAAACATATATTTCATTTGTCAAAAAACATATGATCATGCTTGTTGGTCAACTTCCAAAGAAAAAGAAAACATGATTGGTGTCTTGAACCGGAAGAGTTATCGGGTAAGTCGAGGGAGTATTATTTGGCGAGCCGAAGGCGAAACGGGTAATGATCTGATACAGACCAATGATTCCGGTTTAAACCCCGATATTGGCCGTTTATCATCATTGTGTCTTGTGTTAAGACCTTATTTCCTACAATTGCACTGGATTGTTAAAAGAAAAGACAAACGTGCCTATATGATAGAATTGGAAAATGTGACATAAAGTATAACCATGATGCTCATTTCTTGTAACTAGCTTTTCATTTCGTTTCGGTTAAGGTTGTTGACATGGGAAACATATATAAATATAACTTTTTATGTGTATATATTTCTTAACATTAATTAATAACATCTGTTCGCATAAAGTATAACCACATGCACCTGTCAGCCTGGTGTGTGTGAATGTGCGTGTAAGTGTCTGTGTTTAAGCGTGTGTTTTGTATGGGTGTGTGAACGTGTGTGTGTCTGCTGTGTCTTGATAAGTGTCTGTGAAAGTGGATGTGCGGATGTATGTTTCTATATTTGTTGAATCTATGTTTACGTCTCTTTGTTTAATCAATGTTTTCTAATAGACATTCACATTGTTCGCAGAAAGTTTTCATGTATATGCAAATATCCTTTTTGGGAGAAATAAAGAATTAAAAAAAAGATAACTTCACCAATTCACCCGATAACTTTACCCATTCACCCGATAACATCACCCATTCACCCGATAACTTCATCCGTTCACCCGATAACTTCACCCATTCACCAGATAACTTTACCTATTCGCCCGATAACTTTACCCATTCAACCGATAACTTCACCCATTCACCCGATAACTGCACCCATTCACCCATTCACCCATAAACCTCACCAATTCACCCGATAACTTCACCCATTCACCCTATAACGTCACCCATTCACCCGACAACTTCACTCATTCACCCGATAACTTTACCCATTCACCCAATAACCTCACCCGTTCATCCGATAACTTCACCCATTCACCCGATAACTTAACCCATTCACCCGATAACTTTAACCATGCACCCGATAACTTTACCCATTCAATCGATAACTTTACCAATTCACCCGATAACTTCACCCATTTAAGACATTAATTATGTATTCTTTTAATCCTAATTATATCTTTGGATTAAAATAAAAAATCAAAGCACTAAAAGTGCTGAAAGCAAGCGGCTTTAGTGAGTTGTGTTAAGCAATAAAGTTATCAATTAGCAAATATATGTATGAAAATTACTTGTTTGTAAGTTTTTAGGTCGTTAAAATGGAAACATTTCAGTCTGAAAATGATAAGGTCGTATCAGTAAATGACATTTAAGACAATTTGACAAGTTAACCGAGATGGTCTTGTGAAACAATATACCCCCTAACAGGTGCTTCGACAAAGCATTTGAAATCAATCAGATAAAACTTACTGTAAAAGGTTGCTACTTAAGGAGTTACGAAAACCTTCCAAATATAAAACAACTGATTCTGTTTCTCCTGAAACCTAGTCGAATTAATTCGAATGTGATCTTAGTGATCAAAAGCTTAAACAAAATTGTTATACGGCACCTGTTATCAGTCCGTAATTAGCATTTTTGACAGGACGAGATGTTTAAATAAGCTTCAGTGCCCCGTTCTCTTTCATGACTTCGTCTATAGAGTCTACTGCGTAATAGAAGGCATGATAGAAGTTATCACTAATTGTTAAAGAACGTCAGCGGTTGATGTTTGACTATCTATGATTTAACCATCTATATGCTTTGACGTCCAAATGAAACTGCATTTTACCAATGCATACGCGAACTACATGCTTGAGTTAACTATTCAACCTTTCCAATGTTTTGCCTTTTTAAATCCTCATTAAATAAGGCAAATTAG